>MU228186.1:1339405-1370091 GCA_018584345.1 Thuja plicata | reverse complement strand
GTAAGGCATCCTACAGTATTCCTGTTCATACTTTTCTGTGGATTTACATCTTTTGACTCTATTTGCCCAAGGATAGGCACTAGTCTATAGTTTGTCAAGTGATTTATCATCATCCAAGCATTAAAAAATATTTAAATCAATCACTTTCAGAGTATTTTGGTAAAATAAATTATGTACTTAAGGGTCATAGTTAAAGTTTGTTGATTTATTGAAGAGCAAATCAAATAGGTTATTCCTCCTATATTCACAAGAATTGCAAAAGGAAACAAGAATGTATTTCCTAATCATGTTGTTGTCTGTTATCATCAAGCTATTGATTTAGATTGTCAAGCTTATCCTCAGAATAATCATAGTCATCTATATTGTTATATACATGTCCATCTAAAATAGAGCATTCAGCACATAAGGTTCAATCTACTCTAAAGATACTATTAAGACAGTAATCATTCATAGGTAAAACCTGCTTGAGTCAGTGGATCTCAAAAAAGAAGGAGGTGGTAATAGGTATCTCCAGTGTTATCAAGAACCTCATCAATTAGTGTTTTTCCCTTGCTTGAGTCATAGTGTCAAAAGGCATTAAGGGGTCATAGAGTTGTTTAAGATTTCAAGTATCTTTCAGAGGCCTAGCAAGAAAAAACACTAACATATTATATGTTTTCATCAATGAAAAACATACAATCAATTATTTGCACAGAAGCAAATCTCCAACAATGCAAAAATTCCCCCCTTGGTGGTGAACACCATTTTATCTCTATCCTCATACTTAACCATGACCTGGTTATATCTGGAGTACCCATCCAGGAAGGACATCATTTGTGATCCATTCATAATTTATAGTACCTCATCCAACGAGGGGAGATGATGATTATCCTTCTTAGATGCCTTGTTCAAATTACAAAAATCCACACAAAGGTGAATCTCGCCACTTTTCTACCTCACAGGGATGAGGTTGGCTACCCACATTGTGTGCTGGATAGGAAAGATAATCTGGGCTTACTCCAGTTTCTGAACCTCCTAATGAATTAGAGGCTCGATCAGTGGGTTTACCAGTCTTTTTCCGGAAGGGCTTAGCATCAGGTTTTAGTGGGATCGTATGGGTCATGATGGATGTATCATAGGTCTTCAAATCCTCATACCCCCACACAATTACATCAATGTATTCTTGTAGAACCACGAGAATCTTATCCTTCTCCTCAGGGGAGCAGGAGGTGCCAATATGTACCTATTTTTCTTCACCGGCCTAGCCGATGTTAACTTTCTTGAATTTTCCTCCCTCAGAGGAGGATGATATCTTTTCCTGACCCTGAGGGTCTGAGTCATAGATTTTTTCCAATGCTACCATCCCCCTAGGGATGGTGTTGGTTGGTAAGTCTATGATCCCGTCATCTTCTTCACCATGTCTGGTATCTTCGTGATCTCTTTCTTCCATTATCTGGTCTTCAAAAACACCAACATTAGACATGAAGGCCAAGATATGTTGATCATCCTCAAAAACCTGAAAGTGGGTGACATTATCTAGGATGGACGAGGTGGGGATCATCTCAATGGAGAACTTCCAGAGATGGGAGCCAATCATTGGCTAAAGGGTGCTGGTAGATACAGCAAGGGCATCCAGAACATAGTTTCTTTTCTGGGGAATGAGTTCAATGCCGAAGGCATTAAAATCTTCAATGAGGCTCCATGCCTAGTTGCGATATATAGCTAGCCTTTTATCATGACAAGTGTATTGGCTCTAGACCTACTTGATGATCAACTCTGAATCACCCAATGCCCAGAGGTGGGTGATTCCCTTTCTTAGTGAAAATAAGATTCCAAGGACCAAGGCATCTTACTCCATGAAATTTTTTGTGTAGTTGAACTATAGCCTGCAAGAAACGAGGAAGGATTTCCCCCATGGATTGATCAATTCCACTTTGGCCCCATAGCCTTGTTTGGACCGGGACCCATCAAACTTAAGGGTCCACAAGTCATTGTTTGTTGTTTGGGGCTAGGAAGGAAAAGTGGCCTTTGGAATATTTTTGGGGAGGCTAGGAGTAGTTTCCTCTGGCTCTGAGGGAACGTGGGTGAGATTTTATTTCAGAGAAGTTTTTGGTTGGGATGCCTGGACAAGCGGCACCACGAGGATGCTGCTAGAGGGACTACTGGGTCTAGGAAAGCTTGCATTACATTCTTTCTCTCAGAAGGCATTAATGTGACAGGTAGCAGTGGAAATACAAGGCTCACACTTAATTCTAAATGTTTCTGATAATGCACCCAGCACCAAGTGTTAGACAAGAGTGTAGTGGGAGTTGCTGCAATACCCTGCGAGTTAACCTCACCCCTTATTTTTTCATCTAGGTCCTGTTTCCTCTGAGAAACTATGGGGTCCTCCCCGGGGGTGAAATTAAATGTCAAGATTTCTAGGGGTCGGTCCACCCTGGGGGAATCTCAGAGAAGAGCACTTTGTTCACCCTAATGACTTCGGTGAGGGCCTACTTCATTTGGGGCTCACTTTCTACCCAGATTTGGTTAGATTGTCTCTCCTAGGGGAGCCACAAGTGGGAAAAGTCAGTGGAGAAATACCCTTTGAGGGACTTGGACCAATTACAACTTAGTAACATCCCATAAGTCTCTGAGATGTCCACCACTTGGATGTCAATTATGCTTGCTATCCTGGGGTCTTGGATGAGCTGAACCTGGACATTCTTCAGCTCACCTACCATTTTTATGACATTTTTTTCCAGCTGGACTACTACACTGTTAGATGGAGTAGCGTGAAATCTGAGCTTCTGGCATATTGATAAGGGCATGACGTTTCCCAAAGCACCAAAATCTACCAAGCAATTATGTAGGTTCTTCCCTTGTATGTTTAGGCCTAGTAAGAAGGGAGGATCCTCAGTGTTACCCCAGAAGATAGCCACGTTGGTATCATCAAAAGTGACAGTCTTGGGTGGGCGACTGATAGCTTTCAAGTTTCCCAAGAGCTTCAGAAGAGACTTCCTCTGCTCTAGGTATATTTTAGCAAAACCTTCATCAAGGTCATGGAGGTAGTAGTTCTTTCCAACCCCTTCATGATATCAAACCTCCCCCTAGGGTGTTTTTGGCTTCCTTTGGCCAGATCCTTAGCTTGGCTAGAGCTAGACCCTTTTGGCGGGAAGGAGTGATCAGTTGTGTTGTCCCAGGGAAAGGTGTCTTTGGGAGGTGTAAGCGTGTAAATTGGTCCTTTACCAGCCTAAATTTGGGTGTTATAGGGAGTTTGTGGGTTGGTGAAGGCATTAGCCTCAAAGGCCAGAATAGATTCATCAAAGAACCCCTATAGTTTGGGTTCTTCTTTGTCCTCTTTGTCTACTACAAAGAAGATGGTCTCACAGGTGAAGGCACTGTGAGTGGGCTCTTTTATGGGAGGTTCCAGGGGAGTAGGATCAATATTTTGTTGTTTGTCCAGCTGGGAGATCATGATGACCTTCTCTAGCATGGCACAGTTCACCTCAGAATGAGAGCCAGTGTCGTGTAATCTACACCAGTTAGTTAGGGGCTAGAGTTCTACAGCTGGCATGAAATGGGAAGGTCCAGCACCACCCTGATTGGTTTTTTGGTTTGGAGGAGGACCTCCAGTGTTAGCATTGTTGTTCCATTGCTGTTGGTTTGGATGGGGCCCATTATTGTAATTTCTTCCTCTGATGTTGTTATTTCATTGGCCGAAGAAGACATTTCCTCTCTAGGAATTGGTGTTGTGGGGTGCAAAAGACCCTGCCTTCAGTTGTCCCATGTCCACAGTCAGTGAGGAAAATAGTCACTGGAGGGATTCAACCTTGGTGGATAGCTGGGTGTTCACATTACAATGTGACAGTTGTTGTTGTTGGTTCCTGGGGAAGGTAACAGTGGCCACTGGATTCAAGGGCGGCAATCCCCTAGCTACGGATGTCTAGAAGAAAGGCACTCTGGAAGGTTGTGTCTGTGGTTGTTGTGTTTGTTGCGACTGGTTCTAGGGGATGAATTCCAGACCCAGTATTGTCTGGGCTTGCGATGGATATTTATACTGGGCCTATTGGTCTATCAGAGGTGGTGGGGGATTCATGGCCATCACAGGGGCACCCATTGTCTGATTGGGGTTTTATCCCCTAACATAAGAAGTTCTGTCAGGTATCATGTTGAAAGGCATTCTTTGCCCAATCCCATCTGGGGATTTGTTTAGACCGCGGGACAACTCCAAAGTTCATTGTAAACCTTTGCCAGAGTATCCTGGTTAGTGGGGCGGTAGTTCTCCATAGGAGAGTGGAAATGAAAGGGTCCATTACATTCAGGTATGTTTGGATAGTCACTTCCAGGGATGGGATGAAAGGACTCATGCACCGCTTCAAGGTGTGTTGGAACCGATGGTTGAATGCTGCAATGGGTTCATTCAGTTCCTTCTTGATAGAGATGAACTAGTTGTGGGACCATGTTGGGTCCATGTGTATGCAGAAGGAAGCCAAGAAGGCATCCTCCATATCCTGCCAACTATTGATGTAGTTGGCGGGCAAGTTAAGATACCAATTTAGCTCTTTTTGTCCCAAGGATAGAGGGAACATCCGGGTCACAACATCTTGATGTTGGATCCAGTGTCGGTTCATGACATCTTTGTATGCCTGCAGTTCTGTGGTTCGTGAGCCCAAGTGCTCATATTGGGGGTATATCTTTTTTGGGTGTGTAGGAAGATCGTTGGTTGCACCCAAAAACTATCCCATTGGGGACCCAGTGTTTCCAAAGTATGCAGCCATCATAGGCATTGGATTTTGGATAAATTGAGTGTTAATCCACGGGGTTGTCTGGGAGACTTGGGTATTCTATGATGTAGTAGATCCGTAGACAATGTTGGTTGTCTTGGATTTCGGGGTCCACCTCTTTCCAGAAGGAGGCTCAAGTTCAACAAACCTTTCGGGATTGGGGGCTGGTCTAAGGACTCTTTCAAATCAGGTAGGTGAAAATGATCCAATCCCATTAAAGGTCTACTTCCTAAAACTATGGCTTGGGGAACCCTCAGGAGGTGTAAAATCTAAATCCTCAGAATGGGACAAGATCATGCCCTCCTTCTAGCGCTAGCCTGATTTTCAAAATCAAAGAGAAGAAGGGTGAACATCCTTGTCACATTTTCCATTTTTTCTGCAATGTTGTTTACTTTTGTTAAAATCATGGATTGGCTTTCTAAGCTCTGCATCATTTGCAGCAAAAGACATTAGTAAATCATTGTGAGAACCCCTAATGTACTGTAGGATTTAATTGTGAAGTAGTGAGTCTGAAGAGGTACGCCTGCTCGAGTCTGTGAGGCTTGAAGTGTAGAAGGATTATATCCTTGTTAATTATCCTTTTCCCTGTATGAATCTAAATTGGGAATCTAAGAGTCAAGATTGAATAGCTATATATTGATTCAAAAATAATAATATCTAACAGGCTCCTTGATCCATTTTGACATAATTTCTTCTACCTATCCAAGGTGATAGATTCCTTTACTGACCCTTCCAAGATGAGTATTGTTCAAACAAAAATCTTGCAACTTTGTGCTTTAGGGACACTAGCCCTAGTCTAGGCCAAAATCAAGAAACCTTCACCAGTGGTTTCATACACCCCAATTAATGATTGGGAAACCTTACTTATGGTGTAAGGATAGGGATTCAACCCTTAGATTAAATCTCCAAGTTCCATACAGTACTTATCTAGGACTGTCCTAAAATTCCTTGTAGGTCTGTCTAGGTGGTTTTTAGAACATAAATTTTCCTCTTGATCACCTTTAAGAAAAATAAGGGTATATTTATCTACCCTTTTGGAAGTTATACTGATCCCCAAAGCCTTAGGTTTCAACTCCACTCCAAAAACACCTAACTCTTAAAAATTTCATAGACCTAATTAGCCAAATTAGGCTTGGATATCAAAGAAACTGATAAGAAATGGGTGCATGGAGTTGGTACATGGCTTTAGACCTCCTCATGTAACTCCCAACAACTCAAATCCACCTTTATTTCACTCAACCAATCCAATTCTTCAACATAGAAACTCATTTACATTCATTCATGGCTGAATACATTGAGATATTCAGCCTAGGGCTTGATGCGTGAATGCCTTTCCATTCGAGCCACACTTTGAGCTTTAGGAATCCATAAATACATCCTCCTAAATTTCATTTTCCAAAAGGGTGAGGAATTTCACTGGTTCAAATGCAAGTTAGGACTCCAGTTGTAAAATGAGCTCTTAATAAGCCTTTTCCTAGACTGTTTCTAGAAACTTGATCCAAAAAACACCTCAAAACAAAACTAATTTCTCTCAAACCAATGGAAATGTCAAAATAACACAAAGAAGCTTCAAAAAATGAATGTGATTTGAAAGAATGATACCATACATGGCCGTACAACTCATAAATGCTTAGAAAAACCCTTCATCTTCTATTCAAATTGCATCAAAACTTTAACACTGAACTTATAACCATCTTGGTTTGAAGTAATGACTTAAAAACACTTCATATGTGAAGTCAAATAGATCTAAAATTCCCTATGACTATTGGGCTTCCATCTTCCAAATCTTGAGTAACTTTTAGAAGTTGCATGAGCAATATTTTACATCTTTTGCAACATTTTGCAATTTCTTGTCTTTTTGCACTCAAAGACTTTTGAATTGGATCCTAACCTATCAACTTAACATAATATGACCAAAATAACATGAATCCAACAAATTAAACACCTAGGACTCATAAAATCATAAAACACACTTATAGCAACTTATGTCTAAACAGATGATCCTAATGGACTAAGGCATCTCTAGGCTTATAAGATTGCCTAAGAGATACTTGACCAAACAAATGGAACCACAAAAAAATAGGATGATCCTCTGAGACCTATCTAGTTATTAAAAACCCACAATATTAAACAATGACTATCAATCAGTGAGAGTCATGGGTGCATTACACCATACTTCCCAAGGCAAAGATAAATCAAGTCCCTTGAGTTGGGAGATCTTCTAAATTGAAACCAGTCTTCTTGATGTCTTTAGGTGTCAACCAAGTAGCATCCTCCAATGAATGGTATTTCCATTTGACTAGATATTCATAGTAAGTAGACCTCCTGGTTTTTTTGGCTATCCTCTTCTCTAGTATATAGTCAATCTCTTGTGATGGTGGTTTAGGTAGATCTTGTAGCTCCTTGTCCTATAGAAAATCTTGAGCACCTGTAATGGAGACATCAGTAACATGACCTTTGTATGGATATAGGTCAGATACATTGAATATGGGAGATAAACCAACAGTTGAAGGTAATTAAACTCTATATCCATTATTTCCACATTTCTTCAAGATTCTGAAGGGGACAATCATTTTCATCATCATATTGGTGCACTTTTCCTTGGGTAATCTTTCCTTCTTCAGGTGAACCATAACCATGTCTCCAACCTTGAATTGGACATCTCTCCTCTTGACATCTGCTACTTTTTTATACTTCTCAGAGGTTTGGTGCAATCTATCTTTGACTTGTTGGTGAATGTTCTTCATAACCTCTACAAAGTCATCAACTTGGGCACTCCTCTAGCCAAAATTTTGAATGTTTCTTCATTCCAAGACACCCCTAGGGTGGGATCCATAGACAATATGGAAAGGACTGAGTCCTGAACTTCTGTTGATAGAATCATTATAGGAGAACTCTTCTTGTGGAAGGATTGAATCCCATCCCACTCCATACTCCTTTTTCAGACATCTTAGCAAGTTTCCCAACTAGTCTTCTTGATGTCTTCAGGTGTCAACCAAGTAGCATCCTCCAATGAATGGTATTTCCATTTGACTAGATATTCATAGTAAGTAGACCTCCTAGTTTTTTTGGCTATCCTCTTCTCCAGTATATAGTCAATCTCTTGTGATGGTGGTATAGGTAGATCTTGTAGCTCCTTGTCCTATGGTAGATCTTGAGCACCTGCAATGGAGATATCAGTAACATGACCTTTGTATGGATATAGGTAAAATACATTGAATATGGGAGATAAACCAATAGTTGAAGGTAATTAAACTCTATATGCATTATTTCCACATTTCTTCAAGATTCTGAAGGGGACAATCATTTTCATCATCATATTGGTGTACTTTCCTTGGGTAATCTTTCCTTCTTCAGGTGAACCATAACCATGTCTCCAACCTTGAATTGGACATCTCTCCTCTTGACATCTGCTGCTTTTTTATACTTCTCAGAGGTTTGGTGCAATCTATCTTTCACTTGTTGGTGAATGTTCTTCATAACCTCTGCAAAGTCATCAACTTGGGCACTCCTCTGGCCAAAATTTTGAATGTTTCTTAGCTCCAAGACACCCGTAGGGTGGGATCCATAGAAAATTTGGAAAGGACTGAGTCCTGAACTTCTGTCGATAGAATCATTATAGCAGAACTCTTCTTGTGGAAGGATTGAATCCCATCCCACTCCATACTCCTTTTTCAGACATCTTAGCAAGTTTCCCAAAGACCTATTGATGACTTCATTTTGTCCATTTGATTAAGGGTGATAAGTAGATGACATAGCTAGGTTTGTTCCAAGTCTTTTCCATAGGGTATGCCAAAAATATACCAAAAACTTGGGGTCTCTATCTGAAACAATTATGAGTGGTATGTTAGTGATTTTTCTTGTATCTCTCAGTTCTAAAAGCAACAATGCAAACCAGACCTGGGGATTTTTGTCTAGCTTACAAGATTCAGCTCATTCCTACAAATTTTGAGGCAAGAAAAGAATAATTGATGAGGATTTGATCCTCCTTCGACTTTGAGTTCCACACACTCAGGTGGGTGCACCTAAAACATGATAAAATATGTATATACAATGACTTACTAGCTAAACCTCATTATGCAAATTTGACTGTGGATAGTTCTCAGACTTATAAAACATGTAGTTCAACTCAACCAGTCTTATACAGGATCCCACCTGTATGATCTGCTAAGAACCAAGGAAATGGTCAAGGTAACAACAAGGATATTCACCCTTCTTCTCTTCGAACCCGGAGGCTCAGGTAGGCTAACCTATTAGATTCACTTCTACAAGGAATCACCAAACATATTCGCACTATGCAATGCAACTTGTACACATTTCTGCTCTTAAATAGGAAAAGGAAAATGATTTGATTTTAAAGATTTAATGATGAAACTGCATAACCAGAAAATACCAGTGCCTTATCTATTTAGCATCAGAGTCAAATAAACATACAAACCCCAAAAACACTAACTCCAAACTCAAAGAACCCAAATGAAATTCCTTACAATCCATTCTTCTCATTTCAATATCCGAACATAAAATTTATGTGCTAATCCTAAACACTCAGAACTTGCATTCAAAATTTAATCTCTTCTTGAAAGAAACTCAAAAAAACAAGACCACAACTACCTTGTAACCAGTGCATTAACATGCCTTATAGATTAATACACAAGAAATAAAACCAAGCATACAAAGACATTAGACAGATATTTGAACATGGATTCCATCATTCTTCATTAAAATTCATCTGGATATGCACATTTGCAAGACAAAGAGACCAGAAAATAAGACTCCAAAGCCTAGAAGCTGCCCAGCAGCATAAAATTCAACATCCTTCTTACAATCAGGAGAAAAAACCAGATATAGGAGAAATTTAAAAACCATCTCCTTCACCGACACCTGTCTACTCCTCAAAATATATGAAACTAATTCCAACTGAAATTGCAAAAAACTGATTTGATTTTCCCTCAAACAATCTGCAAAATCATAATCTCCATTCTGAGACCTTTCCAGTGCTATATGATACTCCATACTTTAGATAAGATTTGCCCTCTGAAACATCAAACAAACTTTGCCTTTCCGTGCAGATTCCTTTTAACAGTTTGAAATATTTGCATTTAAATTTATTTGCCTTTTCAATAGTTGGAATATTGAGATAAGATGAAATTTAACTTTAAAATTTCACTTTACCTAGATTTTATCTCATCTTGACACTTGTCACACAGGATTAATGGCTTATTGGTTAGATGTTGAGCATCTTCCCTTTAAGCCATTAAGTCCACCATTGGATCTTTTAAACTTGCAAGTTCTTTAACCCTTTAGCTTTTGGGATGAATTTATTTAAATATTTCAATTTAATCCCTTATTTTCCCAAAATGCACCAACTTGTGACACTTGTCACTTAGGCTTAATGGCTTAAAGGTTAGATGGTGAGCATCTTCCCTTTAAGCCATTAAGTTAACCCTTGATTTTTCTGAACTTGCACACTTTTTAACCCTTTTGTTGAAATGAAATCAAATTAAAAAAAAACATTTAAATCTGCACACTTCACCTGATTGCGCCAAGTGGCACCCTCTGATTGGTCCTTAGGTCCACTTGGCACCACATGTCAATCTCTGATTGGTGCCTCTAAACTGCACTAGATTTGCACCACTTGGCACCTACCCTATGCCACGTGGCATCCTCTAATTGGGTCACTGGTCCAATGGGTGCCACTTGTCTAAGATACCACATAGAGAAATGGCTTAATGTTATCCTCCTTGAAAATTTATCATCAAGCCATTATGCCATCTATTGATCTTGCTTGCCTCAAGATCTGTGCCTAAATTTGCAGCCTCTTAAACCAACTCACCTGCCATGTCAGCCTTGCGGGTCCTGCCAAAATTTGGGTCTTGTTCCTTTGGGCACACTTTTCAAGGTGAGTCCTTAGCTCCTGTATGCACACCCATAGCCTCTTCTTTCTTCTTCAAATCATATTTTGTGGCTTGTTGGTTATAAAAATTTTGAATGACCTTTGTGGGATGCATGTGGGATAATTTTTTTACAATTTCAAAGCTTTCCTATGTATTTTTGACCAAAATTAGTGGGCCCCACCACACACTAAGTCTCCATCTAGCCAAGAGGCCCACCAAATGGCCTCTTGGTTTCTTATTTACTATGAATACAAGCATTGTAGTATTTAAATACTCCAAATTACCCACGCACATGCAATGTGGGATAATGCAACTTTCAGTTTCAAGCTTTCTGTGTCTTCTCCGGATGCTGCTCACCCATGGTAATGTCTTGTTGCTGATAAAAACCTACATTCTCCTCCATATGGCTTGGCGGCCCTTTGCATGGTTTCCATTTTTTCATCTTAAATAAACAAAAACCTCAGACCCTCTCCTCTACTGATATTGCGTAGCATGGTTGAAATTATATTTGCCAAAGTGCTTAGCAATGTTTGTTTTGAAACAGTGCGCAATGTATTTGTAATACTTATTTTAACAAAACCACCATGATAATGGCCAATTTCTAACTCCTTTCGAACGTGGCATTCCCTCTTGGTATTTGGCATGGACTTTTCTTTGACCTCTTCCTAATTTCTTTCTTGCATTAGGCAGCCCACCCATCACTACTTTCAATTCATACTTGCGCTGGCCTTATGGTATGTAACAGCTCAAAATGCTGCGCAATTCTCCTTGGTGAATGCTTAATATAGAACTCCATTCAAATCATTGTGCAGTGAATATCTTGTGCTTTGTTTTATGCAATATTATACAAATTCTTACTTTCTTGCGCAGACTAGCATTACATTTGCTTGGTGTTTTTGGTTTTAGTTTCTTAGTACTCCCCCAAAGTGTTGCATAACCTTTCAATAGTCATTTCATTGGCCTTTTGCTGCAAATTGCATTTACTTGACAAATTTTAATGTTTTTGTTCACCTCCCAACCTGCGTGGGGTCTTTACTCTCCTTCTGGAGGCCATGCGTAAGCTTTTTTCTTTACACCTACCTTTGCACTTGCTGGAATTTTGTTTTTAAAATCCCCTTAGCACAGGCTACTGACTTTCCTATCTATTGGCATGAATTCCCATTCCAATTTGTTGTGCAGGATATAACTTTGGCAATATGTAACTTGCAATGTATTGAAAGTTTTTAAAAAAATCCCTATGCAAGTCTCCCAAAAATTTCCAGCGCAGTACATCTGCATTTTACATATCAAACATATCAAATGGTTATTGTTTCATTTTACCCGCCAATTGGTAAGTGCCTATGCTCAAAACATTTTAGTCTCCATCATGAGCTGTGCCGGGTATTAAGATCTGCACTGGCTTTTGTGGTTTTCTATTTGAAATTTGTATTGTTTTCAGTTGCATGTTGGCCCCTTGGTACCCTACGCAGATTTATATGGTGTTTTGTTAGCATTAAAATTTCCAATGGTATTTTCCTAAGCTTTGTTAATACATCATATCTCCTTCATGATGCGCACGAATTCAATTTTGCATTGCAATTTTTTAAGCCTTGGTTGTGTTTATACCTCCACCTTGCTATTGCAATGCCTTTTGTCATTGTGTATTGCACAACAATTCCCTTTTCAAGATATTGCGCAGCAATTACTTAATACAATTTCGCTGGCTTATGTGCTTACATCTCTTTGCTCTTGAAAATGTATTTAAGATGTGCCTCCTTCATTAGTCAGCGTGGGCTTTTGAAATTATTTGATACTGCATCTTCCATTTAAGGTGTGGCTCACTGTTGGCAAGTTTGGGGCACCTGGCATTACACCTTTTAAATTTTCCTTTTAAAACATTATATTGTGCACAACCTTTGAAAGAAACTTATTGCGAAACTTCTATTAACATGGATATGGCAATTTTATTTTTATTTTCCATGCACCGGCCATTGAAACATCTCCTCCTTTTGTTATGTTTGAGTGTGCTCCTTTCAACACTTCCTATTTCCTACCACATCCTTCATGAAAGTAATTTTGATAATTCTTGTATGAACATCTTAATGTGCCACATGTCAGAGGACTATATTCCTTGCAGTCAAAGCATCATACCATTTTTTGAAGAGAATGTATCAAGTCACAACCTTGTTAACATGAATGCACCCATGGCTTGCTTGTAATTTCTATAGTGTAAAGGACTATCCAAGGCATCATAATGCATTGAATTGGAGATCACAACAGTTAATCCTTTATGCTTATGAAAATTGACTTCATTAACAACAATTAGCCTCTGGAACTAGCTTCAAAAACTGACGAAATCAAGTAACCAGGACATGGCGCTGGACACACGCGTCCTATGATTGACATGCATCCATACTAAAAAATGACACCTTGAAAAACACAATATGTTCAAATTTTTTAAACACCTAAGTCGCCTCTTCACAATAATTTTGCAAATTACCATGTCCAATAACAATGAACTGCATTTGGTTTCAACTTTGAAAACAAGTCAAACGACCTCCTGAAGACCCAAGCTTCTAAATATTGAAAGTATGTGATATGGAGAGTTTGAATATAGAAAGGCATCTCTTGAAAATCATTCAGACACATTTGGGATCCCCTCAAAAGTAGCCACTTGGAAATACCGAAAACAAAAAATATGAGGAATAACGATTTCTGCAAATGAAAAGAATCTTGAAAAGTGTGCAAACAAAACCCTCAGCACCTAAAACCTCACAAACTTGAAGTAAATTTGGTATACAACATAGGGGCATAATTTTCCTGATATGACCAATCATGGAAATCAAATTTTAACATCATGAACAAGGCCTCTGACTAAACTGTGCACTTGATCTGCATCAACATGTTAGAAACTACACATGGAATCAGATTGGCAAACTTGGCAAACGGATTCATCATGACCTGAATATATTCATGGTAGCACATTTCCATGCCTAAAATACAGGGGAGGATTCAATTTTTCATTCCATTCAACCAGGTGTGAAATTGTAAGACCTCAAAGTAGGTCATTCAGAAATCTGCATTTGACAGTTTGGCACACTGGTAGAAAATGCAAATGGAATGGGCTTAGAAAATATACCAAATAGGCTTGTCGTAACTTGAAGATGGAGACTCAAGAAGTATTTGACCTCTATAATGGAGTACAAAAGGAATTTTTTCAATTAAATCACAATGTCAAAAGTTACAATCAGTCAAACAGGGCTACTCAGAATTCTGGGCAGAACAAAGAAACAAGATATCTCTGGAAGACCAACTTTGAGGGATTAGAAAACCTATCAAACGGACTTGAAATAACTTGGGATTTCAAATATTGGCTCTTTGATATACATGATCAACATTCCCTAAAGTGGTGACCCATGAAACTCAATAGGACACAAGATATTCAAATTCAAACTGGGCCTGTTACAACAAATTGACACTTAGGCAGAAATACAGATTTGACCAAGTGCTCAAAACAAGACATCACGAAACAACTTAAAACTTGAAAATGACAAACTGGGATGTCTTCATATGCCTAAACAAGAGTAATAAACACATGACATGCATGAAAAACTTTAGAATCTCATCTAGGCAAATAGGCTCAAAAAACACTTATAGGGGGTCAAAATGCAAAGCACTAGTAAAACACTCAAAAATATTTGTTGTATTTTTTAGTACCAATAGTGGCTCTGATTGAGGAAACGTGCCCCATGAGGGCATGCAGAGAAATTCATAATCTCATTGGTAGAATTAGACCACCCCAAAAACAAATTAGACTTTCTTTTCTCTCTTATTTCTCCTTTCTCTCTTCTCTTTCCACTTACCTCTCCAAAAATAGGGAACCTCTTTATTGAAAGGAAACACACCACATGACTGAAAGGGAAATAAAGAAACTATACAAAAAAGAAGCTTATTTACAAAGGCCCAAAGCCCCAAAACATGATTCATCTCTTACCTCTATCAAACATATGATTTTCATCTCCAAAAATCCAAGGTAAATTGAGGCTATTATATCCATTCACTTGATCAGAAATGATGCCCTGAATCTTCAACATATCAAACAAAAGGTAATCAGAAAACTCACCTTCACTTGGAAAAGAAAAATAAATGAATCATTGTATATGCTGATCAAAATGTGATATCATAACATCACATCCTTGAATATCACTATCTTTTTGAAACAATAAACATTCTAGCTTACTCTCATGGCTGGAAACATGTTGATTAACTTCAACACATGCCTGGATATCAAAGAAAAACTTATCATATTCAACCTCATATGCCTCATAAAAAGAATTAGGGGAAGCTTGATGAACCATAACCTCTGATTTCATACTTAGTTCACCATGAGAAGCTTCATTCATTTTCAAACTGTAATAATTTTCAAGATCAACATTAGAGGAAGATTGATCAGAATGAAAGGAAGTTGAATCAGTCATTTCATCCTGGTTCCCATAGTTATTCTTTTCATAATCTGATATATCATTCAGATCAACTGAATTTTCAACCATGTCCTCATACAAAGGATTAGAAACTACATGGAAACCATTCTCAAAATAAGGATAGCAAAGCATTGGTTGAATCACATCTATTTCTTCATCAAAGAGTAGGTTAGAAACTTCATTAAACCCACCATCAATTTCTAAATCATAACCATCATCAAGGATGGAAATTTCTGAATCAACATCATTATGAGTTGAACAATCATCATTGCTATGAATTTGAGAAGAACAACTACTATAGCTATCATTTTCAAAAAGAAAATCCTCAATGATCTTATCAAAATAATCAGCCATATGAAAAGGTGTTGGTGTTGGGATAGCATATGCACATCTATTTTCAAAATCTGACAATTCTCTATCCTTTTCTTCTGCAAATTCTTGAAAAATGCTCCCTTGGACATCCCCATTTAATAACATGGATTGAAAACAATCTTCCTTATTTGAAACAAGGACTGAAACTTTATGGAGCATATCTTCTTATGCAAGGAAATCACTGCAGCAACTTCTATTTGCATCATAGTCATTCTCTTGGTGCTCACTAAAGTCTTCCTTAAATTGAGACAGGAAGTCTATACTATTGTGTTGAATAGAAGAAAAATCTACAGACTGAAAGGAAAAATTATTTACTAAAGATTCATCTTCATCAATCTAATGTTCATCTACTTTATCATTAGCATAATAAGATTCAGTATCATCATCATAAGAACTAGATTCAACATCATCTACACTTTCAATTTTAGATTTCTCAATTTCATCAATCCATCTTCTAACACGTTCAGATGCCTCTTCTCTAAGATATGTTGACCAATCAAGCGATTTCAGCATACAAAGTTCTAACAATAATTGCACCCACTCTGATTCTGGAAAGTCAATATCCGTTATAAGCTTATCAACAGCACTAGAAAACCTTTGATAAAATGAATATGCTAACTCTTTTTTTCTTCTTTATCCTACCCTTTCTCTCAAAATCAACAGGGCTTTTTCTTGGATCTTTTGATTTATCAATAAAATATCCTTTTTTCTATCGACATTTTCAAGATCTTGTTCATAAATTTCAGATCTAGAAAACATATCTCCCTCCATGAGAGTTGGAATTTCCATTTGAACTATTTACTCAATAATACATTCTATTCTTGTGAAAAAGATTTCTATCTGATTTCAAAACCATCACTTCCTTCATGAAACTACAACATATTTCTGATTTCTTGAAACTGAAACTTTCAACCTCTTTCCCTTTTCTTAGTGACATATTCACCTATGAAGGGACTTTTATTTTCAACAAATAAGAGGATTACCTGGATGAAATTTGCAGCAGCTGTTCTCTTTGCTTCTTGACTTGAAACACTGCAGATTTAAAGCCTTTTGTGTAGCTTCATCAAGTTCTTACATTGTAGAGTCGCCACCTCCTTGCAGAGGAAATCTCTCAAATAGTAAGTTCCATTTGCCAAATTATTTTCAATTCTAAGTTTTCTCTAATTCAGTAGAGCTACACAATCCTCTTTACTTTCATTGCCATGAAAACTTTCAGGCTTTTTTTACACATAGATCTGAAAAAAATTTAGATTTCTTTCCTGACACTTTTTCTTAAAATCAGATTCAGAATATTGATTCAGCTAAGCAAGGAAATCACATCTTAAACTTGTTGATCTTAAACATCAAATAACAACAGATAATCACAAATTACACTGGCACAAAACAACCAGGATTCTCCAAATTCAAACAAAGTCGCCACCCACAACAAGTATGGGATTGAGATTTAATAAACTAATCAAGAAATGGATGATAAACAGTTAGTCATTCCAGACTTTACAACAATCCATTTCTCCCCAGTATAGTCACCATTTTTTTAGTGTGACTCGGATGGGCAAACTCAACTGTAACTTAATTCAACTTTAAAATACCAGAGATTGTTTGAAAGTTCAACAAGATTTTCTAATCTATAATCCCCAGTAGATTTTCCATTTTGTTAGTGTGACTCGGATGGGAAAACACAATCTAAGGTATTCTGATATTCAACTTTCACAACCAAAGATTTTATGAAAATTTCAACAAGATTTTGTAATCTCTATCCCCAGTATAGTTGCCATTTTGTTAGTGATTTTTCTTGTATCTCTCAGTTCTAAAAGCGACAATGCAAACCAAACCTAGGGATTTTTGTCTAGCTCACAAGAGTCAGCTTATTCCTACAAACTAAGGGGAAAGAAAAAACTAATTAATGAGGATTTGATCCTCCTTCTACTTTGAGTTCCACACACTTAGGCGGGTGCACCTAAAACATGATAAAATCTGCATATACAATGACTTACTAGCTAAACCTCATTATGTAGATGTGACTGTGGATAGTTCTCAGACTTATAAAAGATGGGAGTTCAACTCAATCAATCTTCTATAGGATCCCACCTGTATGATCTGCTAAGAACAAGTAAAATGGTCAAGGTAACAACAAGGATATTCACCCTTCTTCTCTTCGAACCCGGAGGCTCAGGCAGGATAACCTATCAGATTCACTTCTACAAAGAATCACCAAACATATTTTCAGTATTCAATGCAACTTATACACATTTTTCCTCTTAAACAGGAAAGGGAAAATGATTTGATGATGAAACTGCATAACCAGCAAAGACCAGTGCCTTGTCGATTGGGCATCAGAGTCAAATAAACATACAAACCCAAAAAACCCTAACTCCAAACTCAAAGAACCTGAATGAAATGCCTTACAATCCATTCTTATCATTTCAATATCTAGACATTAAATTCATGTGTTGATCCTAAACTCTCAGAACTTGCATTCAAGATTTAATCTCACCTTGAAAGAAACTCAGAAAAACAAGACCATAGCTACCTTGTAACCGATGCATTAACATGCCTTACAGATTAATACACAAGAATTAAAACCAAGCATATAAAGACATCAGACAGATATTTGAACATGGATTCCATCATTCTTCATTAAAATTCATCTAGATATGCACATTTGCAAGACAAAGAGACCAGAAAATAAGACTCCAAAGCCTAGAAGCTGCCCAACAGCATAAAATTCAACATCCTTCTTACAATCAGGAGAAAAAACCAGATATAGGAGAAATTTAAAAACCATCTTCACCGACACCTGTCTGCTCCTCAAAATATCTACAACTGCTTTCAACTGAAACTGTAAAAATCTTATTTTATTTTCCCTCAAATAATTTACAAAATCATAATCTCCATTCCGAGACCTTTTTGGTAATATATGATACTCTGTACTTTAGATAATATTTTCCCTTTGAAACATCAAACAAACTTTTCCTTCCCATGCAGATTCCTTTTAACAGTTTGAAATATTTGCATTTAAATTTATTTGCCTTTCCAATAGTTGGACTATTGAGATAAGATGAAATTTAACTTTAAAATTTCACTCTACCCAGATTTCATCTCATCTTGACACTTGTCACACAGGTTTAATGGCTTATTGGTTAGATGTTGAGCATCTTCCCTTTAAGCCATTAAGTCCACCATTGGATCTTTTAAACTTGCAAGTTCTTTAACCCTTTACCTTTTGGGATGAATTTATTTAAATATTTCAATTTAATCCCTTATTTCCACAAAATGCACCAGCTTGCGACACATGTCACTTAGGCTTAATGACTTAAAGGTTAGATGGTGAGCATCTTCCCTTTAATCCAATAAGTCAACCCTTGATTTTTATGAACTTGCACACTTTTTAACCCTTTTGTTGAAATGAAATCAAATTAAAAAACATTTAAATCTGCACACTTCACCTGATTGTCTCAAGTGGCACTCTCTGATTGGTCCGCAGGTCCACTTGGCACCACATGTCAATCTCTAATTGGTGCCTCTAAATTACACTAGATTTGTGCCACTTGCCACCTACCCTGGGCCACGTGGCATCCTCTGATTGGCTCACCGGTCCACTGGGCACCACTTGTTTGAGATGCCATGTGGACCAATGGCTTAATGGTATCCTCCTTGCAACATTCTCAACAAGCCATTAAGCCATTCATTGATCTTGCTTGCCTCGAGATCCATGCCCAAACTTGCAGCCTCTTAAGCCAACTCACCTGCCATGTCAGCCTTACGGGTCCTGCCAAAATTTTGGTGTTGTTCCTCTAGGCACAGTTTTTGAGGTGAGTCCTCAGCTCCTATATGCATGCCCATAGCCTCTTCTTGCTTCTTCAAATCATAGTATGTGTCTTTTTGGTTATAAACATTTTGAATGATCTTTGTGGTATGCATGTGGGATAATTGTTTTAGAATTTCAAAGCTTTCCTATGTATTTTCGACCAAAATTATTGGGCCCTGTCGCACTCTAAGTCTCCATCCAGCCAAGAGGCCCACCAAATGGCCTCTTGGTTTCTTATTTACTATGAATACAAGCATTGTAGTATTTAACTACTCCAAATTACCCACGCACAGGAAATGTGGGATAATGCAACTTTTAGTTTCAAGCTTTTTGAGTCTTCTTTGGATGTTGTTTGCCCATGGTAATGTCTTGTTGCTTATAAAAACCTACATTCTCCTCCATATGGTTGGGCGCCCCTTTGCATGGTTTCCATTTTTGCATCTTAAATAAACAAAAACCCTAGACCCTCTCCTCTACTAATATTGCGCAACATGGTTGAAATTATATTTTCCAAAGTGCTTAGAAATGTTTGTTTTGAAACAATGTGCAATGTATTTGCAATACTTATTTTAACAAAACCACCATGATAATGGGAAATTTTCTAAATCCTTTCCACTGTGGCATTCCCTCTTGGTATTTGGCGTGGACTTTACTTTGACCTCTTCCTAATTTCTTTCTTGCATTAGGCAGCCCACCCATCACTGCTTTCAATTCATACTTGCTCTAGCTTTATGATATATAACAGCTCAAAATGTTGCGCAATTCTCCTTGGTGAATTCTTAATACAGAACTCCATTCAAATCATTGTGCAGCCAATATCTTGTGCTTTGTTTTATGTAATATTATACAGATTCTTACTTTCTCACGCAGACTAGCATTACATTTGCTTGGTGTTTTTGGTTTTAGTTTCATAGTACTCCCCCAAAGTGCTGCATAACCTTTCAATAGTCATTTCATTGGCCTTTTGCTACAAATTGCATTTACTTGACAAATTTTAATGTTTTTGTTCACCTCCCAGCCTGCGTGGGGTCTTTACTCTCCTTCTAGAGGCCATGTGTAAGCTTTGTTCTTTACACCTGCCTTTGCACTTTTCTGGAATTTTGTTTTTAAAATCCCCTTAGCATAGGTTGTTGACTTTCCTATCTATTGGCGTGAATTCCCATTCCAATTTTTTGCGCAGGATATAACTTTGGTAATATGAACTTGCAATGTATTGAAAGTTTTTAAAAAAATCCCTGTGCAAGTCTCCCAAAAATTTCCAGTGTAGTACATCTACATTTTACATATCAAATATATCAAATTGTTATTGTTTCATTTTACCTGCCAATTGGTAAGTCCCTATGCTCAAAACATTTCAGTCTCCATCATGACTTACGCTGGTTATTAAGACTTCTACACAGCCCCTCTTTATTCTTCCCCAATCAGCACTGGCTTTTGTGGTTTGCTATTTGAAATTTTTATTGTTTTCAGTTGCATGTTGGCCCCTTGGTACCTTGCGTAGATTTATATGGTGTTTTGTTAGCATTAAAATTGCAAATGGTATTTGCCTGAGCTTTGTTAATACATCCTATCTCCTTCATGATGTGCAGGCATTCAACTTTGCATTGTGATTTTTTAAGCCTTGGCTATGTTTATGCCTCCACCTTGCTGTTCCAATGCCTTCTATCATTGTGTATTGCAGAGCAATTCCCTTTTCAAGATATTGTGCAGCAATTACTTAATACAATTTTGCTGGCTTATGTGTTTACATCTCTTTTCTCTTGAAAATGTATTTAAAATTTGCCTCCTTCATTAGTCAGCGTGGGCTTTTGAAATTATTTGATATATCATCTTCCATTCAAGGTGTGGTTCACTGTTTGCAAGTTTGGGGCACTTGGCATTACACCTTTTAAAGTTTCCTTTTAAAACATTATATTCTGCACAACCTTTGAAAGAAACTTATTGCGAAACTTCTGTTAACATGGATATGGCGATTTTCTTTTTAGTTTCCATGTGCTGGCCATTGAAACATCTCCTCCTTTTGTTATGTTTGAGTGTGATCCTCTCAATGCTTCCCATTTCCTACCACATCCTTCATGAAATTAATTTTGATAGTTCTTGTATGAACATCTTAATGTGCCACATGTCAGAGGACTATATTCCTTGCAGTCAAAGCAGCATACCATTTTCTGAAGAGAATGTATCAAGACACAACCTTGTTAACATGAATGCACCCATGGCTTGCTTTTAATTTCTATAGTGCAAAGGATTATCCAAGGAATCATAATGCATTGAATTGGAGATCGCAATAGTCAATCCTTTTTGGCTATGCAAACTGACTTCATTAACAATAATTAGCCTCTAGAACTAGCTTCAAAAACTGACGAAATCAAGTAACCGAGACATGGCGTTCGGCACACATGTCCTATGATTGACATTCATCGATACTACAAAATGACACCTGGCGAAACGCAATACATCCAAATATTTTAAACACCCAAGTCGCCTCTTCACAACAATTCTGCAAATTACCCTATCCAATAATAATGAACTGCATTTGGTTTTGACTTTGAAAACAAGTCAAACGACCTCCTGAAGACCCAAGCTTCTGGATATTGGAAGTATGTGATATGGAGAGAATGAATCCAGAAAGGTGGATCTTGACAATTGCTCATACACATTTGGGATCCCCTCAAAAGTAGCCACTTGGAAATACCGAAAAAAAAATGAGGAATAACGATTTCTGCAAATGAAAAGAATCTTGAAAATTGTGCAAACAAAACCCTCAAATCCTGAAACCTCACAAACTTGAAGTAAATTTGGTCTACAACATAGGGGAATCATTTTCCTGATATGACCAATCATGGAAATCAAATTGTAACATCACGAACAGGGCCTCCGACTAAACTGTGCACTTGATCTGCATCAAAATGTTAGAAATTGCATATGGAATTGGATTGGCAAACTAGGAAAATGGATTCATCATGGCCTAAAAATATTCATGGTAGCACATTTCCATGCCTAAAATATAGGGGAGGACTCAATTTTCCATTCCATTCAACCAGGTGTGAAATTGTAAGACCTCAAAGTAGTTCATTCAGAAATCTGCATTTGATAGTTTGGCACACTGATAGAAAATGCAAATGGAATGTGCTTAGCAAACTGACCAAATAGACTTGTCATAACTTGAAGATGGAGACTCAAGAAGTATTTGACCTATGTAATGGATTAAAAAAGGAATTTTTTCAATTAGGTCACAAGGTCAAAAGTTACAATCAGTCAAACAGGGCTACTCAAAATTCTGGGCAAAACAAATAAACAAGATATCTCTGGAAGACCAACTTTGAGGGATTAGAAAACCTATCAAACGGACTCAAAAATTGGGATTTGAAATATAGGATCTCTGATATACATTCTCAACATTCCCCAAAGTGGTGACCTATGAAACTCAAAAGGACACAAGATATTCAAATGCAAACTGGGCCTGTTACAGCAAATTGAGACGGGTAGAAATGCATATTTGGACAAGTGCTCAAAACAAGACATCACAAAACAACTTAAAAATTGAAAATGATGAACTGGGATGTCTTCATATGCCTAAAAAAGAGTAATAAACACTTGACATGCACGAAAAAATTCAGAATCTCATCTAGGCAAATAGGCTCAAAAAGCACTTATACGGGGTCAAAATGCAAAGCACTAGTAAAACACTCAAAAATATTTGTTGTACTTTTTAGTACCAACATGGTTAACCATGGAGTCTTACAATTTCCTTGAAGAATAGCCCTAAAATACTTGAGGCATCATGTGTAGTCTTACAAGGTAGGAAGTGTT
Source organism: Thuja plicata (assembly GCA_018584345.1). Lineage (NCBI taxonomy): Eukaryota > Viridiplantae > Streptophyta > Pinopsida > Cupressales > Cupressaceae > Thuja > Thuja plicata. The sequence goes on along the minus strand of MU228186.1, from coordinate 1,346,999 downwards.
CCATCTTGGAGAACCTATCTACAACCACATAAACACTGTCATAGCCTACCTTTATTCTTGGAAGACCCGATACAAAATCTATGCTAATGGAGTCCTAAGGTTTTCTAGGAATGGGAAATGGTGTGTACAAGCTTGGATTTGAATTGGTTCCTTTGGATTTTTGACAAACTAGACAACACTCCACAAACCTCCTTATCACAGTCTGCATCTTGGGCCAAAAGTAGAATCTTCTTACTAACTCAAGTGTCTTGTCAAGACCAAAGTGGCCTGATAGACATCCACAATGTTTCTCTTTTATGATGTTCTCCCTCATGGAGAAATCAAGGATACATAGTTGAATCCCTTTAAACAACAGTCCTTCTTGAATCATGCATTCTATAAACTCACTGTGATATATATCTCCTAGTTCCAAACAAACTTTGTAAATTTCCTTGAAGTCTTCATCATTGGGATACATATCCTTGAGGACAGAGATACCTACACTTTCCAAAGTGACTTCTTGTATATCCAAATTCCTTCTCCTCAATGCATCAACTACCTTGTTAGCTACTCCTTCCTTATGCTTTATGGTGAAGGTTAAGGCTTGTAAGTACTCCATCCACTTGAGGTGCCTATGTTTCAGTTTCTCCTACCTGTTAAGAAAACTCAATGCATGATTGTCAGTATATACAATAAATTCTTTTGGAAATAATTAATGCCTCCACTTTCTTAGTGATTGGACCATAGCATACATCTCCAAATCATATGTAGAGTAATTCTACTTAGCTTCATTAATATTTTCACTAAAGAATTCCACAGGTCTCCCTTCTTGACTGAGAACAACCCCAATGGCTCTCTTACTAGAATCACATTCAATGGTGAACACCTTGTGAAAATTAGGGAGTGTTAAGATAGGTTTTTGAGAGACTCTTGACTTCAAATATTGAAAGGACTTGTCTGTAGCATCAGTCCATACAAACTCACATTTCCTTCCCCCTTTGATAGTATCTATCATTGGTGCACTCACCACACTAAAATTCTTGACAAACTTTCTATAGAAACTAGAAAGCCCATGGAAACTCTTTACCTCACTGAAATATTTTGGAGTGGGCCAGTTCAGTATGTCTCCAACCTTGGAAGGATCCATTTTCAAGTTACCCTTGGAGATGAAAAAACCAAGAAATATAAATTCTTCTTGCATAAACACACATTTTTCCAAATTTATCCTCAACTTTTCTTCATGTAGTCTTTTCATTACCATATCTAGATGTATCAAATTCTCATCTTTATCTTTGTTAAAGATCAATATGTCATCTATATATACAACAAAAAAGTGATCTATGAAAGGCTTAATGACCTCATTAATCAACCTCATAAAGGTACTAGGCTAATTTGAGAGACCAAAGAGCATTACTACCCATTCAAAAAATCCCTCACTAGTTTTGAAACATGTCTTCCACTCATCCCCTTCTTTGATCCTAATTTGATGATACCCACTCTTTAAATCAATTTTTGAGTAGTATTTTGGTCCTCCTAGACAATCCATGAGATCTTCTATCCTTGGCATAGGAAACCTATATATGATGGTTTTCCTATTGATGGTTCTAGAGTCAATACATAGCCTCCATTTACCCTCATTTTTATGTGCTAGGACCGCAGGGATTCCATAAGGGCTTATGCTCTTCCTAATGAAGCCTTTCTCCATCAATTCTTGAATTTATCTTGCAACTTCTGTATTTTGGTTAGGGGTTAGTTTTTAAGAAGCCTTATTTGGTAAGGTAGAACTAGGTATGAGGTTTATACAGTGACTAATATCCCTTTGTGGTGGTAAAACATCAGTACTTTGGTCAGAAACTATACCTTTGTATCTGTTCAACAAATCTTGCATTTATTTGGGGCCAACATTTCTCTGAGGTTATTTACCTTTTGGTATCTTCTTAGACTTTTTTTGGGATTTACTATGATGGAAAAAAAAGGTGTGTCTCTTTCCTTAAGGAATTTCAAAAATTCTTCTCTCCTACTAGGAAAACACTGTTTGTCAAAGCTCTTTCTTTCTCTAAATCAGGGAGAGGTGTCATAGTATACACATTTTTCTTACCTCCATGTTTAGCATCAACATCATATTTCCAAAGTCTTACTAGGAGAAGGTGAAATCCATCCATATTCACAACTTCACATAAGACTTTATCTCTGTATTCTCCTACTTGAAATTCTACCCAACATTTCTCATCTACTAAAGTTTGTTGATCTTTATTAAGATAGGATAATTTATAAGGGCTTAGGTGGGGTATCTTATTTATACCAATCTTATCTATCATTGCATTAGAAACTAAATTATTTTTAGAACCAAAATCAACAATAACTTTGAAAATCTTACCAAGTACCTTGCGATGAGTTCTGAATATACTCTTCCTTTGTGGGGGCTCCTTGGGAGTTGGCATCTTCAAGAGTGTCCTATTGAACATGATGCACTCTCCTTATTCAGGGTCTACAGGTCTGGATCTAGTAGTGTGGTAGGAATTCATTCTTTGACAGTATTCATCTTGGGTGAGTTGGACTCTCCTATCTCCTCCCATTGCACTAAGACTTGTGTTGGCCTTGTTTGGGCATCTAAAAGATTGGTGACCAACCTGGTTGCAGGAGAAACACTTCCCAGTGAATATATAGGTATTTCTACCTCTTGAACTTCCTTTGTTGTTGCCTCTACCCCATCTAAAATCACCTCTATGACTCTATTCTCTTTCATGCTCTTGGTGACTAAATTCACCATGTGGTATAGGTGATGGTCCTCTTCCTTGAAATCTTCCTCTACCTTTGAAACCATTTTCCCTTCCTCTACTATTTTGTTCTCTTCTCCTATTTTATTTCTCTTCAATCTTCATAGCCATCTGATAACACTGGTGTACAGATTGGGGACAAAACAAACTTATCTCATCCTAAATAATATACTTGAGTCAATTCATGTATCTAGCAAGCTTTTGTTTCTTACTTTCAGGGGTCTTTTTCATCATTGTAATTTTGTGGAATTCATTAGTGTAAGATCCCACATCAAGATCCTTCTGCTTCAGATTTTGTAACTTCTTATGTAGAGTTACTTCATAGTCTTCAAGAAAAAAAAAATTCTTGATTTCTCTCAACATCTTATTCCATGTGGTTATAGAGTATTTTTCTTTCTCTACCCTTTCCCTTTGTAGTAAATTCCACAAACTTAGTGTAGGTCCTTTCATTTTTGACTTGGAAATTTTTGTTCTTTGTGAGATAGGGATATCTTCACACTCAAAATAATTTTCTAGGGATTCTACCCAATCCATACATTCCTCAAGGTCCATCTTGCCCCATAAACATTGGTAGGTCTAGATTTTTATCTCTCCTACCCAATCTCTCCAAAGCTTCTAGGATTATTTGCTCTTCTGGCACCCTTGTCCTCTCTTCTTCTTCTTCTTCTTCTTCTTCTTCCATAAACATTGGTAGGTCTAGATTTTTATCTCTCCTACCCACTCTCTCCAAAGCTTCTAGGATTCTTTGCTCTTCTGGCACCCTTGTCCTCTCTTCTTCTTCTTCTTCTTCTTCTTCTTGGTCTGACTCTAAATCATCACCAGTATCTCTACTTGTTTGAGAACTCTTCATATTTTTTGTCTCTACATCCATCTTCTTGTTCTTAGCTGCCTGCTCCCTCACAATCTTAGATAACTCCATATTTGTGACCCTCAAAGGGATCTCTCCTTCAATCTCATCAACTTTATCTATCATTTTCATTCCCAAGAGCTTTTATAAGCTTTGATACCACCTAATGCAGAGGTGACAGCAAGAAGTGTGGTATTGGTCATTTCTCTCTTCCAATCCACCTAATACAACTTATTCCCTCCTTGGCTCTATTAGCACTGCACATCAAATTTTTCAAATTCCCGTGCTTTGGAAAAATTTCCCGCATCTTTTGGTTCAAATCCATGTGGTCTCATGTTAATAAGTTAATTTTATGGTAAAATGTTCAAACTGCCATGTTCTAAGCTTTAGTCGCACACCCGTGCTGATTTTTAAAGTGTCAAGTTAAGTGTGTGAGTGAGCGATGACTAAATTTTGAGTATTAATCGCGCATTCGCGGTCATGTCTTATCAAGTCAAGTTAGGTATGAAAGTGAGAAAATGGGTCACTAATCGGTCTTAATTGTGCAGTCATGATGAATTCAAGATATTAATATGTGACTGAGCGAGTAGGTTTTGTTTTGTTGGTCGCTCACTCGCGGGTGATCAGGTTCTTTGTTAAAAGTCTCAGCGAGTTAGCGATGAGTTGAGTTTTTAAGTATCGCGGTGGTTCTAATTCTTTCATTCTTGGGTCTATGACTGAGCGAGTTTCATAAATTAAGGTTGATCATGCACTCGGGCTTAGTTATTATGTATATCTTTTGAAACCACGAGTGTGCGATGAAGTCTTATTCTAGAAAGTGCTCACTCGTGCAGGTTTTGACTATTGTGTTTTATGTAGTGCGAGTATGCAATGTGTTATGCATTCATTATCAAATAGCCCTTGTCACTCAGTCACATGGTGGATATGCAATGTTATAAGGTGCACAAGTGCATGACTAAATGTTTAAGTTTTGTTCCCACTCACTTGCCAATGACTTGTTGTCTCCAATTTTAAGCTCACAAGTGTACGATGAAAGAAAGGATAGGTTAATTTTTGCTCAACCGCTCATGAAGAAAACTCAGTCAAGAAAGATCAATGAGCAAGCAATTAATGAAAAAAGGGCCATCGCTCACTCGCTAATGCTTATGAGCTGGAAAATCTTGCAGCACGAGTGAGCGATTAAGTTAAAATGCATAAAGAAAGTAGTCGTCGCTCACCCGCTGAGATATAAAGACAAATCAGAAAGCCATGGTGACTGTGCGACCAAAAAGTAATACATGATTGTTTTGAAAACCTGCTCACTTGGTCAAGCAAAAGACATGATAAGTGAGGATCAGTGAGTGTGCAAATAAGAAGTGACTGAGTAATGGAGATTATGTCGCTCACTCGCAGAATCTCAATGAAAGTAAAGTTCTGAGCGGCGAGTCAGCGATTGATGAAAAGAAAAAGTGATGTCTCTTACTCGCTCAAATAAAAACATACAACATTAAGGGATAGCGAGTGCGTGATTGTGAAATAATGAAGCTATCAGTTAGGTCATTGCCTGGTCACGCAACATACAAGCTAAAGCAAAGATAGAGTGTGAGTGTGTAATTGAAAGAAAGAAAGGTCTTGTCGCTCACTTGCGAGGACAAATTTGAATGTCAGAAAGGTACAGCGAGTTGGAAAAAAATTAACATGTGGTTCATTTCAAGCCTATGAGGGCAAAAAAGGAAACAAGGTGTGTAATTTTTCCAATAGGGATCATATAGTTTTAATTAATGGCAGCATTAGTTATAGAGAGATGATTGCATAATTTTGCAAGTGTGAGAATTGGACATTCAATTGGACAAGATGCTGATTTGATGACTATAAGTTTGAATGATTGAGCTTGATTTTGTCGGGCTCTCATTTCTGCATCCTAAGATTTTTTGTAAAGAGAGATAGAGCCTGTTTGTCTGAAATAGTTTGTCTGAGATAGTAATTTGAAGAGGATGGATGAGTCAAGATATTGTTCCCGCTGTTTCACATGGGTCTAAAAAGAAGGAGGTTACACCAAAAAGATACGTGGAAGAATTTGTCGAGTTGCTGCCTGGGACTCTGAATATAAACAATGTGAATTGGAATGAAAGGAAAGATAGATGGTGCCAATGCAGAAACCCAGTAACCCCAAATTACTCTGGTAATACTTTGTTCCATTATTTCTGGAATAATAGGATTAAAGCAGTCCCCATTTGCAATCCATGGGATTTGAATATGGAAAAATTGATTGTGCCTGACGTCTATGTTGACATAGGCCTTATTAGGGAACTAGCTAAGAACTACTGCCTAGTAGCTAGGGTAATCAGGAAGAAGAATAAAGAGACCCTAGTTTCCATAGACAGGAGGTCAGTGGTAGAAGTATTCATAATCACTGATGCATTGTGCACAAATATTGATTTAAAGAAGATTCAGGAAGACTATGTCAAGAGAGAGCATTTGATTAAGAAATATGAAATGCCTAAATTCATGCCTAGAGTAGATAGGCACCTAGTAAAAATCCCAAACAATCTCAAACCACCTTTTGACTTATCCCTATTTCATCACTACATAAAGTGCACGGTTTATGGTTTGAGCAGAGTTTTAGGTTTTGATGGAGATTCTACAGTGCCTCAAGATGTACTCATGATGGCTATGAACATTCAACACCCAGAGGTTAATACTGATTATGACTATGTGGGACACATAGTTGATGCTATTCATGTTGTGTTAGTGGAGATATAGTCATATGCCCCAGTACCTACCTTCAAGAATTATTCTCATCTGATGTATATGATTATATATTATAACAGGGCATCTATGGATAAAGAGCTTGAATTGTTTGTTTTAGAGTATGGTGTTGATGCACTAATCCAAAGATGGAATCAGGTATGGGACAATTCATCCATCAACTCATCATTTGTATGCTTTTGCAATTGGATTGTGGATCCAATTTTTAATTTATTGGGAACAGATAGGCATAGACTTCCATTTGAAATTAGAAAAGTTTTGATACCTTGGGATTATGTTCCAAACTAGCCTATCTCTCACAATTGGGGTGAATTTTTCTTCTTTGATTACATTACTATCATCAGAGTATATGGTTGTACACAACCACCTCACATCCTCCCCAAGTTTGGTCCTCTTAGGATTGCATTCCTAGAATTTATTTGCAAATCACTTGGGTTGATAAAGAGTTTTTAGAGGGACATAGAAAGGGTACTTGTATCCCTAGATTATGGGTAGGTTTTGACTTCTCCATTGGGAAACTATTTTTTGATCTGATTAATGACTTCTTGAAACAATATAGAATGTCTACGGCAGTTGCCAGGTTCTGTGATCCAGAAAAATTTATGCAAACAACCCTGAGAAGAATGACTCCTTGGCAAAAGATTAGAGATCATGAGCCACTAGATGATGAAGATTTTGTAAGGAATAATTTAAATAAGAATGAAGTCCAAGAGAGGAGAAGGAAATGGAATAACCTCCTTAGGGAAGAAGCTGAATGGAAAGAGTCAGACAATTCTTTCTCTGGTTTTTTCCCTGATCTCCCATACTTGCATAGAATAGAGGAAATGCTTAAATCCTATGACACTCTAATGGCACAGGTACCATAATTTAGTGTTGAGGATGCATAGTCTCAAGGGTCCCCAATTCCTATTGCATTGATTGACCCATAACATTAGGAACAACAAGAGGAAGGGAATCAAGAAGAAGAAGAGGTTGGTGAGGAAGCTACCTCTACTAGAGAACCACCTAGGAAGAAACAGAAGAAAGAACACAAAATGATGCAAGACAGGGAAATTATGGCCAAGGATGTGATTACTGAGCATGGAAAATATTTTAGAAAGTTAAAAATACAATTACAAAAAGAGCCTCCAACTGAAGGCCAAGGGGACAACCAAATGGTTCTGTTTGAAAAGGATGACGAGAGAGTCATGATAGCTAATGAATTCATGAAAGATGATGAATTCATAAGGTCTGAAGAGTTCAA
>MU228186.1:1308925-1330865 GCA_018584345.1 Thuja plicata | reverse complement strand
TTTGTTGTGGGGGAGGGGTTTGCCTTAGTCAAACCCCAGTTTTGGAATTAACCTCAAATATATGTAATTGAAATTACAGAAATAGACAAAGTAAATGCATAAATTCACCTTGCTTGAAAAAGTCCTTTTGGCGGATTCGAATCCTTGAATCCACAAGTATGCTTCAAAATGTAGAATGTAGAAAGGTAGGATGTATTCAATCTCTTTCTTGTAGATCTTCAACACCAAGTCTTGAATGGGTTCTTGAATTTGGAATAGGCTTGGAAGGTGGATGGAGAGATCACCAAAAGGGCACTATATAGCTTGAATCCTTCAATGGCCTCCAATGGATCTCCTTCATGAAAATGGATACTTGAATGGATGAATACTTGCTTTGAAATCTTTCTCCTTAGCTTGCTTGAATCAGCCTTGAAGATAGTTTGCTTGATGATGGTTATCGTTCGTAATGCTTAGAGAAAATGAGAGGAGGAGGCTCCCTTTTATATGAAATTATGGCACAATCTTCTAAGGAGGCCTACATAGAAGGATTAAATTCCCATTAAGTCCTTTACCCCTAGGAGAGGACCTATATTAAATATAATTTAGGAATCAACACTTCGGAACCCGAAATAGCCGACCTGGAAGTGGGAAATACTTTTTGCAAAGGCCGACATCCAAAAACTGTGAGACCCCAGGATTTGAACCCTGGGTCAAGGTCAAGGTCAACCTTGACCTAGGTTAGGGTCAAGGTCAACATAGACCTAAAAGGTTAACCCTAACCCTGAAGCCCAAAATCACTAGTCTGCAGTTCAGAATGCAGAAATCAGGCTAAACAAGAGTGGAAAGAGGGACAGAATAGGGGGGAAGCCATGTCAAGATCAGGAGCCCATTCAAGGTGCTTTTCATGACCCCAAAAAACTTACTCGGAAGGCTAAACAAGTCTAAAATGGAAGTGCTTCCATTTTCCAACTATACATGTATGTCTATGGTTATGTCAGATTCTATGACTATCTTGAATTTATGTTTATGACTAAGAGGGTTAAAAATATGTAGCAGTGACTTCATGCCCTAGGACTAAGCACTAGTCTATCCTCCATTGAATTAAGTGACTATCACCATTAAAATTGATTTTTACTCATGGTTTGGTCTATTTCAATAAAAATTACAGTAATCAACTCCTGTAATTCCATTCATATTCAACATGGAATAATTTAGTGATTTCATTATTTTGAGTTAGAAGGGTAATCCCACTTGAGTTAATGGAGCTCAAAGTGTAGGAGGTTTTAAAACCTTGTTTATATCCTTTTGTATCTTGCCTGGTCAGTGTCTGGGGTAGATAGAGAAAGCTCTCTGAGAATATTTTCATATCAGCAAGAAAAGGAACTACCAGGCTCCTTGATCCATTTTGACACAATGTCTTCTACCTATCCAAGGTGATAGATTCCTTTACTAACCCTTCCAAGATGAGTATTTTTCAAACCAAAATCTTGCAACTTTGTGCTTTAGGGACACTAGCAATATTCTAAGCCAAAATATAGAAACCTTCACCAATGGTTTCATACACCCCAACTAATGATTAGGATACCTTACTTATGGTGCAAGGATAGGGTTTCAACCCTTAGATTGACTCTGCAACTTTTGTATAATACTTATCTAGGACTATCCTAAAATTCCTTGTAGCTCTATCTAGGTGGTTTTTAGGACATAACTTTTCCTCTTGATCACCTTTAATAAAAATAAAGGTAGATTTAGATACCCTTTTGGAATTTATACTATTCCCCAAAGCCTTAGATTTCAAATCCACTCTAGAAACACCTAACTCTTATAAAGTTTGCAGACCTAATTGGCCAAATTAGGCTTGGATATCAAAGCAAGTGCTAAGAAATGGGTGCATGGAATTTGTACAGGGATTTATACCTCCTCAAGTAACTCCTAACAACTCGAAACCACCTTCAGTTCACTCAACCAATCCAATTCTTCAACATAACAACTCATTTACATTCATTCCTGGTTGAATACATCGAGATATTTAGCCTAGGGCTTGATGCATGAATGCCTTTCCATTTGAGCCACACTCTGAGATTTAGGAATCCATAAATACATCCTCCTAAATTTCATTTTCTATAAGGGTGAGGAATTTCACCAGTTCAAATGAAATTTACGACTCCATTTGTAAAACGGGCTCTTAATAAGCCTCTTCCTGGACTGTTTCTAGAAACTTGATTCAAAAAACACCTCAATACAAAAATAATTTCTCTCAAACAAATGGAAATTTTAAAATAACACAAAGGATCTTCAAAACATGAATGTTATTTGCAAGAATGATACCAGAAACGGCCATACAACTCAAAAATGCTCAGAAAAACCCTTTATTTTCCATTCAAATTGCATTAGAACGTTAACACTAAACCTCTAACCATCTTGGTTTGAAGTAATGACTTAAAAACACTTCATATGTGAATTAAAATCGATCCAAAATTCTCTATGATTGTTGGGCTTCCATCTTGCAACTCTTGAGCAACTTTTGGAAGTTGCATGAGCAACATTTTACCTCTTTTGCAACATTTTGCAATTTCTTGTCTTTTTGCACTTGAAGAATTTTGAATTAGATCCTAACCTATCAACTTCACATTATATGACCAAAATAACATGAATCTAATTAATTCAACACCTAGGACTCATAACAGCATAAAACACACTTATAGCAACTTATGTCTAAACAAATGACCCTAATGGACTAAGGCATCTCTAGGCTTATAAGATTGCCTAAGAGATCCTTGACCAAACAAATGGATCCACAAAAAAATAGGATGATCCTCTGAGACCTATACAGTTATTAAAAACCCAAAACATTAAACATTGATAGTCAATCAGTGACAGTCATGGGTGCATTGCACCAATAGTCATATGTTACTGTGAAGTTGAGATGTTGAGTCTAAATTTCCATAGGCATATAGGCCATAGGAATAACTATGCTTGGATGAAAACCTAACACTTGGCATAGTGAGTAGAATATAGCCTTTAGGTATGGAGAAAAATCATCAATAGGGAAGGGCTCAACTAAACTAGGGCCAATATAATACTTTGGTTTCCCTACTTTGGCTAGGTGAGAAGGAAGAAGGTTGTTGCTGACAAAACTCTTCATCCTTATGTAATCTTCCTTCAACACCTCCAAGTCAATTGGCTCTAAGAAACCATCAGGCTCATACAGACCAAACACTTTCTGAATTTCTTTCCTAGGTGTTGATAACATAATCTCTCCATCATTTTCCCTCATGACCCTCAGAATTGGGTCATACCTATATGCAACTACCCTAAGAAAATATACATCCATGATAACATTGGGCACAACCAATTTCCCCAAATTATATTTCCATGTATTCAACTAAGGAGATTTCATGTTTATCTTCCCTACCCATAGTCTAAAAATATATAATCCAATCATGGACACCCTAACATCTTCTACATTGAAGGATTTGTCTATTAACCCATCACCTAGGTTTTTTCTTGTTATGAACTTCTATCCCTAGCTTCGATCATTGGTTCAGGGCTTTAATTGATCCAAGAAATCATCATATAGGCTCCTCTTTTGATACTTAGTTTGTCTAGTGTGAGGTCTTAGGGGTATCATTGTAAACAAACTATGGATTTCAAATTTCAAATTTAAAACAATAGAGGAAAACTAGGGCCAACTAAAATTCATAATCACAACAATAATTCCAATGGATTTTAACTTAATTCTATCAATCCCACGACCTCAAAATGATTCACAAACCCTTTCCCACAATTTGAAAAAAAAACTCAATTAATACAACTTCAAAATAACCAAGGAAATATCAGAGTTGCACTTACGGTTTTCTCTCATCGAAAAGCCTAATTTCACCTTGCAACAACTTAATTTTCTATTCTTTTCCTCTACAGATAAAATCCACACGTCTCTGAATACTTTGGCGATTAAAAATGGTTGAGAAAATCACTTTTATTCATCTGGAAAATGTGACCAAATTCCCATCCTCCGTTAATGTTCATTCAAGCCAAAAAATGGCTCTAATCAAGTTTGGAATCCATCTATCAATTCTCTTAATACTGGTCCATCAAATGAGACTCATTAGTCAATCTGACATTAAATTCCTACATGGAAAATAGACCCAAAAATTTACCAACAAAGAAAATCAAGCTCATCACCTTATAACTCATCCTTTTGGCCCCACCATTGGCTTTATTTGGCTCAACGAGGACATGTGGCACATCTCGCAATGCCTAACTTCCTTGCATCTCCTGATCGCAAGATCACAAGAGCCATTGGATTTGATCTCAATTTGATCACCTCTTATAACTTAGTGTTAGCCCGACTGTTAACTTTTGAGCACCTTATCCTCAACATAAAAAATCTTTGTTCAATATTTTCATGTGTAAAAAGATGCACCTTTAGTTATTCAAACTTTAACCCAAAAGAAGTCAGCATGCAATAATAAGACTTTTCCAATGTTTCCTTCAGCCAATCAGAATAAAATAGATGACATCCTCCCGCGATACCATGATCAATATAATACCTAGGAAAAGATATTTTTGGGATTAATGGGAAGTAGTACTGAGAGGGGAGGGGTGAATCAATACCTCTAAAACTTTTAACACTTTTCACCTTACTTCATTAGCAATCAATCTTTATTATATTACCAACCAAATCTGATGTTCTTTCTTATGCATGTAAAATTGATTCATAAACTTAATTGTATGTAATATTCATAGAAACATTCATGAAAGTGATAGACACATAACACAATATATGATATCACATAAAACTCCTGTCAGGAAGTAAAAACTGCGGTGGGGAAGACACCCACAAAACTTCACTATCTACAGATTGGAAGGGAGCCATTTAAGGCTTACAATTTGATCACTTCTGATGATCTACCCTGTTAGGAGTATTAAGGTGGAGACCTGTTAGGATCTACTCTGTTAAGAGCTTTAACAACATAGATGTAGTGTGCACTCGGTTAGGAGATTTACAATAGGATTGTTAAATCCACCTTCCTTGAAAGGATTTCTTAAGTGTACTACACTTGTTAGAATGTGTACAATTTGTATGACATGAATATATGCAATCTATAATTGCTGATCACAAATCTATTAAAGCTTGTAGTATATGAATATCACCTATAGTGATTGATTAATACCTTTTCCTTCTTGTTGGTAGCCTTGGTTCTTGTTCTTGAAAACTGATTTGATCTTTGTCTGTGCTTCTGCATGAATTCTCTTGTCTAAACCTTAGATGCTCTCAGAGGCTAAAATCATCATCAAACAACATGTTCATAATTGATTGAGCATCTATTTATACAATTTTTTTGACCTATTCTAGAATCACGCATTACAATGTTAACTCTAGATCCAAGGTATACAACTTGACCTTGATCCTTTAGTTTGCATGTTTTAAATAAGTTAGATTGATAAAAATAATAATAATTATATTGCGTTTCCCTCAAGTAATGGTTTTAAAAACAAATCAAGAAGCTAAATATAAAACTTCAGTGATTTATCTGACGTGGAAGTCAGATCCACTTTTTGCGGGATGTAACTGACTCTCAGTATCTGATTGTCGGTGTGAACTGAAAGTCTGTCGGTGTTCCTTCTTTGAACTATTCGTCAAATTCCCTTGATCTATCAGGTTCCACTCTTGACTATTTCATTGGGTTGCACTGTTGGTTACTCATCAGGTTCCTTTGTCTTTTCTGTTATCGGTTAACACTAAATAGTGTTGCGTCGGGATGCTTTACACTAAGCAATATCGGTAACCTTAGCGTTAGGTAGTGTTGTGCCTTGTCTATTGGTGTAGTATAAACCTACGGTGTTTATCATGTTTTTCCTTGCATATACTAATGGAAAAATATAATGTCTTCAATCTCCCCCTTTGACATTTGTATCAAAAACTGATATGTGCAAAATACTAAAGTGTTTAGTATGTACACCATGTATATATCCTTGTCATTATATGACTCCCCCTAACTATATGCATCGGTATAGTATAATTATATGTACATGTATACTTTCCTTTGTACTATACATTCTCCTTTTTTTTCTTTCCTCTTTCCCCCTTTTTTCATAAGATTACTGACTGTACATATCATTTCCCCCTTTTTTTTATAATCATGACAAAAATGTACAACTTATAAGTTGTCAAAAATGTGACAAAAATGTGCAACTTACAGAGTGTCAAGGATGTGGGAGTGACAGTTCTTGATATCTTCCATCATTTTCTCCCATTTCTCTTTGAGGATTTCCAGTTTCATGTGCTCTAGTTCAATCCTGGCATGCATATCATAAATGTTGTCTAGGACAGACATTTATGGGGTGGCAATAAGTGTTCTTGCTTGTGTCATATGGTGTTGCAGTAATGTGAGAGTTGGTAAGAGTTGAGCTTGAATCTCATTCACCTTATCTCTTAACTTTGTTTCAGCAATCTGAATATCCTATCTCAGCATCCTAGCTTTCTTGAGCTGGTCGTTGTGCAATTTGATTACATCTTCAGTGTTTGTGAGACCTTGTGCACTAGCTTGAAGATCAACATCAATTTGTGCTATCTTTTCGGTATACTCCTTGGTGATTTGATCCAACGTGCACAATTTTTGAATTAAGGCTATAGCTTCTGAAATTATAGGGTCCAATGTGCTTACCAGTTCAGATAGCTTCACCTTTTGCAGTGCCACTTCTTGGCTTATTTTCTCTGCTAACTTGAATTCATATTTCTTCTCAAGTCTTGCTTCCATAGCCTTTTCAGCATCTATATTCTGAGATGTGATAGCATCCGTGAGAACCACTAACTGATCAAGTATGGGAGTTATTTGATCAACATCTATATTAGGTACAATTTGTTGAAGGATTCCTTTTACAAATTTGAGTACCTTTGATTCTTTTATGGCCTTTCTCAGCTTAGCTTGGATAGCTTTCCTTTCACAAAGTCTAGCATACTTCATCAACTCATTATGATCCAATGTTCTAGGATCACATACTGGAATCTCAATTATTTCATCCAGAGTGACTGGATTTCTGATCTTTCTCTTCTTCTTCCTTGAGACTTGTGAAGAAGCATATGTATGAACTACCATTGCTAGTTCATTTTTTTTCTATGAGGTTCTCGGTGAAGGCTTTGTAGATGAAACCTCTTGTGCCTTCTACTCGGTGTTCACTTGTCAGTTAGGTGAAGATGTCTCTTCATCAACCTTGGGTGTATTAGCAGATTTCTCTTCTGTTTGCTTTTGTGGTTCATCTATTTTTTATTCTTCACTCTTCTCCTTCTGATTTTCCTCTTCTACCTAATTTTCTCATTTATTCTGATCAGTAGACTTGTCTTGCTGACCATCAGTAGCAGCTTGTTCTACAGTTGTATCTTGGGATTCATCTTTTGTGTCCTTTGTTTCTGCATCACCCATGTCTTTGGGTATGCTTTTATCTACAGTAGATTCTTCTTCTCCTTCTATCATATTGATGGCCTTCATCAATACTGACATATTGTTCTGTGTGCTCACCTGTGTTGCATCTCTAATTGTGTCATGTTTGTCAATTTGACTCTGTTGAACAGTTACATCTTCATCCTTTTGTATTTGTTTTGCAAGGTCCAGTCATGTTATGTCAATGATAGAAGTGTCTGGCCATTTTTCATCAGCAACATCCCTATCATTATTTCCTGGTGTCTTCAATTCTTGTTGCTTTTCTTGAACCTTAAGAGATGAATATTACATCATCATCCTTCTTTGGATCCTTATCAAAATCATAGTGAGTAATATCTTGAATGTCAAGATCATCCATGACTTTATCTAAGTCAATGGGCTCAGTATCCTCCATATTATCCAAAGAAATGTGCTCTGGACTTGATTTTCTTTCTTCTCCTCTATATGAGGTGTCTTGGTGAGAAGTAAAGGATTCTCACAACTTGTTGATTTTGTAGGTAGATCAAGAATTTCTCCCCATTTAGCATCTGGCATGCTGTCAAGCTCTAAGAACTTCCCCTATATCACCTTTCACACTCTTATCTTTACCATAAATTTATTGGAATGCTTTTTTATCATTTCTTTTATCTCTTCCATTTTAGATTTGGGAGGCATGAGTGTTACAAGTATCCTCTCCCTTTCTTCCTTTTCTGTGTTCAAAGCATAAGACCATCGTGCTAAAATTTTGTCACTCAATGGTTTGGGTATTTTGTTAGCAAACTCAACTGGTACATATTTGAATTTAGCCATATACCTGATTATTGCATCTTTTATTTTATTTTGGTCCTCGGGCTCCAGCTTTACCCATTGTCTGATTTTCCTATTAGTCATGGTACCTATTATAGCAATTGATTCAGTAATCTCATCAATTGTTTGAGGGGTTAAGCTCTTCTTATCTACTTTGGGCTCATCCTATATTAAATATTCAATGTCAGCTTTGGTTTTGATGAGTCTTCTCCTCCTTTTGGTAGGTATTTTCTTCTCTATTTTCTACTTACTCTTATAGGTCCTCACTTGACCTTTCTTAAGAGGTGTTGTATCTTTCTTTTTAGTTTGGCTCCTTGTCCTCTGAGCTACTATAGTCCTTTCTTTCTTGGTTGGAGGTGGAGGCACATCAGAATCTTTGGATTTAGAATATATTGTTTTCTTATCTTCCTCTTCACCGATGGCACCATGTTCCTCGGTGTCCTATGTTTGTTCTTTCTCCTCCTCATTTACCGACAACAACTTCTCAAGATTCTTTACCATCTTGTTTTTCTTATTGACAGTCTTGTTTATGACTAGGCCCATTTTTATTTTATTCATGGCCTCTTCATATGTTCCAAATCTTTGTTTCTTATTGTCAAGTGGTTCATTCAATAGTGCATCAATTAAATTTGTTTCTTGATCTATGTTTATCATATAGTCAAGTGGTGGTAACCAGGCTGTCCTTGGTATAACTAGCTTAATATCAATAAAATCTAAATCCACCATAAAGCATATCTCTTCCCTATGCTTTTCAATTAACTTCTCAGGGATTCTTACTCTCTCCATCATCTTTTCCTTGAAATCAAGGAAGTATTCAGTCATCACTGAATCAAATTTGTCACCTAGTGACTTGATACGGTCACTTATTTGTAATGTGACTGGCTTGGTGGTGTCCCACTTCACTTTTCCAATTAAAGGAAAGTATTCTTGAATATAAAAGAATATACACATTACAAGTGAGCCAAACTTACATGTGTTTGTCTTGGCAGACCTGATTGTTGTCATATTTTCATCAAGTTGCTTCAGTAGGATCTCACATAGATCCATTTGTATTCCTATTGTGACAATATTATAAGATGTTCTTACTGTTGTTGATTCTATGTTGTTTAGCTTGCTAGCTTGAAAGATTCTATACCCTATGACACATGCACCGAACCTTGATTCGTCAGTGATGATGGTGTTCACCTTAAGTCATCAGTTACCCCATACAGCATTGGTGAGTTTCTCAACTTCTGGTCGAGAGGGATGCTTGTGAGATTTTGGTTTGTTGGTAATAGGATAACCTATTACAACATGTAATACATCCTTTGTAATATGTTTGGGTTCATCCAACCATAACTTCTGACCGTGCATTCTACTTAGAACTAACTGAATCCAGTCAGTTTTAAAAACCCTCAGGAAATATAGGGCACTTGTTATCCCTTTTACTTGCAAGTGCTTGTGTTATTCCTTTAGGTTCCCTTGATCATCACATAGCTTCTTATGAGCTTGATATATCTCCAGATCACCAATCTCAGCAATCTTGCAGTAGATATACGATCTAACGTCTTCTATCAACAAAACCCTAGGTGGAATTTTTGAGAATGCGCCAGAATCATCGGGTTGCAAGGAAACCTCTGGGCATATCTTGTATTTTGGTTCCACACAAGTGCTATGCTTGATTAACTTAACAACATTCTTCTTTTCACTCTTCAATTTGGTTGTTCTTGAAGTCATTGTCATTGTGTTTCAAATTTAGGGCTTTCAAAAATAATAACAGAGCTCTCGGTACGCTTGGTACTTACTTCAATCTATGTAACTTGTGAGTGATCTATTTGGAGTGCATTGGATTGAGTTGAGGATGCTCTGCTAACTGCTCTCTTTTCACTCTATTTTCTCTCTACTCTATTTTCTAAATTCGTATGTGAAGAATGAAGTGATTCCATCAAGTATTTATAGACTTTTTCCCTAAGTTTATCATAAATGCTCATCATCTTATTGGGTCATGAAGACAGAGTTCGTCGGTTAAACTTTCAAACAAAATTCTCGGTGTTGAAAGGATTCTTGGGATAGCTGTTAAGATTGTTTCTTTCACCAACGGATCTCGGTGTAGTGTCAAGACAACATTGTAACTTTTACTCCTTACCGACGGGTGTCAGTTTACATTAGCCACTTAGGATTTTTATGTGTTGGCCGACAATTCTCGATACGTGTAGACAACTCATCATTTTATGTTCACTAATGATTTTTGGTATGTGTTTACCGACGGGATTGGTTTCTCAGAATTGTAACAAGTGACATACTATGCATCTTTATTCATGCAAATTTTGACTATCTTTCAATTTGTATAATGGAACTGATGCAAACTATGACTTGGTGTAGTGTAGTTCCATACTTACTTGTTCATATTTTAGGTAGGGGTGGTGATGTCACTAGATCCATGGGATGAGGTGTCACCAACTACATTGCTTGGTCCAGCTTCCTCAATGGTTGAAGCTTTCCTCCACATTTGCTTTATGATTTTCTTTATGTCTTCAATGGTGTTACCATTTGCAAAAGTGGTGGTTTATGTTATTCGGTCTCTGCAGTCCTTCTTTAGATGTCCAACCTTAGGACAGTGTAAACATGCCATTCCAGGGTTGGTCCAGCCTCTAGACCTTTTCATCCATGTTCTCATGTAGTTTTCTGCAATGTGACCATATATACCACATGCTTTGTAGTTTATCCATGTATTATAATCCTAAACATATGAATTACCGACTCTACTCGATTTATATGCATTTTCTTGATTTTTGGGTTTCTGTGCTTCAATTTTCTTCTTCCTGCATTCAAGAGATGTGTGCCCATGCATTTTTCAGGTGGGACAATACTTGTCCATATAGGTTTCCTTCTTTGGTTCTTTCACCTTTGATTTACATTCATATGCTTTATGTCCTTTCTTGCTACAATTATAACAATGTCCAATGAATGTAGATGTGGATTTAGGAATACCTTTTTCTTTGCTCCTGCAGACATTTGAGGTGTGGTCTTGCTTTCCACAGTGATTGCATGTCAGCTTCCTTGGTCTAGGATTGATGTAGGCATCTTTTGGATTAGCTTCACTTGATGAGTCTCCATGCTCGGTGTACCTTAGTCTAGTGTTGGTGTTGGGCCTTCTTTGTGCATTCAAGAATTCATCCATCCTTTTTGTACTTTCTTCAGCTCTCTTAATCATGTCATTAGGTTGTTGCTGAATTCTAACCTCATGCCTTATTTTTTCATTCTCTTCTCTTAGGTAACCGATAATCTGTATTCTTTCAATGAGTTCTATATTCATTCTATTTGCTTTTTGACTCACAAGAATAATCTGATTTGTAATCTCATGGTGATGCTCTATAAGTCTTTGTATCTCATACTCTTTTTCTTGTAGATTTTCTGTGATCTTTCTTCTATCACCAATAGCTAGTGTTCTTTCTTGTTCAGCTTTCCTAGCATTGTTCATGACATCAATCATCATTACCATATATGTCTCTTGACCGATTTGCAGAGATTTGACTTGTCTAGCCAGATGTAGATTGATTTCAGTTAGGCTTGTGATGCTTTCTTCTGATGTATCTGATGCTTTTCTTGTATTTGATCTTGAAGACTCAAAGAAATTTGGAATCTCTTCCTCATGATAATTTGTCTCATTACAGTGAGATTCCATATTCTTTCTTTCATCCAGCAACTATCTCATATTGATTCTAGCTTCTTTATACTGTTCATAGAACATCTAAATTTCAAGCTTTTTATTCTCAATATTTTTTATCAAGCCTGTACTTCTCCATTGTATGATCTTTTCTCTTAAGCCTTTAATCTTTCCAAGAGGAGACTCATCTCTGATATCAATTGTTGGGATTAATGGGAAGTAGTACTGAGAGGGGAGGGGTGAATCAATACCTCTAAAACTTTTAACACTTTTCACCTTACTTCATTAGCAATCAATCTTTATTGTATTACCGACCAAATCTGATGTTCTTTCTTATGCATGTAATATTGATTCATAAACTTAATTGTATGTAACATTCATAGAAATATTCATGAAAGTAATAGACACATAACACAAGATATGATATCGCAGAAAATTCCTATTAGGAAGTAAAAGGTGTGGTGGGGATGGCACCCACAAAAATTCACTATCTACATATTGGAAGGGAGCCGGTTAGGGCTTACAATTTGATCACTTCTGATGATCTACCCTGTTAGGAGTATTAATGTGGAGACCTGTTAGGATCTACTTTGTTAAGATCTTTAGCAACACTAATGTAGTGTGCACTCAGTTAAGAGATTTACAATAGGATTGTTAAATCCACCTTCCTTGAAAGGATTTCTGAAGTGTACTACACTTGTTAGAATGTATACAATATGTATGACCTGACTATATGTAATCTATAATTGTTGATCACAGATCCATTAAAGCTTACAGTATATGAATATCACCTATAGTGATTGATTAATACCTTTTTCTTCTTGTTGGTAGCCTTGGTTCTTATTCTTGAAACTAATTTGATCTTTGTTTGTGCTTATGCATGAATTCTCTTGTGTGAACCTTAGATGCTCTCAGAGGCTACAATCATCATCGAACAACATGTTCAAAATTGATTGAGCATCTATTTATACAAGTTTTTTGACCTATTCTAGAATCACGCATTACAATATTAACTCTAGATCCAAGGTATACAACTTGACCTTGATCCTTTAGTTTGCATATTTTAAATCAATTAGACTGATAAAAACAATAATAATTACATTGCTTTTCCCTCAATTAATGGTTTTAAAAACAAATCAAGAAGCTAAATATAAAACTTCAGTGATTTATCTGACGTGGAAGTCAGAACCACTTTTTGCGGGATGTAACTGACTCTTAGTATCTAATTGTCGGTGTGAACTAAAAGTCTGTCGGTGTTCCTTCTATGAACTATTCGTCAGGTTCCCTTAATCTATCGGGTTCCACTCTTGACTGTTTCGTCAGGTTGCACTCTTGGTTACTCGTCAGGTTCCTTTGTCTTTTCTATCATCAGTTAACACTAAATAGTGTTGCGTTGGGATGCTTTGTACTTAGCAATATCGGTAACCTTGGCGTCGGGTAGTGTTGTGCCCTGTCTGTCAGTGTAGTATAAATTGCTAATGTTTATCATATTTTTCCTTGCATATACTAATGGCAAAATATAATGTCTTCAGATATTCACGACATTGCGGGGCCCAATGAAAAACTAACATATAGCACTTTGTGAGTAAAGTAAAGGAGACTCGCCTAGAATGACATTGATACCCTCAAGTTGTTCATTAAGAATATGACCACGAGAACATTAAGCTAGGAACTTAGATTTAGGAAAAGTAAAAGGGGCGGCCAAAAATAATAGTAAACCTAATGAAAGAATATGCCCCCCCTTAAACGATGAAATAACCCATAACTTATTTCACTTAAGGTCCAAAAAGTAATGTCAAAATAGAACAAACTTAGGGTTTAGCATAAAATAAACTACAAATTGAAGAAACCCTAAAACCCTATGCCCTAAAAACCATAACAGAGAGCCATACAAATTGAAAAGGACCTAAACCACTAAGAGAAACAAAAAAATTTCAAGGCTCAAATTGAACACTACCATAAATGACATAGGTTTGATGTTTTGGCCTCTCTAAATGGTGCTAACAGTAGGAATGTAACTTGGGCTAGACCTAACTTAGTGAAATGAAGAAAGAGCATGATAGATCAAGTGGAGGAAACTGTGAGTGGGGAGAATGAAAATTTGAACAGGGGTAAAACAAAAACTAGAGTTACAAGGGCAACAAAGGAATTCCTGGAGTGTAGCAAAAGCTCTCCCAATAGTAGTATCACTCATATTTTGGATAGCTTGAAGACTGAAGCAGCTGATGTACATGAAGAAGATGACGCCCATACAGTACAAAAGGGTTGTGAGGGTTGTGTTACCCTATCATTTGATGTGAAGATGCTTAATATAAGTAGACCGCCTAAGAAATCAATTCTCTAATTTGGAGAGAGTGATGAGAAGTGTAACAAGATTTATTCGTCGAGTGATGCATAGTTTGGTGACCTCGTTGTGCCTCATGTAGCAGATGGTCTTAGGAGAGGATATAGAGGAGTAGGAAAACCATTAGAAACTTTTCAAATTCATGATGAAGGATTGGGGCAAGGTCTACTACCATGGTTGTCGTTGTTTGAGGCATAGTGATAACCTTAACATGTCTGGGTACTTGATTGTGGCCTTGGTGGCCTTTTGTAGTGATCTTTCTTGTCGTTTGTTGTCTCGTCTTTTTGCTATAATTTTCCCTTTGTGGGGGTTGTTAGTCTACGATCATTCCATACTTTCAAACATATGTTGAAAGTTGTTAGTTGTTTTTTCTTTTAATGTGTTTATTGACGTGTTTAGTGGTTTGCGCCCTTCAGCTGCAACTTTGTAAGGGACAAAACCCTTGTTTTGCTATTGCTTATACCAAAAACATTTTATTCAATTTTTAATATAAAATGCTATAATGCTTTAAATTTTGTTGTTAAATTGACCTCCCTAATTTTATGAATGAAAGTGTACAAGTATTACCGATATGACAAGGTGGCAAAATAATTAAAATTGGAAAATTATTCACCTACAGTTTAACAATTTGCAAATATTTTTGTTGATGTCCATCCATGCACATACATATGAATATTTCTATCTAATTATTTAAAATATTATATTGTTTTTGTTATACTTATACTCTATTTTTTTCAATGTATCTCTTTTGGAATTTTAATCCTCAAAAGTTATAAACTTTAAAATTAAAAAAATCATAATCTTTATACTATTTAAAAAATTTCTAACAAATTAGTAAGCAAAATGTGGTCCTAGCCCAATTTTGAAGATTTATTTAGAAATCCTCGAGTCTTTGATATCTTGGTCCACTTGAAAGAATTGAACTTGACGCAATGTGTCTCTTGTTAGTACTTTATGTTTATATCATTACATTGTCCTTTTTTATTTTCATTAATTTTTCTTATTATCTTTTTTTCTTATTCAATTGTAATTTAATTTGGTTTTCATACTTTCTTATCATAATGATGAATTTAGAGAATTTTGATCCTTACACCAAAAATCTACCACAATCAAACAATTCTATTATAACACCCAACACATTTGTAGTTACCTTTTCCATTATTTAAACCACAAATATACCTCATGTATGACCAAGCAACTGAACTTTCAACGTAGACACACCACTTCACCGAAAAAAACAATACAAGACAGATTTACTTTTCTCTAAAGTAAATTGATGCCTATGAGATTAAAAAAACAAATCCCCTCCCCAAATGAATTTGGGGGAATATTATTATGATAGGCCGGTATAGAAAAGTGGTTGCTTTGTCACGTGAAATGACTTAAAAGGAATATATCACTTTCATAAGTTATCTAACAGAATCTTCTTTTTGAAAAAAAAGCAATCAGATACGACAATACATTATTTATTTGTCATTGGAATTCTTTTAAAAGATAGAAGTCCAATATAGTGACTCCAAGAAAATAATATACTTCTTGGCTCTCCCCAAGTAAGATAAAAAGACAAATCCAATATTCCCTTTCAAATAAATTCCTTTTTTAAAAAAAAAATATAAAGCCACGTCAGCGTAAGAACTTTTTGTTCATATGCATGGTAAACAAATGTATCTTTGACAAAACTGATTCCAATGCTATCATTTTTTTAAATGAATAGAGACCTTTTCTATTAAAATAAAATATATAGAATAAGAATTATAGGGAGATAAGATGGGTTAAATATAGCCTTAACCAAAATTTAGTTTGAACAACTCAAATCAATGATCAATGTATAATTTCAATTTAAGGGAAGGAATACTTACAACTCTTCAACAATTAATATATTTTTGTTTATTATATTAGTATATTTCTATTAAATTCTTCAAAGCAAAAAAAGTTATTATTATCATTATATTATTAAATCATGTACTTTTATTTTATATTTATTCTTGTTTTTATTATTAAAAAAATAGATTTTGTGTTGGGACACTTTCAATCTTTCATTATTAATAATATTATTTTTATTGTATTGTTGTATTACTATATTTAAAATAATGTGTAAATATTGTTTTAGTTTTATATATACTTATTAAGAATATCAACATACTAATCTTGTGATGATGGTATTTATGCTCCTTTATGGGAGTAGATTGGTGCTTCTCTTCCTTTGTCCATATTGCCTTGTGTGCCTCTTCCACGAATGCGGTTGATATGGTAGTGATGGTTTGGGGTCTTCTCTATGGAGGGACCAACTTCTGTGCTTTGGTTGGCTATGGGTTGATTTGTTTTGCAGAGCTCGAGTTTCTCTATTTTAGATGGGGGTAGATGTTTTGGCTTTTAGCCTTGAGGAGGTTGCCTTTGCTATGAATATCATTAGTTATAGAAGCACTATTGTTGGTTCCTGTTGTGTGCTTCTGGCTGGGTCCTTGCTGCCCAAACCATTTGCTCTATGTCACCAATTTGCACATGGTTGTTAGTGGAGAGGGGAGAGTCATTTGCAACGTGAAGGTTGTAGTATGTTGCGAGGGCCTTGAAACTGCAAGGGCCCCATAGCCCCTTCTTGATGCCTTTGTTTCTTTGTTTGTGTGTAACGATTGTGTTTTGGGTTCTATTTTGGACAAAGGTAAGGTGTTTTTTGCCAATGATGGGGCCCCCTCAGGTGCTATCATCTTTTTTCTCTCTTATCTCTGTAGGAGATCACATAGTTGGGGTCTTAGGATCCCTCCTTGAAGATTTTACTACTCCCTTCTCCCTTGCAGAGGGGTTTGACCCCTGATGAGATTGTGTTACCAGTGTTGGTTATTTGGTTTGCTTCGGTTGAAGACTAGGGTTCCTTGGCCCTCCTATTCCTTTTTCTTATGGCCACTATCTTGGTGAGAACTTTTCTTCCTGATGCCAAGGTATCATGGGCCCTTCCACAATCACACTAAAAATCTTCATGTTTCCTTCATTGTCATACAAAAAAACCATATCTTTTAAGACACATCTCCACTTCCCATGGAAAGTACAACCTATTACATCATCAATCCTAACACAACACACTATTCCGAATGTTTCCTTCAATAGCATCAGATATATTGACCCCACAAACAATGCACAATCTCTGATTACAAACTTATTCCTCCTCATCAACTTTGGCAAACTAAAATTTGCTCTCGACCCACATCAATTTTGGTCCAAACTCAAATACCAATCTTGATCAGACTCTCCTTCTTGACTGATCACACAATCTCTTTATGACTGATTACACTATTCCTCTTGACTGATTGCATACTTCTTCATACTGTTCCCTATAAAAATAACTCCCATCTTGATTTCTCATGATGACAACTAGAGATTCTTCTCTCTGACCTCCCACGTGATATTCTCCGTACCCTTACAAGGCTTCCTTAATGCCTAATAACACCAACCCCTTCAACACATTGAACATCTAATGTGACTTCTCCCTTTTCACAGACACTTCTACAAACCCTTAACTGATTCAATCCCTTTACCTTGGGATTCCCTCACTCCTCACAATGCTAAAAGACATTTACCACTTCACAATACTAAACCCTCAATACATCCAACCAATCTTTATACCAATTGAAACTCACTAATCTATTCACTGTCCTACTATGACAGTCAATCATATCCTATGAGACAATCACTAAAACAAATAGACCTTGTGTGCCCTTGCCTCTTATTCCTTTGAAGACACTTCAAATCCTCCCTTACACCTTTCTAACCATCATATTATTTACAAACATTCCTGATTGCATAAGCTTTATTACATTTGAGGGAACATTGTCTTCTTCCTGACTGAGACATTATTTACTGTCTTCCTCCATCCAATAGATGTGCCACTCAGTCCATGGATCCCTACAGACTTAAGGAAACATAATACAAATTATTCTCCATCATTCTACCAACTTTGGGGCTTAGATACATGTAAGATATGAAGATTCTACATTTTAGTAACTTATTGGTTACCTTAGTTGAGAATTTACCAGTCTACACAAGATCTTGAATACCTTTATCAAATCCCAATGAATTTACTTGAAACCAAATCCCAATTAAAGAAGATTCACACCTTCATCGAATACAGGAAAGTATTGATCAGAATGTTAAACTTCTAATATGATCTAACATCTGTATTAGATTGTTCTCAGAATAACATAAAAATTTGTGCAGAAAACTACTCTATTGATTATGAACTTGGTAAATCGACCCTCTCCCCATTTTTGGGTCTTACAATATTTATAAATGTGTTTCAATAAGTTTTTGACCGAAACAAACGCATTAACTACCTTAGAACCAACTTCTGGTCATTCCTATCCCCTTAACCAAGATTACTAACATATTGTCATTCTTTGACAATCTCTATAACTTTTTCCTTCCTTGTACCAAGGATATAACTATCATCCCCTTTACATTAATATGGCTGTTGTTAGTTAACAGATTGGCCCTTTTATAATATTGACTCAAACCCTCGGAAAAGGTCTCTCTATTAACAAACAATTTTTGATTAAGTAAAACAGGGTTTTACAGGGTGCCTGAAACCCAATTACGAAGCTTAAGATCAGAAAGTATGCCCAGACAAAAAACAACATAACCAAAAAACAAAATAGGCCGCCACCAAGGTCACAACTAAAAACAAACTAAACTACTGAAAATAAAACAATACACAGGGACAACCAAAAGAGCTAGGGAACACAATCAGGAGATGTTCTCGAGCAGGCTAGCCATTTTGGACTCTAGGATCTCCATCTTTTTAGCAAATTCGTTTATCTTCTAGAGATAAGTCAGAGTTTCATTCTCTTTCTTCTTCTTAGAATTATCCCTAGTCCTCTTTCCAGGTCCCTCTTCAGGCATCTGCTCTTTTTTCACACTAGTTTTGGCCACATCAGTTCCCTCAAGTTTTTCTTTCATTTTTTCAATAAGAATCTTGATATCCTCATTGGAGGATTTCACGATGTTTAAGCTCTGCTTTGCAATTCTTTATTAACAAACCGTTGAACTAATTGAAACAAATGGTAACAGTTTGATCTCTAAATTTTACAGGTACAACACCCAGTGACAAATCTTCAATGAATATGTTTTTGGCATTTTCAATAAATGATTGGGTATGCTCTTAACCAGAGAGAAGAAGAGGCTTCAAATGAATGTTCATCGCTATGCGACATTCATGAACAAATATGCAAAAAAAATTATGTAACTAATTTCTACGAATGTGTCTCAATTCTCATGACCATGAAAACCAAAACACAGTGAAATCATCATAATCATTTCTGCAAATGCACCTCCACAATCATGAGGATTACATGTGATGTGTACCCACAAGTGATATAAATCTATCAAACAACATGAATATAATAGAAGAAAACAATAAATAATGACTCTCAGATCACCTTATAATCATAGATTCAAAATCATAGTTTGACATCAATGAATAATTTATTAAATCATCCCATATTCACATATCCCATAGTAAAGGATAATAATTTGTTTTAAATGAGTAGCAACCATGACCCAAAATTTGAGTCTTACTCAATTGTCCCAGCAACAGGGGTAATTATGACCAAAGATTGTCAATCCTGATAAAATGTTCAACGGAGATATAAATAGTCCCTTCATCTTCCATGATGGTTACGTCAATAGTTCTTGAAAATTAACTAAAATAGTCTTATGATAGATGTCAATATAAGATTCTTTGTGGTCTGGCAGTTTCCGCAAAGTCATCTGGACACATGGAAGGTTATTTCTAACTCTCATCTTTAAAGCTCCTTTTCACTAACACCCGCAATCTAGTGACTAGATATTAACAGGTTAGTCTCCATCTCTCTAATCGTTATTGCCAACCGCTTCAAACCACTATGACCTGGCAACTAACTACCAACTTGTGGCGACTGTCCATAGGTTCCATTCTTCAGAGTTTCAAGAATTACACTTCCTCCCTCCATTTTCTAATGATTTTTCTTCCTCTATCTTCTTCAGAGAAACTATAATTTCAAAATGTGTCGGTCCCAACCTTCCCTTCAAAAGTTTGGGAATTCCCTTACTATGCTTCCATCATGATTACTTTAGCATCTCGAGCATCAATTCTCCGCAAATTTTCTTTGAAGTTCAAACTCGCCACCAATATGTCAGATCCAGACAAGAATTAGCACTAAAAGGATGAAGACTGAGTTGACCAAACACGAGAAACCATTTTCCAAGTATGCAAACTTGAATTTCTTCTCACAACACACCTTCAAAATTTTCCTATGGAACAACTATGATGAAATTTTTATGAAGCCCATCTTCCATTTTTTAAATGCCAAAGACCAATCTTCATGAGTTTCCATTTTTGGTATTTCAGGAATTACACTTCCCCCTTTCACTTTTTGATGACTGCGTACTTCAAACATCCTTTTCCCAAAAAACGAGTTTTGCCAATGTAATAAGTCTTTTCATCATTCATCTATCAAGAATCTACCGAGTTAACTTCTCCCAAAACCTTTTCAAAATTGGGAAATCATGTTGTAGAGAGAAATCTTTTGGGACCTGCCTGATTTATGTGCTTTGGATATTTAGTGTTCCTTTGCTACTTGTCAGATTTTTAGATAACCATTTCCATATCAGAACAAGCATACGAAATCCCGATAGAACTTGTAACCTTGAAATGAAATTATCAATATTTTGAAAGAATTGGTGCTTGTCGGGTTTTTGAAGGAATTGGTGCTTCAAGTAAGGCTTCAAAGCGTTTTTTTGAAAATGAAATACTGGTAAACATAGGAGGATGATGAAATTTTTTAAAATTTTAAAAGGGGTCAAAAGTTTGGCAACAGGTGGCTCTAATTGGGGATGACTTTTTCTTTTAAAAAGAAGAGAACTCCAAAATCTTTGGAAATGATCAGTGTCTAGTCCATTGGGAAACATAGTCAAGAAGCATGAGCACAGGGAGTTGCTTTGCAAGTGGGTGGAGGGGAACATGGAAAGAGCTAAAAAATAACAAGCCAAAAATTTCTACATCCTATAGCGAGCCAAAATTTTATTTACAAAATGGAGAGGGAAAGAAGCCCCTTACCTTGAGAAAGCCTCTAATAACTTATCCAAAACCATTCACAAGCTGGTAGAAGTATAACCCACTGCGGAAAAGAAATGTTTACTCATGAAGCATCTGCAGACTCAAAAATATCATACAGGTCAAATGATGACTCACCACATATAAGAAGCCCTTGTGTATAATCTTGCACCTAAAAATCCATTCTTCATCATATATCTCTGTGACCTTTTGGAAAAAAACCAATCATACCTTCATAATTTATTTTAAATACATGAGGATCAACTTCTTGAAAGAATTCAAATTGTGTGCATGAGTTCAAAATGGCTTCCTCTTGACAATAATCGAAAGTGATATCATTTTCATTAACATTGTCAATCTTGGAGCTATTGCTTGATGGAAAAATATTTCCATCTTCTTCAACGATTAGTTCAACCAGTTTGTCATCTTTGAGCATCAACCTTACACTTTCACCTTCATTGGCTGAAAATTCACTAACAACTTGTTAGAATATGTAATCTTTCCTTGGTGATATATATTATAAACCAAGGTCGTTTAGTTTATTTATTATGTAAGTAGGAGATTCCTATAGAATCCCTACATGAACACATGTCCTCTTGTCCATGTGTGAGGACATAATATTTATTTGTAATTTCTTTTTATTCCTAGATTCCTCCTTA
>MU228186.1:1267904-1304034 GCA_018584345.1 Thuja plicata | reverse complement strand
TATGCTTTTCCCCCTTCAAAAACATTGTCTCATATTGTATGGTGCATGCTTCTAGATTTGGTTATTTCATGGTATGCATTTCCTCACACTTTGCTCATTAGATTAAACAAGATCTTTTTTTTCTCTTTCTTATCATTTCTTACACAACTTCATTCACCAACAACCAATCCTCAACAAAACCTTTTGAGTTTTGGTTTGAAATGTCAACTCCATAGGTATGGTTGTTCTCCATTCGTATACAACAACATGGAAATTATATATAAAATCTATATGATTCTCCTCTTTCTATTCATGCCACATTTTCTCAAAATCAATATTTCCAAAATCATCCTCAAAGACACATATTTTTGGTTCATTTTTGACACGAGGAAAGAATGAATCTTCACAAAAATATATTAGGACATATAATGGATTGCATTCACCCCAACTAATTTTAGTTTCATGTTCCTCCAATTGTTCCTCCATTTTAGCTAGTACTATAGCATTTTCTTTAGGTACCACATTTATTGCAACTTCATTTAAACATACTAGAGAAACATATGACATGGAAAAGTATTCTTGCATACCAAAAACTGAATTAGAATTTATATTGACTGTTGAAAATGGTAATTCCAGGGAAAATTATATTCTACTAGCATAGGGTCAAATTTTGAGGGAAAAGTTTCTTCTTCCTTTATGTAAAAATAATCATTATTAAGAGCATGGGAAGGTTGAGAATATAATTCCTCCATAACTTCATAAGATTTTACTTGACCATTCCTTTCTTGCAAGTTCTTATTAGGTTCGTTGTCAAGAAGCACATTTATAGTTTCTTTCATATCATTAGAGTTACAAATAAGTGTATTCATATCAAATTATGTATGCGACCATCTTCACTCACAACCCCACATTGAAAGTCATCACTTGAATCTCTTAAAAACCAACTTGGGATAAATACATTCTTGTGTTCATCAAGCAGTCCTTTTTGTTCAATATAAATTAATGGTTTCTTTCTTTCCTTAGGTTGCATGCATGATGGAATGGATTCAGGCTCTTCATCTCTAGCTTGGTGGAAGACCTTTTTTAGTTTTTGGTTTTGAATCTGAGGTAATGACGGTCAATTAATATCAGTGTCATATCTTGATCTCCAAAAATAAAGAAGTTATAAGATGTTGGTTCTTTATTTCTTGATTTTTCTTTTAGTCCTCTTGTTGCAACCAAAATATCTTGTTCAAGATCCTTGAGATGATAGTATCTCTGATGTACCCTTTTTAATAACAGTGCATATTGGTGATCTTTGGAAGGATACACATGAATATTTTTGGCTTCACATATTATTTCTTTACAAGCACTTCAAATATGTTGAATTATTTGATCATCTTCAACATTAATTTCTTCAATTGATGGTGGGAGTCTTTTCTTTAATTTGAGGTGACTTCTTTGTTGAGCCTAGCCTCAATTCATTTTCTGATATCTTCAACCTAAAAAGAGTCACCAACCCTCATTTTGGGGAAGGCACCTTCAAATTCTGAGAATAAAAATAACAACACCAACCCTTCAAATATCTCCCCAGTAGAGTCATCAAAAACCTATTAGTTAACGAATTGGCCCTTTTATAATAATGACTCAAATGCTCGAAAAAGGCCTCTCTATTAACAAATCATTGAACATACTGAAACAAATGGTAAGAGTTTGATCTCTGAATTTTATAGGTACAACTCCCTGTGACAAATATTCAATGAATATGTTTTTAATATTTTCAATAAATGATTGGGTATGCTCTTGAACAGAGAGCACAAGAGGCTTCAAATAAATGTTCATAACTATGAGACAATTATGAACAAATATGCAACCAAAATAATGTAACTAATTTCTACAGATGTTTCTCAATTCTCACAACCATAAAAAACAAAACACAGTGAAATCACCATAATCATTTATGCAAATGCACCTCCACGACAATGAAGATTACATGTGCAATGTACCCAAAAGTGATATAAATATGTCAAACAACATGAATATAATAGAAGAAAACAATAAATAATGAATCTCAGATCACCTTATAATCATAGATTCAAAAACATAGTTTGACATAAATGACTAATTTATTGAATCATCCCATATTCACCCATCGCACAGTAAAGGATAATAACAAAATTTTAATGAGAAGCAACCATGAATCAAAACTTGAGTCTCACTCTGTTGTCCCAGCAACAGAGGGAATTCTGGCCAAATATTGCCGATCCTCATAAAATGCTCAATAGAGATATAAATAGTCCCTTTGTCTTCCATGATGATTACAACAATAGTTCTTGAAAATTAACTAAAATAGTCTTATGAAAAATCTCAATATAAGATTCCTTATGCTCTGGGAATTTCTGCAAAGTCATCTTGACACATGGCAGGTTATCACTAACTCTCGGCTTCAAAAGCTCCTTTTCACTAACACTCACAACCTAACAAATTTCTGTTAACAACTTAGTTTCTATCTCTCTAATCATTACTACCAACCACCTCAAACCACTGTGACCTGGAAACTAATCGCCAACTTGTGGTGATTGTCCACATGTTTCATTATTTGGATTTTTGGGAACTGCACTTCCTCCCTCCATTTTTTGATGATTTTTGTTCCTCTATCTTCTTCAAAACAACTTTAATTTTTAAATGTGTGGGTCCCAACCTTCCCTTCCAAAGTTTGGTAATTTCTTTACTATGCTTCCATCCCGATTACTTTAGCATCTGGAGCATCAATTCTCCACAAATTCTCTTTGAAGTTCAAACTTACCACGAATATGTCAAATCCCGACAAGACTTAGGACTAAAAGGATGAAGACTGACTTGACCAAAAATGAGAAAATTTTTCCAAGTATGCAACCTTGAATTGATTTTCACCACACACCTTCAAAATCTACCTTTGGAGTGACTTTGATGAAATTTTTTTGAAGCCCATCTTCCATTTCACAAATGCCAGAGACTAATCTCCACGAGTTTCTATTTTTTGTTTTTCAGGAATTGCACTTCCCCTTTCACTTTCTGATGATTGCATACTTCAAACATCCTTTTCCTGAACAAAGGAGTTCTGCCAAGGTAATAATTCTTTTCGTCATTCATCAATCAGGAATCTACTGAGTTAGATTCTCCTACCACCTTTTCAAAATTCAAAAATCTTGTTGTAGAGAGAAACCTTTCGGGACTTGTAGATTTATGTGCTTTTAGGATTTAGTGTTCCTTGTTACTTGTTAGGTTTTCAGAGAACCATTTCCATGTCTGAACAAGCATATGAAATCCTGAAAGAACTTGTAACCTTGAAATGGAACTATCAAGATTTTGGAAGAATTGGTGCTTGTCGGGTTTTTGAAGGAATTGGTGCTTCAAGTAATGTTTCAAAGGTTTCTTTGGAAAATAGAATACTGGTGACCATAGGAGGATGATGAAAAATTTTAAAATTTTAAAAGGGTTCAAAATTTTGGTGACAATCATATAAGACGTTATGGAACATAAGAAAACTAAACTCCTTAATCTATCCCCTCAAGCCCATACATGACCCAATAGGCCTAGTTTGCCCATTATGGAAACTTTTAGAAATTTGATTACAAATGACTCAACATGAACTCATATTGATTTTATAGCCTTAATTACACCATAAAATGGTCAATTTGACCTCTTAGACTTGATATTCCTCTTGGATCTTTATTAGGGCCTCATGGTGACCCCCTGAGTCCTAGGTGTTCCTGCACCACTTCTATTCTCTCTACCCACACTTTTTTTGGTCCTACTGAGGTGGATGGTGCTCCTATGGGTTTGTTTCTTTGGTGCTTAGGGACTTGGAGCCTCCTTTGGGTTTCTCTTGGTCTCACCTCAAATGTTCCTCTAAATTCTTTGATTGAGTTGGAGACTAGAGCTTTTTAAAGTAGACTTTATTGGGGTCTTGCCTCAAAATTGGATGGCTTGGGCTTGAAGATAGTTCCAAGGCTTATGGGTGAGGATGTTTTTTCATAGATTAGAGTTTTTATTTTATTTTTGATGATCCTATTAAGGTGGTTTCGGTGACAGAGTTCTTCTATCTTGATGGGGCATTTTCTTCCATACTCTCTACTCACACTATTTTTGGTCCTATAGAGGTGGATGGTGCTCTTTTTGGTTTATTTCTTTAGTTCTTGTTGACTTGGAGCACCTTTGGGATTTCAGTTGGTTTCAACCTATATGTTCCTCTAGAGTCTCTTATTGAGGTGGAGGCTAGAAGTTTCTAAAGAAATTTTTTTTGAGGTCTTGCCCCAAAGTTGAATGGTTCAATCTAGAACCAAATTGGTTAGTCTTTTTTTATAACATTTTCCTTTGTTTACATATCTGTGAGTGGTATTTATGGATTTTTTTCTCATCCCTTAGGGCCTACATTGTACACGGTTAGCATGCTTGGATGATCTTTGTTTATTTTACTTTTATATTTCATTATTTCTTGTTGCTCCACAATTCTCTTCTTGGTCTCAATGCATCTCTACACAGTGATACATTTTTCTCTATTTTATCCTTCTATTCAATTCTCCTATGCACAACAATCACCTCTTTACTATTTACCAATGTAGACTATATCTTTGGGATTCAATCTTCTTCAGTTTTCCCAAATCCCACATCGTATTGGTGCTCAAATATTTCATTCAATGCGTATACCCTATTATTATTTGAATCTATCACCCCTTCTAAACAACAAATAAACAACTCCATACTTCCCATGCAACCTAAAATCATTTCAACAATCCTCAAATATCTTCTATGTACATTCCAATAAGTCTACTAACCAAGGTTCCCTCTATGTGTCTATGCACGGAGCACTTCACTATTGTTCTTCTTTCCTCCTCATAAAACACTTAGTTTCAATGTTGCACACCTTTGTTTCTACAACCTCTTCTTATTTTATCTAAGTCCTTTTTCCTTTTAATTTTTTTGGCTCCTTCATTCTCTATTATCTCACTTTAATTGTATTTTATTATCTACATTTGGTTGACTGGTTATGTTCTCATTTTTCTTCTTCTTGTGTCACCAAACCCTGCAATCATAACATATTTTTTAATGTATTTTCATCTTCCATACTCCTTTTCTATTACCTCTAAGTTTATATCACTTCCATCTATTTTTTTTAATAGCTTTCATCCTCTATCAAACTGATGCTCTTCTAGAATTTGATGAGTTTGTTTAATTTTCCTTAAAAATATTGCAACATTTATGAAGACATTTCAAATGTAGCCAAATGTCTTTCAATGTTTGATTCCCTTTCAAACCAATGAATTCTTTGATGGATGTTTGTTCAAAATTTATTTTAGATGGTAATTAAAATCTAGAAGTTCATTTAAATAAATCTATTTGGGCATAGTTTCAATAATTACAACCAACAATACCATATGTCTTTAAGTATTAAGTAGTTCAAAGACCCTATCTATGCTTACACATATGCATTCATGTATGCCAGAGCATTATAGTTATAACATCTTACAAAAATCCCCTTTCTTATGTTTGATAGATGTCCATGCCCATCATTCTTCCATGTTGAATAGAGAACCAATAATAGTTATCACTTGGATTAAAAGAGAAGTTAGAGATACAAACTAAAAAAATTGGGTGGATAATATCCAAAGAAACTAAAAGTAAAAAAAAAAATAGAAAACATTTGGTTGATAACAATCATCGATTCACATAGGATGCTCTTGCATCAGATAGGTCGAGTCAGAGAATTTGTGAGCATAACTAAAAAATGGAGTTGAGTAGTAGGATTACCCTTTCAATTTATATGAAATAACTCTCAACACACTCCTGTGTTGGGAATAAGTAGTTCATGACTTGTCTTTATTTATATCACTTCTTCCAATATCTTTCTTGTATACAGGTTGTCCTCCTCCACCAAGTATGCACATTATTTTGATTTTCTTTTGTGTACTTGTAGTCACCATCAATCATCCTCTTTATCCAAAATACATGTCTTCTCAACTCCTTTTTGGGATACAAACCACCATTATTTAGCCTCCTCCATCAAACCATTTTTCTATTCTTCTCCTCTTTCATGGGTTTTGACCCACTCCAAACCAACCACCTCCACCAAATATCTCTTGTACCATCCTCCATAGCTTCTACATATAGGCATGCAACATATCCACAAAAAATGCAACTATAAAATTCTATTTTTCTATCCTTGTATTCTTTTGAGCCAATTCATATGTATCCATATGTTCTAATGTAGATCCCCATCAATTTTATCATTAAAAAATTCAAAAAAATAAAAAAGTTACCTATTCATTCTTCATAGCTTCCCTATCTCCTTCTTTGCCACCTATTTTCTTCGCTATCTTCATGTCTTCTAAAGCACTCATCACTTCTACAATGCTCCTTCCTTCTTCAACATATTCAATAGCCATCAACATGTCCTTCAATGGACAAAATATTTTTGCAACTATCTTCCTTTCTATCACGACTGCTACAACTTCTTTTTTCTCCAATTTTTTAGTTGATACAAACCACTAATTTTCAATTATTGTAATCTATGATAAACGATCATCTTCTTAATCATTTTCAAGTTCATCTTTCTCCACTACCAAGGTCTTTGTGCTTTGTTGTACTACAATTTCCAAAATGTTTATGCCCTCCAAAGGACAATTAACTACTTTTGCAACTCACTCTCTTCATTACAAAATTTGAAAAAATTTAAAATCATCTCATTGCCTTTTATTGAAACATCTTTTTCATCTTCATTGTTATTTTCAACTTTTATTTCATTTTTTAATTTAATCTTTGCTGCAATTTCTCTCTTTTCTCCATCTCCATCTATCTCTTTATCTAGTTCAATATCATCAACATGCAAATCTAACTTTTCATTTCCTGCAAAATAAACAACCTTAGACAAAATGAGCTCTTCTTCTTGTACTATCCTAAATTGCAAGGATGTATAATTATATGATCAATTTATCCCCATTTATCATGTATGGGTTCTCACATTTAATTATGGAATCTAAGCTCAATTTTAGACTCTCTTAGCACTCATTGTGTTGGTCTATGAAAATTGATCATGAAATTACTATAAACTCATTGGGCAAAGGTGTTGGCCTGAAGGGCTGCCATATGCGAGCATAAAGGACCACCGCAATGGCGGCCCAAAGCCCCCCCAATTCTCATACATACGAAAATACTAGTATGTGTATGAGTACAAGAATATGAGAATACATTACAAGAATATGAGAATTATAGTACGTGTATGAATATGATGAAAAGATTACAAGAATATTCTTTTAGGGTTAGGGTTAATTTTGTGTGAGGTGAAAATATCATATTGTATTTTGCTCTCAGCTGGAAAATAAAATAAGTGGATGACCATTTTTCTAGTGGATGTAGCCCATATTGGGTGAACCATGTTAAATCTCTGAGTTATTTGTTTTTATGTCTTATCTATTTATACATTATCTTAATATTGTTTATTGCTCATATATGCCTAAACCCTAATGATTGGTATTAAAGTGGTGTATTTTTTATTAATTTGGTAGGGAATCACAGATTTGAGTGGGAGAAATGACAGAGGAAGGAAGGCTTAAGGTTGATAAGTTTAAGGACCAAAACTACTAGCTATGAAAGACATAAATGGAAGATTATCTATATCAGAAGGAACTTTACCTACAATTGGGTGGAAAAGCAAAGAAGGTGGCAACTATGTCAGATGAACAATGGGAGGTTCTTGATAGGAAGGCACTAGAAGTAATACAATTATGCTTGATATCATTGGTGATTTTTAATATAGAAAAATAAACAACAATAGAGGGTCTAGTGAAGGAATTAGACAAATTGTATGAGAAATCCTCAGTCTCAAATAAGGTATTTCTTATGAAACATTTCTTTAATATGAACATGCTAGAAGGTGGGTCTATTACTAATCATTTAGATAAGTTTAATACAATTACTAGTTAGCTAAGTTCTGTAAAAGTAAATTTTGATGATGAGGTTAGGGATCTCTTAATTTTATGTTCATTTCCTAAAAGATGGAATGGATTGGTCATGGTTGTAAGTAACTTTGTCTCTGGTTCAAACAATTTAAAGTTTTATGATTTTTTTGGTGTTATCCTTAGTGATGAAATGTTATGGAAAAGCACGGGTGAGACATTAGGTAATTCTTTGACTATTGAGAACAAGGGATGATAGAGGGAAAGAGGAAAGAGCCCAAGTAATCATGGAAAATAGGAAGAGCATATCTAAATATAGGGTAAATGTGGATTGCTGGCATTGTGGAAAGAAAGGATATCTAAAGAAATATTGTTGGTCTTGAAAGGGAAAACACGAAGATAGGTAAAAAGAAAATAAAAATGAAGCAAATGTAGCAAGTGATGTGTTACAAGATGTTTTGATTATTTCTTTGGATAATATTACTAATTCTTGGGTGTTAGATTCAGGGGATTCTTTTCATACCACACCCCATAGGAAATATTTTCTAGACTATGTTTAAGGTGATTTTTGTCAGGTTTATTTAGGTGATGTTGCATCATGCAAAATCATTGGAAAGGGAAAAATAAAGATAAAATTACCAAATGGTAATCAATGGCTGATGAAAGAGGTGAGATATGTTCCTAATTTGACAATAAATTTAATATCAACATGAAAATTGGGAAGTGATAGTTGCACAACCATATTCACATACAATTCATGGAAGGTTACTAAAGGTTCACTTCTAATAGAAAAAGGGAAAAGGTTGGCACATTGTATTCATGTACTGGTAATACTAATCATTCTATTTCCCTAGCTTCCACAACAATGAATACAAATATATGGCACAATCAAATTGAGCACATGAGTTAGAAGGGGATAAAGCTTCTCCATTCAAATAATTTATTGCCAGGCTTGAAACAAGTTGATTTGGAATTTTGTGAAAACTATGTTTATGGAAAACAAAAGAGGGTCCAATTTCTTAGAGTTGGAAAGGAAATGAAAAGTGAAAAGCCAGAGCTTATGCATTATGATGTATGCGGAACAAACCAGGTACCATCTCTTGGTGGGTCTTATTATTATGTTATTTTTATTCATGATGCAACTAGGAAAACTTTGGTTTATTTCATTCCCAAAAAAATTTGATGTATTTCAAGTCTTTAAGAAATGGAAATTTTTGGTTGAGAATGAGATAGGAAACAAGTTAAAGTGTCTTAAATTAAATAATGGAGGTGAGTACTAATGTAGAGAGTTTGATAGTTATTGTTCACACCATGGGATTTGTAGACACAAGACAATTCCTAGAACCCCACAAGAAAATTTTGTGTCTGAAAGAATGAACAAAGCTATCATGGAGCATGCAAGGAGCATGATATTTCATGTAGGAGCACCTTTGTATTTTTGGGTAGATATTGTAGATACTATTTTATGCTTGATAAATAGAGGGCCTTCAAGTTCCTTGGATGGTGGTATTCCAGAGGAGGCACAGACATGCAAAAATGTAACCTACTCATTTCTGAAAACTTTTGGTTGTGAAGAATTTGTCCATATTAATATAGTAAATCAATAAAAGCTTGAGGAAAAATACAAGAAGTATAATTTTATTGGGTATAGCATTAATTATTTTGGTTATCGTTTATGGGATTTTGAGAATCACAAAATCATTAGGAGTGGTGGTACCCTAAATTTTGATAATTTAGAAGTCCCAATCTATTATCAAGAAGCATGTTTCTCCATAAAAAAAAAGATCAAAGGAAGGAAGCTTTATGACACAAGTAAATAGAACTAACTAATCGAAGCCTTCAGAAAATGCTGGAATTTACACCTGCTACAAAGATGATTTCGACAGAGGATAAAGATGGTTGAATTTTAAAAATCTAAAAATGACCCAGTTCGGGAAATGAAATTTCCTATCTCTAGTAGAAATGTTAGCTTTTCAAGAGGTGTCTTGGATTTTTGACCAAAGCCAAATCTGAAAGTTAGGTAGTTATTTTTTAGTTAGTTTATTATTTTTTCAAAATAATTTGTAATAAGAGTTGTGTCTTTTCACCCTTAAAAGTAAAAGAGAGGGGAATACAATATAATATAATTTCACATATTTGTATAGTTTTGGATCAACAACTATAACATGGACCCGAATGTACTATTTTCCAAAATAAAATAAAGATAAGTCCTTTTTCTTTCACATGTGCAATTATTTTATTATCATTTTACAGTTAGTCCCTTGGATAAACCAATAGAACTTCTTCAAAGTGATAGTTTGATGTGCATGCTTCCTGATTTGATTCATAGTCTATATTTTCAATTGGTTTTCTCATTTTTCATGGTTAAATTTTGTTGATTAAGGCCTCACTCAATTGGTCTGTCATATGAGAAGTCTTTCTTTGAATTTTTTTTAGGTTGCATGTACATTTCATAACATCTTTGAAGTGATAAGTTTTCTTGTAAAACTATCTCTGAGGTTGAACATAAGATTAGAATGATATTGAATCTATTTCCCATAGTTGATTTAGGCACTGGTATTTCTTTCTTATTGGATTATATTTATTCAGTTCATTGGTTATAGTTTTGTGATATCTTATCTATCTGTTCATTTCAATTTACATACATATTTACTAAACATTCTTTCAATTACTCAAAGTATTTCAGTTTGCAGTTTATGATATATTGCTTTCAGTTAGAGTTATTTCAAGCGCCTTGCCATACGTGATAGAGAAGGTTGAAGTGTTTCTTATCTTCTATAAAAATCCTTGTAACTTGAAGGATAAGTCAAGGTATAGGCCTACTAGCCTAGGTTTTGCAGAGCCAGAATTGCAGAAGTTCCAACCTTACCTTGGTGGTGACTTGTTAGTTGGCCAAATCACTTAGGGTTCCTAGCATTGGATTGGAAAGTCCATATGAAATCGAATCTGTTGATTTGAGCACCAACAGATTCGTGACTCTGCTGGGGATTTATTCAAAAGAACATTTTTCTATTTTACCTAGAAGCTCTGGTGATAAATTTAAGACTCTACTGGGAGAAAAGTACTCAAAATATAGTAAGTATTTTCCTTATGATAAGAAGGTGGTGACTCTATTGAACAAAGCATTTCAGTCAGTGACTCTACTAAGGGAGAAGACTCAGAGGAAATGGTGGATTTTTTTTCAAATGTATCCATCATTTCAAAGAAAGCCTTTTATTCCATATGGTATTAGGCCATTGGATCTTAGGAGATTTCAATGCATCCCAAATAAGTTATCCCCTAAAATTTCATAACTTCTACCAAAGTTCCATGGAGAATGGGATGAATCGACACTAAAACACTTGGATGCATTTTATAAATTCATAGAAGATTATGAAGTTCCTACAGAGGATCAGGTGATGAGGATATTTGTCAGGACGTTAAAAGATAATGCCAAACAAGTATATGAATCACTACCCACACAATCCATCTCATCATGGAGATAGTTTGAACAGTGGTTTGTTGATATGTTTCATGATGCTAGTGGTGAAGAGGAAACATGTGTTATGAACAAGACATGTGCTATGAACAGGAAAGAGAGCCAAATTATATTTTGGAGGAAGAATCTTACATGTCCCCTTTGGACACATTCTTTAGTTTGGAAAGATATAAGGGTGAACCTACAGTACATTTGTTCATGAGAATGATAAAGATCTATTAGGAAATACCTTTAGATATTAGGCCTCTAGGAAGGGAATTAATGGATAAACTTTGTGAGTTAGGAATCTACCATGATTCTCAACTACTAGCTTTTCTTGAGAAAATATATGAAGTATTGAGGGAAGAAAAGAATGATGACATAGAGGAAAAAAAATTGAATCAGATTGAAGTAGAATCTGTACGTAGTGAGATTTACATGAAAATAGGTATCAAGGGCCATGATGATGAGGAAGAAGATCTTCTTAGTACAGAAGAAATCTCATATTTACTAGACATGCAATATCAAAAACATGTTGAGAAGAGTGCTCAAATTTTTTTCTCAATGCACCATGATAAGCAAGTTGATGGATTAGTACATACTCAGGGGGTACTAGATGGAGAAGATGATAAGTTTAAAGAATCAATTAATGGAGATGAAATAGAAAAACATACAACATATGAACATAAAGAAGTTTCAAATGAAAGCTCTCATGGAGATATGCTCGAGTTCTCTATATCCTTGAATCCATTATTTGAAGAATATTTTATATGCAATCAAGTCCATCAATATCATGATAAAGATAGTGAGCCTAGTGATCATTTGGAAGATGATGAAACTCAAAATATGTATGGGGAAGTGTATTTAGAAAGTGAGACATGCATTATTTTGAATCCTATGAGCAGAAGTTGTATCAAACGTGTGAAGATGAGATGGAATCAAACACACATAATGAGGAGATGATTTAAACTTATTTAACTTATTTAATAATATAGAAATTAATTATTTAAACAATTTAATTGCCTTTTAATAATTTGGGGACTATAGCCATTTTAATTAAATTAAATAGGCTAGGGGAATGGGTTATTTGCAAGTGGATAATTTATTTAAGGATTTATTTAATTCCTTTATAATTAAATACTATAGCCATGTTTGATTTTGGTAATATTTGATTGGTTGAAATTGATTTGAATTGTATGGCTAAAGTAGTTAATATTATTCAGTGATAAAAATCACCTAGGACATTAAATTGATTTGAAGAATTATGCCAAGCAATAATAGGGTCATTTGGACATAATCAAGGGTATGATCACACTTAGGGAAAATCGGGTCCATAGTTGGAACAGACCAAATTTAGGTGGTTACAATTACAAGAACCAGGAGCAAAAGGAAAGAAAAGGCAGAATCGATCCCTTGCATTACAATTGACTATGAACAGGAAGAGAGTGGAAAACAACCTAAGAAAAAGGTTTAAATGGATAAGAGTCCAGCAAGCCCTTCAAGGATTCAAATAGTAGGGGAAGACCACCAAAACTTGTCAGTATCAACCCCTTCCATTGATGCTCCTACACCAAAGAATCCCAACTGGTTGTAGCTTTTGGTTAATAAGAAAAGGAGCATTGTTCCAATATCGGCTCCTGTTGGAGATCTGGTTAGCAAATATCTTGGGAAAACCCCAAGAGGTAAGAAGCCAAAGGTAGAATCCATGATTGATGTGGATACTAAGAAAGGACACTGGATGTCAAAGATATTCAAACCAAACTTAGATAAAACTAGTGATGAGGTTACAGAAAGTGATTTCCATGTAGAGAAGATAGATCTGGGCATGTCCACTAGGGCCACTGACTTAAAATCCTTAATTCATCCAATAAGAAAATCAATCACTGAGTAAAAATAGACACTGAGGATAAGATCAAATTGAAGTAGGCCCTTTGTGAAATGGCCAAGTATATTCAATAGCTTCATAATCCTCTGCCTTAGCCACTGACAATGGTCTCTTTTGATTTGGATG
This sequence comes from Thuja plicata, assembly GCA_018584345.1. Classification (NCBI taxonomy): domain Eukaryota; kingdom Viridiplantae; phylum Streptophyta; class Pinopsida; order Cupressales; family Cupressaceae; genus Thuja; species Thuja plicata. Next base: position 1,290,674 of record MU228186.1, on the reverse strand, counting down.
TAAAGTCCCCTGAAAGTTAGAAATTCTTGGACCAGGTACACAAGGACAAATCAATATCAACAACCTTCTTCGAATGGATGGATAAGGTAAATGAAGAAATTACTAGGTTTTCTAGTGATTTTGATAATGTGATGACAAAAGCTGAACAATTGCTAAATATAGTAGAAAATTATGTAGAGTTGTGGAAAAAGAAAAGGGGGGAATTAGAAATCAAGATACATAATATGGAGAACGTTTATACCTATGGTATAAATAAGTTTATTTCTGAAAAGGTAGTGCCTGGAATGGACAAAAATTCACTGTTCGTGGTCAAAGTGAATTTGGAATGGGAAAGTTCATTATATGAACAGGCGATAGAAGAGTCATCTCAGATAATTGAAGCCCAGATCAACCCGAGAGACACCTTACTAGTGCAAAATGAATGTACAGGGAATATCATCAAACTAGAAAATGAAGCCATCGGTGAAATGTCTAAGGTGTTGCCCTACTTCCATAAAAAGTTGGAAAACTTGAAAGCTGCCAAAGAAATTAGGATGACTAATCATTTGATCCTAGCTCATGTGGAATCAGCGGTGGTCTACAGCGATGAAAATCTGAAGGTGATTGCAAATAAAACCCAATAGACGTAGCACTTCAAATATGTTTGGCTGCAAAGGTTTAAAGCAGCTGCCAAACCAAACCAAAAGCTGAGATAGAATTTCTCCGTGGCATTCAAGGAATGGAAGACAATGAAAAATGCATTGAACATGAATCCTGGAGCTACAATTGGTCAATCAGCCATTTAGTTTCATAAGTATTTTTCTATTTTAGTTTTTTTCAGAAGTTCTTTCTTTTTTTGAGGTAGTTAGTTTTAAAAACTGAATTAAGCCCTACATGGCTATATATGATATTTTGGATGACCAAGTGAGGGTGGGTTCTCTGGAAAAGAAACCCAGTTTATTATCTGTCCTATTTTTAAGTTATTCATGTGGTAATGATACTGGATATTTTCAAATATATGGATATATGTTATCAATTGGTAATATAAGTAGATTTTATCATTTTGTGGATCAATTGGTCTGTTGGAATGCATGGTTTTTATTTCAGTTGGAATTAAATGAACATGTTGTTATGATCTGTGGAAAATATATTTTGGATTTAGTCAGTAATGTTTTAAGATCTATTATCCTAATGAATCGGCCATTCTTTTGTTATTTTTCTGATTAAGGTTTGAGTCAATTGGCTTGTATATCTTATTGATCTTTAAAATCTATGAATAGTTAATTAGTTATCTATGGCGATGTGCATCGCAACCTTTCGTGCTTTCTGGTCAAAAGTATACTTCAAAAAAAAAGATGTTTCTGAATAAAAGGTTTTATTGAAGATTCTTCTTGTTTAAGGCAGCTGCACCTTTGAATGTAGAGAGTGTGGTTGTGAGTGACTCACTTTATTGTTAGTGCATTTCTTTCCTTTTTGTATTTGGGTTTTAAGAGTCTTTGATAGTTATATTTCAAGAAGGAAAAATTTGTTCACTAACAGATTTTTGGTGACTCTGCTGGGGAGCGTGTTTAAAAAGATCAGTATGAATTTTTGTTTCCAAGTGAGAGAAGATCATGGTATTGCCTATTAATGTGATACCTGGTGAAGAAGAAATTACCCATTTCCTTCAACCTGACTTACAATTTTTAGATACTCAAGAAGACATTATTTCTGATTTAGCTATTTTGGCTTGGAATGTAAGGGAAAGTGATCAGCAATATCAATAGGTTTGATTGGTGATAGAGGAGGAAGAAGAGATTGGGGAGTGGTTGAGAGGACTTCCCATAGCACAAGAAGCTGTAGTGGTGGACAAATTAGCTCAAGACCCACAAGGACCTTAAACCTGGATTCTTGTCCTTATACCAGGTCCTAGAGGAGAGAAGGTATCTTTGATAAGTTTTATCAAGATTTGAAAAAAATATGCTTTCCTATTACCTTTACCCCTAAGAAGAAAGAAAAAATTAGGCCTTCTTCTCCCCCTAAAGTTTCCCCTGAAGCATCTTCAAGTCAATCCAATTGGAAAGATTTAACATTGTTTGGTACTCAAATTCCCCCCATTGTAACCATCTTCCTGACTTCAATCATGGCCTAGCCTTGGGGAGTGGTAGTAGGTCCTCTAAATGCAGGAGGAAACCATCCCTTACCAAAAGGGGCTAGAGAAGTATTACCTAAATTCTATGGCAATGGTAAAGTTTCTATAGACGACCATTTGAACGCTTTCAATACTGCTTGTGGGATTTTAGTTGTCCAACATGAAGATGTTGCAATTAGGTTATTTGTACAAACCTTGCCAAATCTACTACTGACTAGTTTTACCATTTGCTGAATGGTCATATTACCGATTGGAACTCAATGAAAATAGCCTTTGAAGCTTGTTTCAAATCTACTGAAGATGAACACTCCCTCTTGCTCCAATTGTCCCAATTAAAGAAGGAGATGCATGAGACTATGAGGAAATTCGTGGCCAAATTCAATAAGATCCTATATCAGATCCCTAATGCTAAAAGATGGAATGGTGAAAATAAAAAAGGCTTCTTTGTGAATGCAATGCCTCCTAACATAAGCTATCAATTGAGATAGGATAGGGTGGCCGATATAGTTGCAGCCCAAAACCTTGTAGTAGAACTTGAAAATGACCTCATAACAGCAGGAAAATGGAGAAGAGACATTCAAACATCGACAAATCAAGCCTCTACTTATGGCTCTAGTGACCCAGTAGTATAGAGATTAGTTAATGATATGATTTCCCTTAAGAGACAGATGGAAAAATCCCCTCCTGTTCCATACCAATATGTTCCTTGTAGATATCCAAGTCAGGGGATGGGAAATTATGGGAAATCATCAAATGCTTTTTTGTTCCAGCAAAGACTACAAATTGAGCCCCCTCCTATAAAAGGGAATATGTGTATTTTTCATTTGAATGATGAACATGATGGAGATTCATGTCCTGAGATGGTGTGATACAAATAGCTAGAAGCTAACAAAGAAAGTATTTAGGAGATCCCTGTTGATGAAGAAAACTTTGGAGGACCTGGCGACTCTGTAAGTTACTACCTAGAGTATGAGTCTGATTCTGATCATGGTGGTGACATTTTAATTACTTTTGAGGAACCTTCTTGCTCTGTGCTCACCAGGGGTCAACAAGGTAGCAGAAGTACCAATCGAGTCTCACATCCATTTCAAAATAAAAGAGAAAAGGAGCATGTGAATACAAGTGGTAGCTCAAAGATGGATGAAAAATCAGGACTGGAGGTAAAGACTCTAAAAAAATTAGACCCTAATTCTTCCTTTGATTTTGTTGATTTTTGTAAATCTTCCAAGATTTAGATTTCTCCTGTTGAATATTTGAAGTTAAATCCAAATGAGTTGGATAAATTAGTGAATTTTGTAAAAGGATCATCTCCTGAAGTCATAGCAAATCAAACAAATACTGTGTCTACTTATGAAACTCCTATAAACCATAATTCCATTTCCCCTGAAAATGTTGAAATTATCCTTAGTCAAGAATCCTCAGAACCTGCTCAATTTTTAGGTAAACCAGAACCTTTCTATGTATCTCTGTTCATGCATGGTCATAAACTTAGTAACTACATCATAGAATCAGGAGCGTCAGACAATATAATGCCTTCATCTATAGAAAAAGCCCTAGATTTGCCCTTAACAAAGACCTTTGGAAAATGTTACTTGATGGATTCTAAACAAGTCCCATTACTTGGTCAAATCAAAGATGCTCAAGTTTTGTTAGTCGCCTATCCCAATAAAAGGCTAAAGTTAACCATCCTTCTGGCTAACATACCTACTAGCTATGGTATGCTCTTAAGTCAAACCTTATGCTGGGACTTAGGAGGAGAAATTAAATTAGATTGGTCAAAAGAAATAATTCCCATTGGCAACCAAAAGGTAATATTACAACCTGAGACCAAGTAAAAATATACTGTATTCCCATCTGAAGATCCTAGAGCTCAGATTTTATACCAAGAAATAGATTTCACTAATTATGTGATCTTACCTGAAGAAGATGTTGTAGAGTTGAAACCTCCCAGAAATGAAGGAGTTTGGATTCTTGAGTTTGACAGGAGCTGGTCCTCTACAGGTTCAGGTGCCAGAGTAGTTTTGATATCTCTTGTTGGTGAGAATTTTCCTTTTTCTTTTAAACTAGAATTTGAGAATACAAATAACACTGCTGAATATGAAGCATTGCTGCTTGGTATTCAAGAAGTGAAGAAGAAAAGTTTCAAAATTTTGAAAGCTAAAGGGGATGCCAAGTTAATCATGAAGCAGGTGAGAGGAATATATGCAATAAGGAATGAGAAGATGAAGTATTATAGAAATAGGGTTTTGGATGAAATTGAAAGTTTTGAGGCATTTGCAATTGAGGCAGTCCCTAGAGAGCTAAATTCTAGAGCAAGCGTCCTTGCCGGTTCTACAACATTACTAATTCCCCATCCTGAATTTAACAACAATCAGTATACTATAGATCTAGTTCACCGACCTAGTGTGCTAGATAATGCTAATTCTTGGCAAGTCCTTAGTGATGAAGCTCTTGTGTTGACATTCTTACAGGGTATTGAAAAATTCTCAATTTTTTTTGAAGGTTCAGAATTCAAGTGTCAGGAGTTTTGTGTAGATGAATAGGTGGACAAAAGAGTAGAGATTGTGAAATTGAAGGGAAACCATATCCCTAAGGGTCTCGTAACAATGGAGAGCTTGTGTTGACCATAGTGATTGTTTCATCGGTCGAACTGAAGAGACCAGCAGTAAGCAATTTGGTGATTTTGAGAAAATAAATATAGGTAGTGATGAAAATCCCAGATATGTGAATCTAGGCACTTGTTGTAATCCAGAAGAAAAAGCCATGTTCACAAAATTATTGAAAGAGTTCAAAGATGTGTTTGCCTGGTCATATGAAGACTTGAAAGATTTCAAAAATGGACAGTTTCAACATCACATCCCATTGAAACCTGGCGCCAAGCCTTTTAGGAAAAAACTGAGGAACTATAACCCTAGGGTCTCTGATGCCATTTTTAGAGAAGTGGACTAATTACTGAGTGCTAGACTAATCTACCCAATTCACCATTCAACTTGGGTCACGAACATAGTACCAGTTTGTAATAAAAATGGTGAAATCAGAATCTGTGTAGATTTCAGAAACTTGAACCAGGCCAGTCTGAAAGATAACTTCACTCTTCCCAACATGGATCACATTTTGTAGATGGTTATAGGTTCTGAAATGATGTTGATGCTAGATGGTTTTTTAGGGTACAACCAAATCAGTATAAACCCTAGTGATCAACATAAAATGGCATTTACTACTCCTTGGGGTACATTCGCATATAATTGAATGTCATTTGGCTTGATTAATGTAGGAGCCACCTTTCAGCGTGCCATGAATTCCTCTTTTGGTCACCTATTGAACAAGATAATTGTAGTATACCCTGATGACTTGACCATTTTCTCTCGTAAGAGGAAGAAACATGCAAAATATTTGAAGCTCATTCTGCAAGAGTGTAGAAATCAAGGGATATCACTAAATCCCAAGAAATCTATCTTTTGTGTGACAAAGGGAAAGTTATTGGGTCATATAGTCTCGAGAGAGGGAATTAAGATCGACCCTGAAAGGGTCTGAGCAATACAACAATTGTGTTTTCCCTCTAACAGGAATGGAATAAGATTTTTCTTTAAGAAAATTAACTTCTTGAGAAGATTTGTACCTAAATTCTCAGAAACGACTAGGCCTACTGTAAACCTGTTAAGTGAAAAACAAAGTTTCAAATGGTCTGAAGAGGCCAAGAAATCTTTTGATGAAGTAAAGAAGGTGATTTCTCAAGCTTTAGTGTTGGCTAACCTAGATTTCCACAAATATTTTGTAATACATTGTTATGCCTCAGAACATACAATGTCTAGCATCCTATTGAAGAAAAATGAAGTGGGTGAAGATGTCCCCATTTCCTTCATGAGTGTGCCATTGAAGAAGCATGAGTTAAAGTATTCTCCCATAGAAAAGAAAGCTTTTGCAGTGGTGAAGGCTGTCAAGTAGTTTTGATATTACATCCTTCTTTCGTACTCTACCGTCTATGTCCCAAATTCAGCTGTCAAGAGTATTCTAACTCAGCAGGAGGTGTCTATGAATAACAGGGCAAAATGGGTAGCAAAGGTGCAAGAGTTTGATTTAGAAATCAAACCTACCAAATTAGTAAGGGGACAAGGAATCTATAGGTTGATTACAAAAAATGAAGAAGAATCAAAAGATAACATTCCCTTGTCCCTGTTTACTGGATTGAAAGATGCATGGTTCTTGAATGTGGCCTTTTATTTGATGTATGGAGAATGTCTAGATCACCTCACTACAAAAGAGAAAAGGAATTTGAAATTAAAATTGGTTAAGTATGTTATTTTTGATGACGTATTATACAAATGAGGCTTAGATGGAATGTTCCTCTGGTGTTTCGATGAAGATCAGCAAAAGAAACTTCTCAATCCTTTCACAACGAAGCTTGCGGCAGACACTTCTCCTCCTCAGTAAAAATGTTCAAGATACTGAGGAATTGTTACTATTGGCCCAGAATATTCAAAGATGCTTACAAGTGGGTAGCACAATGCAAAAAATGTAAGCTATTCTTTGGAAAACCTCATTTGGCAGCCTTACCATTAAGGCCTGTGGTTATTGAAGAACCATTTAAGCAATGGGGTATAGACTTCATAGGACCTATAAATCCTCCTTCAAGTGCGGGTCATACTCATATTTTGACCACAAAAAAATACTTTAATAAATGGTTAGAAGCCATTCCTATAAAATAAACCACTTCAGAAATAGTCTGCTCCTTTCTGAAAGAAAATATTTTCATAAGATTTAGAGTTCTGGCAAAGATAGTAGCTGATAATGCATAGAACTTCTCCTCTTTTGAAATGTAGCTTTTTTGTTACGATAATGGAATTCAATTGTCACACTCATCTGACTACTTTCCTTAGGGCAACGGTCAGGCTAAATCAACTAACAAGAATTTGATTTTTATAATGAAGAAGTTAGTTTATGATAATGCTAGAGACTGGCACAAAAGGTTGCACGAAGCACTATGGGCAGATCACACTTCACCAAAAAGAGCCATAGGAATATCACCTTTTGAACTTGTATATGGTGTAGAAGCTCATCTTTCTCTCCCATTAGAACTAGTTGCTGCTAAGTTACAAAAGGTGATTGAAGACCAACATTTCCACAATGGCCTAGAGAAAAGGATCATGTATTTGTGCAAGATTGAAGAGGAACGGGAGCATATTTTAGATCACATCACTAATCACCAAGCTAGGGTGAAAAATATCTTCGACAGAAGAGCTCAACCCAGGAAGTTCATGATAGGGGATAAAGTTTTGATGTGGGACAAAAGGCGAGAACCCTGGGGAGCACACAGCAAGTTTGAGTCATTATGGAAAGGACCCTTTGAGATTAGCCAAGAGCTCGGCCTTAACTCTTTCAGATTGAAGTATGCTAATGGAACAGAAATGCCCTTGTCCTTTAATGGGTAAGATCTCAAGCTTTATGAGCTGTAAGTTTTCGGTCTCTCATGTACATATTGTTTTGTTGTGTCTTAGGTTGGTTTTTTCTCACTTGTAGGCCTAGTTTTGTGCAAAATCAGAGACTTTTGGAGTTTTTTGTTTCGTCCCTCACAGTCCTATCCCCAGTTGGAGCCACCTGTTGCAGGTCAAAAAGATTTTGATTAAATTTTTCTCAAAGTAACATGTAAAGTGTCGGGTTGTATATTGAATCTTAAACCTTAAACTCAATGTTCAAAGTTCAACATCCTGTTTCCCGCTGTGCAAGTCCGCACTCATCTTTTCAATCGGTAAGTTTTGCAAGCCCGCGTCAGATGTGTAATGTAATATTGAATTGTGAACCTTGAACTCACTAGTTCAAACTTCAAATCTCAACTTCCCATTTTACATTTGTCATTCCCTCTTAAGCTTGTGTCCTTTTATGTCTCGGCATCATGATTTTTAAGGTCTTGAATCTTGAACCATAACCTATTGAGTTCATAATTCATTTTCCCCTCACACGTCATGCATCAATTTGTCATATTTATTATCTATGTCAATTTGTGGCTAAAGGCATGCGAGATCTCAAACTTTGAACTTTGCGCTTCACAATTCAATGTTCAAGATTTAGAAATGCAATAATGATCTGACACACTCGGCACGTGCCAAATTTCACTCACATTTATGAAGTTGATTTCTGAAAAGATGGGGAGTGACATCAACTCAGCTAAAAGTATAGTTTGCCCAAGTAAGTAGGAAATGCGATGGGACATGGCCAGCTATTGATGGTGGGAATCATTGATTCACGGAAAGTAATCATAATTAATAAAAAGAGGCGATTTAAATGTATGTATTAAGCTTTCCTTTCTTTGCCATTTCTATTTTCACCTTCTATTGGAAGCTAGACGGGACTGAAGATCTTTGAAGGTTTTTCTCTACAAGTGGAAGTGTTGGCATCAGTGAGTCTCAAAGTATTTTCTCTCATTTTCCTTTCTAGTTTTTAAGAATTACATGTTGTAGGAAAGGAAATTTCCATTGTTTCGTATCTTTTTCCCGAATTCATAGTGCTAGGAATTATCATGGGTAGTTCTTGTAAGTTGGCCCTACAGGCCAGATTTGTAAAAGAGAACAATTTTTCTCCTATAAGTAGTTGTTTACCAGAGATGGGAGATACAGTTCTTGTCAATGACGACATTGCAGAGATTGTTCACAGAGTTAGAAATGCCAAAGCTGAGACTATATCAGCCAAAATTGTTGAAAGCGGTTTGTTGGAGGCTGCTAGTTTTCCTGAAGTGACTCCATGCCTTGAATTGGTGATGGAGTGTAGAAAAAGGTATGACAGGGTAAATAAATGTATCTACCTTCCTTCTAGAGAAATGTTGGTGTTTGTGAACCGACAAACAATAATGGTGGCCCTAAGAATTCCCTACACAGAGACTTACGTCACCTACGATTTCAAGAAAGCTAAAGAAGATTTTCTCTGCAATTTCAAGGATTATAGTAATAACATAGCCAGAGTATGGTTATTCAAAGCTAAAAGAGGAGGTTTCAGACTTCCCAAGCCTCTAAAAAAGGACCATTTGGTAAGAGAGGAGAGAGATATTATTGTCATGTTGAACAGACTGAGAGGGAAACCTAACGACATAATGTGGGAGGACTGGACATATATCCTCATTCAAACCATTCTCACTGATATAAAATATGTTGATTGGGAAGAAGTAATAGCGAAAAATCTAGATGAAGCATTGTCCCAGTCTGCAGAAGCTTCTAATTTCTACATGTCCTCATATCTGTTCTATGTTGTAGCCATCTATAGAAATTGGGAGGTTTTACCTTATCAACTGTGGAAAGATGACATGATGATCTATGAGTACCATTCTTATGTACAGAAGGAGAATAACCTAAGAAATTTCTAGAGGGTGCAAGATACATTCCTAGCCAAGTTGGTCTTTGAGCTGAGAGGAAGAATAAGTTGCAGAATGTCTGAAGAGGCTATGGAGTTGATTAAGGTTTATGGTAGTTTCTTTTTTCAATTCCCCACCTTCAGTTACTTAAGGGTAGGAGGCTTTAGTGGTGAACCTGTGAAGCTCCCATTCTATTGTCTAGATAAGTACATTCTACTAGAAATATTCAGGCAAATTATTCAGGTCGGATTGAAATTCAAGCTTAAAAGAGGAGTAGGTTCATTCTTTCCAATTGATTTGGGACACTATCACCTCAGATTAACACATGGTATGTCTTCTCCTGATACCAAACTGAAAGTATTCAATCTCCCTTATTATCAAAGTCACAGCTATTTTGACCTCAAGAAATTTGTGGTGAACCATTTCAAAATAGATGCCACCTTCCTACATCAGCTGGGTTTGGAAGACTATTGGGCTGACTGCATTGATGAATTTGAGGTTGTGAAAAGAATGCATTCCTAGTTTTCACTGGATCAGATTATTACCCTGCGACTACCTTTTAAAATCAAAGGGTTTAACATCGATGTGGAAGAGGATGTGATAGAAGATGAATGTATAAAACAAAATAACAAAGCAGTGTCCAGGAAAACAGATTGGGGAAGAGAGGAGGTAGATGATTTGAATGCTATTTCTGAAAATATGTTTCAAACAATAGACAATTGGTTGAAGGAAATAAGCAAGAAAAAGAAACAAGAAATCTCTGTCTCAGTAACCAGGAAGAGTATAAGAATTTTGAAACTCATCACTTCTCCCACTATTACTAATTAAAATGAGGAATTGCTTTCTGTAGGCGAATCCAAAACTGGAATTGAAGATCATACTGAAAGGGGAGAAACAATCCCTATACAATCCCTGAGGACTACAAGAACCAGGAGCAAAAGGCAAGAAAAGGAAGAATTGATCCCCTACATTACAGTTGACTCTGAATAGGAAGAGAGTGGAAAATAGCCTAAGAAAAAGGTTAAAAGGGATAAGAGTCCAACAAGCTCTCTAAGGATTCAAATAGTAGGGGAAGACCACAAAAAATTGTTAGTATCAATCCCTTCCACTGATGCTCCTACACCAAAGAGTCCCAACTGGTTGGAGCTTTCGGTTAATAGGAAAAGGAGAATTGTTCCAATATCAGCTCCTGTTGGAGATCTAGTTAGCAAATATGTTGGGAAAACCCCAAGAGGTAAGAAGCCAAAGGTAGAAGCCATGATCGATTTGGATACTAAGAAAGGACATTGGATGGCAAAGATATTCAAACAAAACTTAGATAAAACCAGGGATGAGGTTACAAAAAGTGATTTCCATGTAGAAAAGATAGATCTAGGCATGTCCACTAGGTCCACTAACTTAAAAATCCTTAATTAAGCCAATAATAAAATCAATCACCGAGTAAAAAAGGATGTTGAGGATAAGATCAAATTGAAGCAGACCCTTTGTGAAATGGCCAAGTATATTCAGCAGCTTCATAATCCTCTACCTCAGCCACTGAGAATGGTCCCTTTTGATTTGGATGTAAAGTCCCCTGAAATTCAAAAATTCCTAGACCAGGTACACAAGGACAGATCAATATCAATAGTATTTGATAGTTATATTTCAAGAAGGAAAAATCTGTTTACTAACAATTATTAATGTTTTCAGAAATGAAATCATTTGGATCTGCTTTTTACATCAATCTCATCATGTTTTGCATCTAGACATCAAAATGTTTTCATTTCTGAGGGGGCATATATCATCAGATCAGGATTCTACATAAAATTTTCAAATCTGGGGCATTAAAAATTCAAACTTTTATCAGTGGGGCATTCTGCATCAAATCAATCAGAGTATCAAATCAGAGTTGTGAATTAGGTTTTATCAATCAATCAAATCAGAATCAAGTTGTATCAATCAATCATCAGTATCAAATCAGTGGTTAGGACATGCAATTTTCTTTGAATCAATGCGCTTCGCACATCAATTCAAAGAGGGGCATTTGTAGACACCTAAAATTGACCAGGTGTTCTTTAATCTCAAAATCTGCAAATCTCAGCCAATTGCTCCCAAATTTCATCAAATTACATCAAAATGGATCAAAATCAAATCAAATGGATATTTATCAATTAAATGGGGATTAAATAAAATAAATCAAAGGATTAATTAAAAATGACATCAAATAATCAAATATTAGCTTAAAAGGGATCAATCAAATTATATAATTGATTTTAATCAATTAATTGTATAGTTTTAAATCAAAAATCAAATTGAACCTATTCCCCTACATGGCTAATTTAATTAATTGATGGAATTAAATAAATCCCAATATCTTTCAACGTGAATTTGAGCAACCAATGAGAATTGAGAACACAAAGCACATTGATCATTTTAATCTCTAAATTCTATTGACGATTAGTGACCAACACTTTGTCATTCACTTAGGCAGTTTTAGTTGGCTATCACTATGGCCGAGCTAAAACTATGCAAGGCCGAGCAACATTGCCGAGTAGTTTTCAGTTTTCCTAGTTACATTGCCAAGCCAATTTACATTGCTGAGCTGAGAAGGATACATAGATGTTAAGTGCTGAGCGACAGACAAGTCAAGTGTCGAGCAGGACGGGTTTTGTATACATGTCTGGAATGATACAAACTTTGAGGATAAGTGATATGGCTAACTTGTATAATCTTTTTGGGCCAACTTATGTATGCATTTAATATTCTTTTATAGAGTTAGTTATGCATTTAATTGTTTTATCCTATGCATGAGCATTAATTGTAATACCATCAAGGTATGGGTATTAGATCTTGATTATTGATCTAGATCTTGCTATCAGACTTGAATGGATATATTAGATTGCTTCGAAACCCTATTTTTTGTGAGAGTATGTGTGTAAGGAGAGAAGACAAATTGTGGTGACTGCATTTTTGAAGTGAAATACATAGAGGTTTATTTTGTTAAGAAGCAAAGATCAAGAAAAGTGAAAACATAGTGAACAACAGAGCAAAGTTATTTCAGATTATGAGATCATAGAAGGTACTGGAAAGAGGAGATCTATCATCAACATTAGAGTGCATAACGAAGGATAAATACTTGAGACATTCTAATCATTGTATCAGGTTAAAATATCTTAATAGAGTGGTTCTAGCAGACCTTTCTTTATCTCCTAACAGAGTGCTTAGTTTATTGTAAGTTAAAATCCTTTAATAGGGTAGATTGTAATGATCTTTAGCTCTTAACCGAGCAGACCTGTAACAAGGTAGACTACATTTTGTAATCAACATTTTTAGCCTTAACAGGCACACTTTATTACTACAGTAGTGGATAATTTTGTGGGTGTCATCCCCACCCCCAGTTTTACCTATTTGGGTTTCTAGGTTACCAATTTATTGTGTTATGTGTTATTTATTTCATTGTGTGGATGCTATCTGAGATTACATTAGATTCATATATGTATGAATGTGGATTAGTTTGTTTTAAGTGTTTAAATTTGAAGATCTAATTCACCCCCCCTCTCAGTATCTTGCTTTCCCATTATTGTGTTTCCAACAATTGGTATCAGAGCACAGTTCTCTAAAAGGGTTATAATCAGCTTGAGAATATAGATCTCGAGATGGAGATCTAGAAGATGGGTAAAGTCATTGAGAATCAAAAGATTGATATTCAGCTAGCACTACAATAGCTTGAGACTCCAAGACAAGAATTAAAGAAGTGCTTGACTGTAAGGAAAGATTTGGCCAAACAAATTAATGACACTCATTATCAGGAAGAGGACACCACAAATCTATTTCAGAATGGGGATTCTACTGAGAGTGATGTAGCAATAGTAGATCTACTGGAAAAGAACAGTGCACTATGTGAAGAAGTCAAAAACCTAAAAAATGAACAAGAAGCCCAATCAATAAGAATGTGTGAATTTGTTGAACATAAAAATAAATCCAAAGATGACAAGGCTATGGCAGAAGAAGACAAGATAATGATGACTACCAGACTTGATGAAAGAACACATGATGTACAAACAATGACAGTCAATCAAGTAGACATGGCAAATCAACTACTACTTATGAATCAGGAGATCAACATGAAAGACTTGGAGATTGTTAATCTTAGATCTGAGAACAGTCAATTGAAAGATGAATTGAGATCTGAGAAATAAATTAATAATAGAGTGAATAATCTGAGTGCAGCTATGAGCTACTATGAACAACTAGTGAAAGCATCAAGAAGACCTAAAGATTCTTCTGGATTAGGTCACACTTAACAACATACAACCATTGAAGATGGAGAATCATCTAAGATAGGTGAAAGGAGGCATGCAAAGCCAAGAAACAAAAAACCTGTTTGTCACCAGTGTGGGAAACCAGGTCATACAACAAACATTTGCCAAAGCAAGAATGGTAAGTCCAATCCGAAAACTAACTTTAATGGTTACTGCTTTAACTATAAAAAGTTTGGACATAAAGCATGTGAATGTAAGACAAAGGCAAGCAAAGCACCTAGACTCAATGGTAATTGCTATAACTGTCACAAATATGGTCATAGAGCTCAAGATTGTAGATCTAAAGGTAAATAACAATGGACATCAAAGGTACAAGAGAAATCAATAAGAAAAGGAAATACTCACAATTGGGATTACAATACATGGCATAGTTGTCATTACTGTGGTGAGTATGGACGTGTTCTAGGAAAAATACATAAGGACACACTTTAGAGGAAAGTCTAAAACTTGGATGAATGGAAGCCTAGTTTTTCATAGTTGTCTGAAAATTGGTCATACAAGGAAAGGTTGCAAGACTAGGGTACCTGCTCCTACTGTTGAGAAAATAAGGGAACAGATGAACAAGACATGGGTTAAGAAGTCTAAACCATGTAGCAGTGAAGCTCGTGAAGCTGAGGTCACCCAATCCATTAGATCAGGTGATCACATCATCTCCAACTAAGAAAAAGAGGTTTGTAAGGAACTTTATCTAAAACTCTTATCTTACATCAATTCCTAACATGAAATGTACAAAAGTCCATATTTGCATATGTTAAGATGCACCAGGACATATTTTGAAGACAAATACCTGAGTTAACCTCAAAACAAAGAGCCAAATTCATTAAGGAGTACAAGAGTAGGTTTGTTCCTAAACTCAAAGGCTATGATGTTCTAAAAAATGATATTGAAGGTGTAGTACAACAAAGCACAATGATCTGGAAGGAAATCTTTGGACTGATCATTCTAAAAGATAAGAAATCTGGTGAGGGGACATCCAAGCAAAAAACAAAAGAAGTTGAAGTGAAGACTACCCCTGAGCCACAGATAACTCAAGGTCAAATTGCCATAGAATAGGACAAAATTAAAGATGCATTAGACTCAACTAATTCTATTGATCTGACTATAGACAGTCCTATGGATTTTATAGTTGATGATCCAAGCAATTTGAATGTTGAGGAACAAGAGATGCCGACTGGTAAAGACACGAATTTGCCTATTAAGGCAACTGATACTGAAGAAGAAAAGACCACAACATCTGATGAAATAATTAAAGTTTTCAATGATCAAAAAGGTGAAGAGAACTAGCAAACAAATGAACAAGAGGTAACTTCATAGAATCCACCTATTTTAGAGGTTGTGAAAATAGTTTTAGATAGTGGAGTAGGGATGATAGATACTATTGATAAGCCTAGAGAAGAAGAGGCAATGAAAGTGTTGGTTGATCTACCACACTCTGCATCATCCACTCCTATAGGTCCTAAAGCTGGTAGTATGCCCAATCCATAGATAATGCTGATAGAATTAAAAGAGGCATTGGACATTGACAATGTCAAAGGAAAAGATATTATGCTGTCGAGCATAAGTTCTCCAGAGTTGAAGAAAAAGAAAATATTGAACAAGAAGTCTGAGATTCTAGATGTAACATTAGATGAAGTCATTGTGATTCCACAATGGGATCCCAATGAGTTATCTTTTGAACAAATAGGGACTCTTCAGGAATTACTTAAGAGGAAGAAGAGACAGGAAGAGATGAAGATAGAACAAAAGCAAAAGCAGGTGTTGCATGACATCAAAGACATATTTGCAAAAGCTTTTGACTTAGAGGATGAAATGCCTCAAGCTCCAATAATTGATTAGCTAGTCAACATTGTACAAAAGGTAACTGAGGAGGACATAGACAGTAATGAAAAGCTTCTACAATGGTCCAGGAGAAGATTTGAGAACAAAGTTCTAGAGAAAATATCAGAAGAGATTGCAACAAAATAGGTTGAACTTTCTATTCTTGTCAAAATTTTAGAGAAAGTTACAGCCAATGTTTATTCTTTGTACAAAAAATTATATGATGTTGAATTTTTCACAAAGGATAATCTACAACTTGTTGAGAAGCTATAGTTAGATTTGAGATCAACTAGCACTACTTTAGGTAAAGATACTACCTCTATTTCTTTACATCTTAATAAGTTGATAAATGCACAACAGAGAATAGCCGAGCTTATGGCTAAAGATGGTCGAATAAGGGCCAAATTCATAACTATTCAGACAAGCCTGTTGCCTCACTTGGAGGTAATATAGAAGGGAATTTCAATTGCAAAGGAATTATCAATGAGTAATGCAAATCTATCGACTACAGAAAGTTTAGAGAGTCTAGCTGCCGAGCTAGAAATAAAATTGGAAGTTATGAAGATTGCTAAGGAAAGCTGGGATACTACATTTGAATCCACCTTATAGCTTCATAAATAATTTTTGGGTAAGTACAACTAAACCCTGTTAGAATTGTATTCAGATAATTTTTACTAAGAGGGGAGGGGTGAATCAGTACCTCTAAAACTTTTCTTGGTTAGCCCATTAACCCTTAGTCATCATTTTGTAATTTAACTTATCTATCTGTTCATCTTTCTTTATGCATATGAACTCATATCATACATTATTTTGACATGTAACAATAATAGAAACATTCATGAAATTAGATAACACATGACACATGATATGATATCGCAGAAAACTCCTATTAAGGAAGTAAAAATTGCGGTGGGGATTGTTACCCACAAACTTCATTATCTGTAGATAAGAAGAGTTGGTTAAGGATTAGAATTTTGGTCACTTTTGATGACCTACCCTGTTAGGAGTATTACAATAGAGAGATATTAAGATCTACTTCATTTGAAGCTTTTAAAAACACTGTTAAGTGTGCACTTTGTTAAGAGATTTACAAAGGACAGTTAAGTCCACCTTCTACAAAAGGATTTTAGATGTGATGCACTTGTTAGAATGCAACTACATAGGTCTTTGTTCTGATGGAATATGCAATCTTCAATTGCTTGATAACAGATCCTCTAAAGCTCCAAAAATACTATTAATCATCCTTCCATGATTGAGTATTACCTTTATCTTCTCGTTGGTAGCCTCTGTGTGTTCTTGATAACTGATGTATTCTATTTCTAATCTTTTGCATGAATTCTGCCTTCTACTCCTTAGATGTTCTTTATGCCTATCAATTATATAGAATTCATGTACTCACAATTTGAGTATGAACATCTAATTATACTAGCTTAGATTCAATTCTTGAATCATGCATCGCAAGTTAACTCTAGATCCAAGATATACAACTTGATCTTAATCTGTAGTTAGATATGCTTTAGATCCGTTAGGATGCTTTAAAGAATTTACATAAAGATTGCATGACCATCTAATATGATTTAAAACAAAATAAAACTCTATAAATAGAATTACATTGCTTTAATCATCGTGTAAAACTCAGATCTATAATTTGTGGGTTCTTGATTTGTTTGTCAGTTCTGATGGTCAGTTTTCTTGATCGTCAGTGTTCCTTCTTGAACTGGTCATTGGGTATGCCTTTTCTATTTCTGTCAGGTTAGTTCTAAAAACTATTTTTCTGGTAATGCTTGTGGTTGCCGGTGATGCTTGTCACATTTATACTTAGCATTTTTCTCAAAGTTCTTTGTCCTGTCAGGTATGCTTTCATTTCACTGATACTACTTGTGGTTTGTCGGTGATGCTTGCTATCTACCGGTAATGCTTGCTGTCTGTATTTTTTCTCTGAGTATACTAATGGATAAATAATGTCATCAATCTCCCCCTTTGACATTAGTATCAAAAATATGATATGTGCAACATACTTAGTGTATTCGTATGTACACCTGTGTATACTTATGCCTTAGTCATTTGAATGACTCCCCCTATGTATGTGTCAGTAAGTCTAAGTGTGTGTATATATATATATATCCTTTATCTTTTTCTTTCTTTTTCTGATATATGTATTGTCCAGATATTTGTATTGTACATAACTATATACATTGCCTTTCCTCCTTTTTTGATTCTAAGGACAAAGGTACTTACAACTTTCCAAAAAGTTGGGAATGTGAGGACTTGACTTCCTCCATCATCTTCTCGCATTTTTCTTTTAGCATTTCTAGAGCCATATGCTCTAGTGAAATCCTTACATGAATATCATAGATGTTATCTACTACAGACATCTCCGGGGTTGCTATTAGATTTATATCTTTTGAAATATGTTGCTGAAGTATTGTGAGATTTGGTAAGATATGTGCTTGGAGTTCTATGATCTCACCTCTAAATTGGGTCTCAGCATCCCATATTTCTTTCCTTAGCCTATTTTCCTCAATGAGTGTGTCATGATGTGCCTTTATGCTATCGGTATGTGAGGTTAGGCTCTGTGCACTCTTAGTGACATTTGAGTCAATTTCTGCACGCTTTTCACTGTTCTCCTTTACAAATTTTTCAAGTGTGCACATCTTTTGAACTAAGGTTATTTCCTCAACAATCATTGGCTCCAGTTAATCACTAAGTTCAGAGAGCTTGACCTTGTTCAATGCCACTTCTTGGCTTATTTTATCAATTAACTTGAATTGATATTTCTTCTCTTCTTGCTCTTCCATTGCTTCATCTGATTCTATTCCTTTTTCTATGATAGCGTCGATAAGAACAACAATCTGTTCCTTAACTAAAGTATTTTCATCAATTTTCACTTCAGGAACCAGTTGTTGGAGTATCTCCTTAGCCTTTTCAAGTGCCATGTTTTCTCTATGTTCTTTGATCATATTTTCTTTTGTATGGATTTCCTTTGATAGAGCACTCAAAGCTCTTGAAGTTTGTCACTATCCAAAGTGGTTATGTCCCAGTATGGAACTTCAATGACTTCATCAAGTGTCATAGCCAATATGTCCTTCTTTACTATTTTCTTCTTCTTCTTCTTTGGCTGGTTGGCAGTGGCAGATTGATGTAATACCATTTGTAAGGCTCTAGATTGTATAGAATTTGTTGGTGAGTGTATAGAGGTTGAGGCATCCTTTTGTACCTATTCAGCAATCACCTGCCGGTTTGGTGAAGACGTCTCCTCACCTTCCTTGGGTGTTTCAACAGATGAGTCTTCCTTTTGTTTTAATTCCTCATTTCTCTTTAGATTCTCATTGTTTTCTTGGTCTACAACCTTCTTTGAGGTATCCTCTGTAGTTTTCTCTACCTCTTGCTTTTGTTCTTTTGATGTATCTTTATGCTCATCGGTGTCATCCTTCATTTCTATGTTGGTATCCTTTGGAGTATTGGATGCACCTTGATTTTCTTCTGTACCCATATCCTTGGGTATATCATCATCTTTCTTGGATGATTTTTCCTGGCTGGACTGTATATCTATAGCATCTATAAATATATTCATATTTGTAGGCATATTGATAGTTGCAGTGTCAATAGCTTTGTCCTGTTCGTTAGTATTAACCCTTGTAGCAGTGATATCTTTATCCTTTTGCATATCTACTGCAGGGTCTTTTCCTATAATATTGTCAACAATGTTTTCTAACCATGAATCATCATTTATATCTATATCTAAGTTACCTTTAATTGTGAGGTCCTCTTTGGCAACTTCTTCATCCTCCAAGTTAATGTGGATGGGCCTATCTAGTACTTGATCATGTTGGCCATCTTTTGACCAATCTTCATCTATAATATCTGTTTGTTTTTTAACTATGATCTGTACTTCTTCATTTTCCAACTCAGCTATTGAGTGACCTATTGTGTTGATATGTTCCTTTTTAGGACTGCTTTTCTCATCAAGATTTAGTAGACCACTCCATATTTTGTGAGTGTCTTCTTCTAGCTCTATAAGCTTTCCTTGAAGAAATTTATAAGCTCTCAATTTCAGTGAGAATTTCTTTGTATATTTCTCCATTATTTCATTGATTTCCTCTTTTGTTGATTCAGTAGGCATAAGAGAGACTAATACTCTTTCTCTTATCCTTTTCTCCTCATGGAGTGCAAAAGTGAATCTAGAGGATATCTTATCCAAAAGTTCTTGTGGAACATCTTGTCTTGTGAAGTGTAGTGGGACATAATAATGTCTGCACATTTTGGCAATAAGTGCATCTTCAATCTTATTTTGTTCTTCTATATCCCATCTTAACCATTTTCTAATTTTTGGATGTCCAATAAATGCAGCTTCAGAAATATACTTACATATGCTATCAATGTCATCAGATGGAGATGTAACCTTTTCTTTTTCTTTTGCAATTTTGACAGTGTCAGGTTCATCCATTGCTGTATCTTCTAATTCTTCATCTGTTTGAACATACTTTCTTCTTTTTGTAGGTGCCCTAGGTGGTTGTTTAGCCTTTGTAGGTGCAGGTTTCCTCTTTTACACCTTCTCTTTTACCATAGGTGAAGGACTAGTATCCTTAGCCATTTGACTTCTTGTTCTAGACTTTTTAGTTGGAGGAGGAGATGGTGAATTAGATTTCTCCTCCTCTGATTCTTTTTGCTTTGTTGTTTCACCTATGGGAGGCTGTTCCTTAGTGTATTCCTCCTTACCTTCTTGTTCATCCTTGCCTTCTTTTTCCTCTTTTCCCTCTTCCTCTTCTTCACCATCAGAAGATATCTTCAAGTTCTTTTTCAAATTCTTAACCATTCTTTTAGACTACTTGACAGCCTTCCTGACAGCAAGAGTTGATTTAATCTTTAGTTTGGCTTCCTCATATGTGCCAAATCTCAATTGTTTGTTGTCAATGGGTTCATTCAATAATGCCTTTATTGCTTCTATTGCTAACCCAGTTTTGATTTCATAATCAAGATTTTCTAGCCAAGATTTCCTTGGGACTACTGCTTGAATGTAGGTGAAGTCAGTATCCACCATAAAAAAAATGTCATCTTTATATTCCTCAATTAGACTCTCAGGAATTCTACTCCTTGCTTTTAGCATATCCTTAATTGCCTTAAAGTACTCATGCATAACATTGTCAAAATTTGTGCCTAGTGTTTCAATGAATTCACTAATCTGCATAGTAATGGGTCTTCTTGTGTCCCATGTTACTTTTCCAATTGAAGGAAATTACTCTTTGAAGTAGAAGAATATACATAATATGAGGGAACCGAGCTTACATGTGTTTCTCCATAAAGACCTTATGGTGCACATGTTCTCCTCAAATTGATGCAATAGGATCTCTGCTAGATCCATCTTCTTCCCTAGTTTGATGATTTTGTAGGTTGTTCTCATTTCCGTGCTAGAGATACTGTTCATTCTACTAGCTTGAAATATCTTATATCCAACTACGCAAGCACCAAATTTTAGCTCTACGTCGGTGATAGTGTTTACCTGCAGTGCCCTCTTGTCTAATTTAGCACCAGTTAACTTCTCCACTTCTGTAATAGAAGGATATTTGTGAGCCTGAGGTTTGTTGGTTGTTGGATAGCCTGTCACTGCATATATAACATCTTTTTTTATACCCTTTGGTTTGTTCAACCACAAAGCGTTATTATGTACTCTACTTAGAACAATCTTAATCCATTTTGTTTTAAAAACCTTTGGGAAAAGAAGTGCATTTGTCAAACCTTTCACTTCTAAGTGTTTATACTCTTCTTTGAGCTTGCCACCATCATCACAAAGTGCCTTATAGGCATTTTCTAGGTCTAGATCTCCTATCTCCAAGATCTTGCAGTGTATATAGGACCTGACATCCTCAACTAATAAAACCCTAGTTGGGATTTGGGAGAATGCTCCAGAATCGTCTGGTTGAGAGGCTATCTCAGGATGTAACTTATATTTCAATTCAGCACATGCCCCTCTTTTAACAAGCTTAAATGGTTTCTTCTTGTCATCCTTAAGTTTCTCTACCACAGATGTCGATGCCATAATTTTGAAGATTTTAGGGCTTTTTCATAAATCAAAACAGTACTTATTGGTGAGTGAATGAACTTACTGAATGTATGTGATCTCCTTCAAATCTGTATGCTTAGTGAATGACTTCTACTGGGTCTCTTCTCAAACTGCTTGAAAATCACGGGTGTGAAAATGAGCTTACCCGTCGGGCTTTTATACTTTTTGGTGCCCTAAGTTGTCATTAATGCTTACCAACTTTGTTAGTTTATGAAGACTTCCTCCATCAGTAAATACATTCATTACTCCTCTGGTGTCTTGGCAAACCATCAGGGTAGCTTAGCGGTGTTGGATACTTCACCGATGACCATCGGTGATATTGTGAAAACAACTTTTGTAGATTTAGTGTATACTGATACTCGTTGGGTTACACACAACTTGTGTAATGATTGATACATTCTAGTAAGTATTGCATGTCTTTTCTGTGTGTGTTCACTGATGCAGATTATGCCGAATTATCAATGGTTTCTTTATAGTAGATTATCAAGTAACAATATATTGCATCTTTATTCATGCCTATATAACAATATGAACTATGTGTAATGGAACTGATTGCATAATAAAACTTGTGATAATGCAGTTCCATACTTACTTGTGCAATCTAGTTAGATATAATGATGTCACTGGATCTAGTGGATGGGGTGTCACCATTTGCATTGCTTGTACTAGCACCTTTAGTGTTTGTGGATTTTACCCATATCTTGTTTCTCATTCTTTTGATGTCATCAATGGTATTTCCATTGGGATGTGTATTTGTGTTTGTCAGTCGATCTTTGTAATCTTTTATCACATGTCCAACTTTATGACAATGTAAACATGCCATACCTGGATTGGTCCATCCTCTTGACCTTCTGGTCCATTTTCTCATACAGTTGGCAGCAATATGACCATACCTTCCACATGTTGTTTAATTTACCCACGTGTTATAGTCCCAAACATATGAGTTACCCTCTCTGGTTGGTTTGTAGCTTTTATCAATTTCTTTTTGAGTCCATGTCTTGTTGTTCTTTTTCTAGCATTCCTTGTGTGTATGCCCATTCATCTTGCATGTAGGACAATATTTGTCCATGTAGGTTTTTCTCTTTGGATTTATCACTTTGGATCTGCACTCATGTGCCTTGTGTCCTTTCTTTTGACATTT
>MU228186.1:1252622-1264556 GCA_018584345.1 Thuja plicata | reverse complement strand
CACTTTATTACTACAGTAGTGGAGAATTTTGTGGGTGTCATCCCCACCCCAATTTTACCTATTTGGGTTTCTAGGTTACCAAGTTATTGTGTTATGTGTTATTTATTTCATTGTGTGGATGCTATCTAAGATTGCATTAGATTCATATATGTATGAATGTGGATCAGTTTGTTTTAAGTGTTTAAATTTGAAGATCTGATTCACCCCCCCCTCTCAGTATCTTGCTTTCCCATTATTGTATTTCCAACAAATCACTCCTAAATTTGAATCTCTATCACTCATTTTCAACTTTGAATCTCCATCACTCAAATTTGTCCCTTTGTCCCAATATTTGAGATAAAAATTTAAATTGTCCCCCCATTTGAAACCATCTCAAAGCCTTTCACCTAACCAAGGCTTAATCATGATCAAGTAACTACCCCCTACCCTTGGGAATTTGCTATAAATACAAGCCATTTTTAAGCATAATCTATCCTAGAAAATTTGAATGCATAACATCATTACTATAGGCAATCTAAGAGAAAATGAGCACTATCTTGAGCATTTGAGAGAAAATTGTTAGATTTGAGAGCATTATCATGAGCATTTGAGTTCCATTTTATCATCTTGAGAGAATTGAGCTATATTAGGCATTAGTTTATCAATTTATCATTCTAGGATTGTCATTGATAGAGATTAAGGCTGAGAGCTCTATTAACAAAGCTTAGATAGAGATCCATGGAATGTTTAGTGATTTGATTGCAATTCTTTAGTTTAATTTGCATTATTCTTCCATAGAATTATAGTTAAATAAATCAATTCCATGAAGGTGTATTAATTCACACACACTTATTATAGAAATGAAGGTGATAATGCTTTGATTTGATGAATTGAAGACTTTTTATAAGGATGATCTTGATTTTGCTGAACCTTGGAAATCTTGTAAGGAACCTTTGGTTACCGAGAGTAGTTATTTGTTGAATTATTTCATACAAGATGGATTTTTCTTCAAAGGATTTTAGTTGTGTATACGAAGAGGATCTATGGGGGAAATTTTTATTAAGGAGAAACAATGTGGAGGATTATCTTGACACTTTGGGAGTGATAAGATAGTGGAAGTTATCAAGGAGTAGTATTATTGGTTGTAGATTTATAAGAAATTTCATTCAGAAGTGGAAGATTCATCAAGTTGCTAAAGGGAATAGGAAAAACATTGGATTATATACACCATTTCATGTACCAGAGAAGCCTTGGGAGGAGATTATCATGGATTTTTTGCTTGGTTTTTCAAAGACTCAAAGTGGTAATGATTCAGTTTTTGTGGTGGTTGATAGGTTTTTAATGATTGCTCATTTCATTCCTTGTAAGAAGACATCAGATGCAGTACATATAGCTGATTTGTTTTTCAAGGACATTGTTAGATTGCATGGGTTTCTTAAGAACATTGTTTCAGATAGGGATACTAAGTTTCTTGGTTACTTTTGGAGGACACTTTGTAGGAATCTTAACACAAAATTAAAGTTTAGTTATACATTTCACCCATAGACTGATGGACAGAATGAAGTTGTTAATAGAATTTTGGGTAATCTAGTGAGATGCTTGGTTGGTGAGAAGGTAGGTAATTGGTATTTGGTTTTGGTACAATCAAAGTTTTATTATAATAATTTAGTGAAAAGGAGTACTGGGAGAACACCTTTTGAGATTGTTTGTAGTTTACATCCTAAAGGAGTTGAATAATTAAGGGATATTAGTGTTGAATAAAAGAGGAGTGTTGAAGTAGAAATGTTTATAGATCACTTGAAGGATTTTCATGATAGAGTTTAGAAACATTTTGAAGGCATGAATGATAAGTATAAGGATAGGGATAATATAAAGAGAAAAAATAAGGAGTTTGAATTTTGTGATGAAGTGATGGTTTCCCTGAGAAAAGGTAGATTTCCAGTTGGTACCTATAGTAAGTTGAAGATGAAGAATTTTGGACCTTGTAATATTTTGGGAAAGTTTGATTTAGGGAATGCTTATGAAGTTGAGTTACCAGAGGACATGGACATATAAAGTATATTCAACATAGAAAACTTGTATGAATATCATGAATCAGATAGCATTGAGGGAGATGGACCAGAGAGTGAATTATAGTATCCTAAGAAGTAGAAGGAGGAGGTTGAACATACCTTGGATACTAGAATTTGTCGAAGCACTAGAGGAAAGAAGTATGAAGAATATCTTGTTAAGTTGAAGAACAGACCAGTTGAGGATTCTTCATGGATTTATTACATGGAGTTAAACCGATTGAGTTTTCCTTAATCATAGAAAATTGAGAGGCTCACTTTTCAAATAACCTTGGGTGTCTAATGTAGGAGCATCTTGGGTTTTAGTGCAATCTTGCATCAAACAAAAATATTTGATTTTTATGTTCCTGGTCATTGGTTGCAGTGTTTCCTATTGCAGTCAAGTTCTATAGATCCTTTGCAGTTGTGGTAATATATTTGTGTTATATAGATTAGTAGGAAGCTTTTCCTATGATCACAACTCTTTGGGATTTATTGCGCCTAAGTTATGCTGGATTCCTTGGCTATGTTTAGAATGTGTTTTTCACATTCCTGAACCAGTCAGTGTTTGGATCTTTGGTTTGTATTTCCTTGATCTAAAATTCTTATGGATCATTTTCCTATGTATCTACGTATTTGGCTAACTTGTTTGTATTATTTCTCTTTTTGATTTAATCATTGGTTAAAGTTCTCTTGGTCTGAGGCCGATTGGGTAGTTAGTTGGTAACATATTTTGTTTGTCTTGGAAAATGTAATCTTGAGGCTGACCTGTTTGGCCGCGATTGTGTGTTTATGTATGATCATGGTTATTTTTAGGAAATTATCGATGGATATTTTATTAACATTATTAGAAGGATGGATAGAGGACTAGTACTAATAGACCAAAAAGATAATCAAGTTTGTAATAAGTCCATGGCCTTTGAGCTGGGCATGTCATATTTTTGTGGCATAGATTTGTAATTAGTTTACCTATTGTGATTAAGGATACATATGTGTTCCATACTCTAGAATTGTGTGTTTACTTCTTGAAATATTTGTATTTTTGTTGTGTAACTCTTGCTGCAAGGTTGGACTATTCATATTTTTGGACCCTCTTACCTTGACTACGTCAAGATAAAAGATGAAATTCATGATGACCTATTTTCTAAGATTGAAGAAAGAAGGATGTTTTCACTAGAAGAGGATATGAGTATAAGGGAAAGTGTAATAATAAAAATGTGACCAATCATATCTAGTGATGAGTTGAAGCTACTCTATGAGGAAGCCAAGAAGGAGGTGCTAAAAAAGAAAATAATTAATATGCTCATGAGTGGGAAGATTGATGAAGTCACTAAGGAAACTGAACAAGAAATTGGCAAAATATTACTATATAATCAATGTGGAAACTCTCCACCACAAAAGGTGTAGAAGACATCTACTAAGAAGGTTGACACTAAAATTTATTCCACTGTAAAAGAACATGATTTATTTATATCAGGAGTTCCTATTTCATTAGATATAGTTGAAGATGATGAAATTTATATTCTTGGTGTTGATAACCACAAAGTGACCATGAAAGAGGAAGAAATCAAGAACCTTATGAATAAGGAAGGGAACACATATGAAAAACCGATTGAGGTTGATGCTGAGAAAGATGCAGAGGATGATAAACCTAATGTTGAACTCGAAGTCACAAAGGTTAGATTAGTTGAAGAACAAGTTCATATGCAGTATAATGAATCAGAGATAGATTTCTCTATTGGTGAAGCAAGAGACACTAGAAATCCAAATATTGGGAAGGAGATTACTGAGATGAAAATTCAAGGTCTTATTGAGTTGGATACACTTGATGAATATGAACTTATGAGAACTTTTTCTATGGAACATTCCAAGGCCAAGGAGCGTGTAATGAAATCCACTAAGAAAGGGAGAAGACTCTTGAATAGAGCCAAAAATGTTATAAGTAAGATTGTTCCAATACATAAATATGAACAACATGAAGACATATATAGTAGGACTTCTAAATTTTTTTGATAATCATTTTGACAGTTTGGAGAAGGTAGATTTGAAGAAAGTGCAAGATGAATTTGTATATAACCATTTCAATCAGTAACGTTCCTTAATTTCAAAAGATAAAATGCCCTTGGCTGATGTAGATAAATAGTTGAGAGAAGCTATTTCTTTGGGAGACAAAGTATAAAAGTTATGTGTAGATTATTCTATCCATGTGGTAGACATTGATAAGCTCATAAAGGAAAGTGAAACTAAGTTGTTTGTTATTGCAAAGAAGTTTGATTCTTTGAAGAAACTTGTTTCTAGTAATAAATTTGATATTATTAAGGTGAATAAAAAGATCATAACTCTCAAAGTAGATAAGGAAAAATGAGAAGTAGATTCAATGAGTTAAGGAGCTTAATTGTACCTAAGATTGATATCTTGCAAAGAGGGATAGCAGAGAAAAAGAAAGCATATAATCATCTAAACCCACCAGACATAATTGAGGTTGAGAAGTTAGCATATGTTATTTTTGGTCAAATTCTTATTTCTGAAAGCATAAGGAAGACTTGGGATACAAAGTTGGCTAATCTAAGAAGTAACTTTTTAGATATTTTCAAACTTTTATCAGCCTAAATAGTATACTTGTATATTTGATATAGGATTTTGGTAAGAAATTTTTTTTATGTGGGCCCTACCTTTTCCATTGATGTCAAAGGGGGAGATTTGTTTGGTGAAAATGACTTATTGAACTCAGGGTGAGTTATCTTTTTTATTTTTGGAATTTGGCATTTTGGCACTTAGTCATTTTTCACGAAGTATTGCCATCAATGCAAAAGGGGGAGAATGTTATTAAGATACACTAATAATTTAATTGATATGTTTTCATTTATGGAAACTACATACTAGTCTCATGGTTACCTAACAATTTATCAAGTTATCGATTGTATACTTAGAGAACACAACTAAGTATGGATGAACAGGACAATCTACAGGTAGACACTTTGAATTGGTCTGAATAAATGGTTAAGATTTTCTATTTTTGCAGATAGGATATGATTCTACATCATATGGGGAACATTACCTAATGATCATAGATATTTGTGATAAAGTATGGTGTAGTTTTGATGCTTTGTGTATTGGGAAAATAGAGAACTATCTTATGCAGGGTTAGTAGTACATTGGACCGATCACCGATCTATTAGATTGATGATCTGATCAGTTTGATGGTTATGATTGATAAAGCTAACAATATACTATCAGATTTATCTTTATAAGAGGTTAGCATGGATATTTAACCGTTATGTGATCTTCACTTTTCATGTTACCTGTTGGAGTTGACTGAGCTAATATTTTGGGTATCTGATCGAGTATATAAGATCGAGTTTTGGATGTGATGAGAGAGAGAGAGATGTATGCAAAAATAAATGATTCTATATTCATGTAAATATTGACATATCATATAATCAAATAGTAATATCTTTAGAGCTTCATCAAAACTGTATTGGCATATTTGATGCTATTTGTCAGTTTAATTTTTGCACTATAAGTCTTATCTATATTTTGTTATTTTCTTTATGTTGTAGTGAATTTTATTTCGTATTGAGTTGTAATCTCTAGTATGTAATCCTGAAAGTGTGATCATTCCCTCTTATATGTACTATTACCTTTAATAGGGTACTTACTACTATAGTAGTGAGATATTTGTGGGTACCATCCCCATCAGGTTTTTCCCTTAACTGGGTTTTCCTCGATAACAAATCATGGTGTTATGATGTTGTGAATGTTTATCTTATTATATTTACTTTCATTTATTTTTTATTTTAAGTTTTGGTATTGGTTTAAGAAATTAAATAATACTGTGCCATCGATTCAACCCCCCCCTCTCGGTTCTTCATAAGTCTAACAAAAGTTTGCAGCAGTTGAACTCCAATTCACCCTAAATTTTAGGGCATGTTTTTGCTTCAAAAATGCTTCTCTTCTAAGTTATAATCATGGGAAATTGAAGTTATCATGTAGTAACATAAGTTAGGAGTATTTTCCAGTAGTTAATGTAGAGTTATAATTTTATTTCACCCAAAATATATGCCCAAAAACCCTAGGTATGAGTTTGGCAATTTTGAGATGTAAATTCTATATAAACTCTTTTTGTTATTGAAATTAGGGTTGATAATGTTTCAATAGAACATCTATGCATGTTGGTGTTACAATCATGGTGTGATTCTTTTTCCATTTTTTTTTCTATTTTGAGGATTAATTTCCAGAATTAAGAGTCAAAGTGTGTTTTCTTGTGAAACTACTTTGCCATTGAATTAGTTGGTATTTATTGTGGATGATTTAGTGTTGGTGGTGATTTGATAAAGTTGGTTAAGTTACTTATGTTCTTATAGATATATTTTTCTCACATGTGCACATAGATGGTATGGCTTTGTGCTTTTGAAGAATCTTGAATATCTATGTTTTGTGTTTGTATAGATGATTGTACTTGGATAAATTAAGTTGTGGATTTCTAATTTATTTTATTCCAAGTTTTGGTTTGGAAATAAAATCTATCATATTTTATGCAATTTGAAATTATTTGTGGTGGATGTCCTTTAAATTTACTTTCAGCAATTTGCTTCAAAATCTCTTGTTACTTTAAATATATTGCATTTTTTGACAAAACCGGTGGTTAGAAAATAAGTGACAGAATAGAGTTTAACTTAGAAATTTCATTTCATGAAATTTTTAGTTTTCCATATATTTGAAAAATCCAAAAAAAAAGAGGTTTGAAATTACTAATTTTTATTTTTCAAGATTTCAAACCAGAAAAGGCCTCCTCATGAAATCACATAATCCTCAACTGATATTGAACATGATCATGACCTAATGATAGTGAACCTTGGGAGTGATTTTTTTCGCTCTTTTAAGAGAGGGAATTTCATTTCTCATCCCTTTTTTTGCATCCTGTAAACATGATGGTCAACATGTGTGTTATATATGTTTAGTAGAAATCAAATAAAGAGATAAGCATGTGGGGATAACTTGCACAACTGGAGAAGATAATAAGGTACAAGTTGCAAGAATAACATGTGAACTAAGTTGGTTATGTGAAGCAGATGTAGGGTTTTTGTAGACCAAGTTCATGAAAAATAATGGTCCCAAGTTTGATGATGAGGTTGAGGAAGATGTGAGTGAATATGAAGAAATAGAAGAATTGAGCATCAAAGATGAAAATGAAGTGTACAATAATAAATGGGGATCAAGGGGGATCAATCCTACCTCCTATTGCACAATAGGAAGGAGGATGGACCACTAGGCTTGAATGGGATCAAGTGCTTAATGGGTATCTCTAATCCTTTACTAATATGAAAGGTTGATTAGGGGATATGATTGAATGATGCAAGATAGAGGATAAAATAGGCAAAAATTGACAAGTTGTAGAATATAAAGTCTAACAAAAAATAAACATCTTTGTATAGGTATTCGAAATAGAGACTAGAGAACACCAATGAATTTTGATTTCAATTTGATGTTTTTTGCAGGGAAGAGAGCACCCTGGGTGTCCTATTCCCAGGAAGAGGGAACCTAGGGTATCCTATTCCCAATGATTTTCAACAATTTGAATTGTGGATTGTTCTCAAGGTCACAAACTTCCCATGTCCAATATGGTACAAGTGCCACATATTCCTGCACGCAAAAAATAAGAAAAAAGTTGTCTAGAGAGGGATTTTCCTCTGTCCAACCCTAATTCAGGAATCAAACTTTGGAATGAAATGCAATATACTCATAAGGAAAGTATTTTTATATGAAATAAAAGTTATACCTGAATCATAAATTACCTTATACCTTACTTGCACAATTATTCTTTGGATGTAATCACAAGTATTAATATAATAACTTTGACTCCATGAAAACCTAAAAGG
Source organism: Thuja plicata (assembly GCA_018584345.1). Classification (NCBI taxonomy): domain Eukaryota; kingdom Viridiplantae; phylum Streptophyta; class Pinopsida; order Cupressales; family Cupressaceae; genus Thuja; species Thuja plicata. The sequence goes on along the minus strand of MU228186.1, from coordinate 1,256,650 downwards.
AAATCATAAAATACATGCCTTGCACAATGATTGTTGTAGTTTTCCACAATGTTTGATGAAGAAGAAAAATGTCTTGAAAACTTGAATTGATATGATGTTCTTGTGTATTTATTGTTGTTGAATGAATGGAAAGGCAGACCTTCTTATAGAGATCTCAAAGTAAAATAACCTTTAGGCCAACTTATAAAAATGATATTTTTGTATGGGGTATACCTTTGGGGAGTGTGAAACCACCAAATCCTACTCCAAAAATTTATTGGAAAAATGTTTGGAAGAGGGAAACATTTTAGGAAGAGAGTGGTTTTGGTGTCCTCTTCTCACCAAAATAGGGTGAAATTTTAATAAGAGTGAGATAATAGGTTCTAGTTTCCAAACATATGCACCACACAGAGATGTGAGATCTATAGATGTGGAAAATATGCCTTGAACTTTAAAATGAGGTAAGACCCATCTTAAAGTGAGGAGATGAAATAATTTAAAGGGAACACTTATAATAAATGACCAGAATAATATTTTTGTGAGAATCAATTAAGAGAGAAATCATAATATTAATTTAATTTAATAAAGGTCCAATGTGTTAGGGTTTAGGCAGATATAAGCAATAAATAATATTAAGATAATGCAGAAATAGAGAAGATAGAAAAACAAATAACATAGAGATTTAACATGATTCAACCAATATGGGATACATACACCAAAGAAATAGATGTCCACTTATTTTATTATCCATCCAAGAGAAAAATAGAGTATGATATTTTCACCTCACACAACCACTTATTTATCAAGCCTTTAGAGCTAGTTTACAAAGTCGGTTAACAAAATTGACCCAAAACCTAAAATAATCTTCTTGTAATATTTTCCTCATACTCATACCCATACTAGAAGTCTCGTAGTCTCATACTCATACATGTACTAGTGTTCTCATATTCTCATATTCTTGTATGTACAAGAATTTTTTTTTTTTGGAGATTGATTAGGCTCCACACCAAAACAATCTCCCACTAGATTTATCCACATGTAATTGACTTTTTCTCATTAGCATGAGGATCAAGCTTGAATACCAATAGAAACTAAGTAGGAATTTAGTTTGTCTATTGTTACTGCCTTGGTCAACATATCTACAAGATTCTTGCTAGTGTGTATCTTCTCTAGCTTCAACTATCCATCCTCTAAAACTGAGCATATGAAATGATACCAAAGTTGGATGTATTTGGTCTTAGAGTGAAGGGTTGAGTTCATTGAAAGGTGAATGACACTCTGACTCCCATTGCACAACTTTCTATTCTCTTGTGTCTTTCCCAATTCCTTCTTAAACCTTTGTAACTAAATCATATCCTTAGTAGCCTCTGTAGTAGAAACATATTCTTCTTCTATGTTTGAAAGTGCTACAACCTTTTGCAATGTAGAAATCCAACTGACCATTGTGCCACCTATAGTAAAAACATATCTTGTAGTGCTTGTCTTGTTGTCAATATCTCCTCCTAAATCTAAATCAACATATCCTTGTAAAGTGGAATGGAAGCCTCCAAAACATAAATATTGAGTTGTACCTCTCAAATACCTAAGAATCCACTTTACTACATTCCAATGCTCTTTTCCAATATTGTTCATATACTTTCTCAAAACTCCCACTACATGTGCAATATCTAGCCTTGTACACACCATGCCCTACATAAATCTTCCAACTAGTGAAGATTATGAAACCTTATACATTTACTCCATCTCCTCCTGTGTCTTGGGGCACATCTCTTTGGATAATTTAAAATGACTAGGAAAATGTGCACTAACTGGTTTTGCATCTTGCATCTGAAATTGTTTCAACACCTTTTCTATGTAATCACTCTAAGACAATGTCAATGTGTGATTTTTACTATCTGTAGTTATTCTTATACTAAGGATTTTCTTTGCTACACCCAAATCCTTCATAGAAAATGATTGTTCTAATTTCTATTTAAGGTCATTTATATGTTGCATATTAGACCTGACAACAATCATATCATCAATATATAATAACATGATAATATAGCTACCATTATCCAATCTCTTGAAATAAACAAAATGATTAGAATGACATCTGTTGTAACATTATTCAACCATAAAACTATCAAATTTCAAATACCATTTCTATGGTGTTTATTTTATCCCATACAAGCTCTTCTTCAACTTGCACACTAAATTTTCCTTACCTTTGACCTCATAACCTTGTGGTTGTTGCACATAAATCTCCTCCTCCAAATCTTCATGGAGAAAAGTGTTGGAATAGTCCCAAGGGATAACTAAGAGGGGGGGTGAATCAGTTATTAGCTAGTTTTAATTCTTTTCTCTAATTAAGTACAGAATGTCATTAAGCATATACACAATAAGATAACACCAAATAGAACACCACAAATTTGGTTACGAGGAAACAAAAATAGGTAAAAACCCAGGTGGGAATTAGCACCCACAAAGAACTGTAATTGAGTATAATAATCCATGTTAGAAGATCTTACAACCCTATTAGGAGTTGATCTTTAAAATGCAATAAGTATAGTGACCTTGTTAAGGGTCGAACCCTATTAGGAGTCTTTTACAAATAACCTTGTTAGGGGTGAGGACACACTGTCCAAAAGCACACTGCTAAAATGATGAAGGCTACAACCTTCAGTAAAATAGATATACACTATATCTAATAGTGAACTATTTGAGTAGACCTACTATCTTGATCAGTTCCAATGTATTTTATTCACTCTCTACTTCTTCACATAGATCTTTAACTGATGAATTAAATAGATTTACTGTCCCAAAATAATCAACATTCTTCTCTATTCTTTTTCTATCTCTTTTATTTTCATTCACACATAGTGATCACAAATGAACTTCTATATGTATCTTCTCCAAAAGATATGATCACGTCGGCTGTGGGAATCCCTTCAATGCTTCTCTTTTCGGCCAAACTAAGCACGCAACATCATTAGAACCGTGCAACTCAAAATGAATAGACGCATCACTTCACATATTCAGCTCCACCAAATTACCCAAACATCACACTTCAAATGAAACATGATTAGCGCCTTTGGTTAATTATCTTTGAATCATAACTAAACATGAATCTGAACACACATATCCCATAGATAGGCGCAACTGAAGAATCAATAAATTTACTATCGGCTTTCTAAAAACAATCCTCTGAAATAGTGGCTGGTAAATAGAGTAACATAAATCAACTGTAATTGAACTTCTGAATTTGCGTGTATGAACATGGTATCATAACTATGTTTGAAACATCAAAAAAACTGCACAAGGATTCAACATATCTATACTGAAAAGTGAATAAAGTACACTATTGTATATGTTGTCATCAATGACAAACATATAGTCAACTATTTGTACCAAGGTAAATCTCCAACAATCTCCCTCTTTGACATTGATGGCAACATATGATTAAAAACACCATCAATCCAAAAGTATCTTCTTTCTTTTTACAATCTTCTCAATATCCTCATCAAAGGTTCCTCTTCACTATTGCATCTCCTTTGACTGTGTTTTTATTTTCATGACTATATACTCCCCCAGAGTATATGGTCCCCCTTTCTATATACTCCCCCTTTGACATCAATGGCAAAGGATGCCAAATACAAATAAGCATAGGTACCACTCATCAGTCACCAAGGACTGATGCATTTCCTATGAGTTCTAATCAGACACAGGAAAGGGAATGACTCCTAGCTTCTTCCTGAGATACTCAAAAGTATCTATTGATAAAGGTTTCATAAATATGTCTGCAAATTGATCTTTGGTGCTCACATAATCCAACTTCACTTCTCTTTCTGCAAATTTTTCTCTTAGAAAATGATATTTTATTTCTATGTGTTTTGTCTTTGCGTGCATCACAGGGTTCTTTGACATATTAATGGTGTTGGTGTTGATGAAGGGGTGCTCCCCTTAATACCACAAACACACGACATAAACAAAGAGAAACAACAAAAATTTGCAAGAACAGAAAATTGGCTTCTTATTGGCTCCACAAATGTGGAATTACAAACTTCAGA
>MU228186.1:1220303-1231878 GCA_018584345.1 Thuja plicata | reverse complement strand
GGCCACTCCTCACAGGGTGATTAAATCCTCTAACAGGGTCACACCTAACAGTGTGTTTTGTAACCTTTAACAGGGTTGGCTCCTAACAGGGCTCACTTCAGAAGAGTGAAAATTAGTAACTAGTTGCATTAGTGGTTTTCCCAAATTGGGTTTCCACGTTATATCTGGTGTTACTTGTGTCACTTGTGTTTATGCTATTTGATTTGTGCATGTCAATAACTGTGAATGTTTAATGAACAATGATAAGTTAATCTACCGAGTAACAGCAATATATATTTAAGACATCTAAGGGACTTGTGGATTTATTTTTGTGGTAACTGATTCACCCCTCCCCTCTCAGTTACTCCATCCATATTTCCAACAATATTTAAGAGCTTCAAATACTGTTATGCCAGTAGAAATCATGAAATCCATGGGATTACAAGTTGATACTCCTCATGGGAGGTGTCAAGCAATGGATTCCAGATAAGTCTTGGTTATTGGTACCATTGAAGATATGCCTTATAAGCTAGTTGTATACCATGATATAGTTTTAACAATGAGTGCACTTGTTGTTGACATTCCACCACATTATGGTATGCTATTATCAAGAAAGTGGAGTGCTTCAATGGGAGGTAGTATACAATGTGATTTATCATATGCTACTTTCAATATTGCTGTAAATAATGTCAAAGTATCTAGAGAAGGAATAACACCTCATATGATTGAGTGGCATGAAGACACTGACATTAATTACTGTGTTAACATTGACATGGAAAATTTTAGAATCAAAAGGAGTGATCACCAGTGTGAAAATGTTGATCCTTTGGTGAAAGAGTTATCTATATAGAGTGATGGTTTGTGGTAGATGTAATTTGATGGAGCCTATTCTAAAGAAGGGTCAGGAGTTGGAGGTCTATTTATATCTCCATCAAGTACCACTTTCAAATATTCTTTTCTGCTATCTTTTCAATGTACAAATAATACAACAGAGTATGAAGCTTTGTTTCTAGGGCTAGAAATTGCTACTAAACATGGCATAAAATGTTTAAAAGTCTATGGTGATTCTGAATTAGTAGTAGCCCAGGTGAGATCCAAATATGTTGTAAATAATGATAGATTAAAAATGTATAGACATGCTATTTGAGATCAAATATAATTCTTTGATGCCTTTACTATAAACTGGATAGAAAGGTCTAGAAACATAATGGCAGATTTCTTGGCTAATGTTTCTTTGAAAATTGATGACATGACCTTAAATGGGGAATCAATCCTTGGAGTGAAAAGAAGACTAGTTGTCCCAGAAAACATTTACAACTAGAAAGTGTTTGAGGATGACCAAGATATCCTTAGATTTCTTCAGTGCCTTGACCATTAGGAGGACCAACATATAGATTGCAATAATCTTCTTGAAGTCATTGATGGTAAGGAGTATATAATAGGGGATGAGGTTTTCCAACTTACTTCTAACCAAATTCCTAAGGGATTGGTAGAACTAGAGGCATTGTTTACTAATCAAAGTGAACAAACATCAAGAATAAGCAATGCCAAGATTAAGGATTTAGAGGAAATAAATTTAGGTTCACAAACCACTCAAATAGTTTACATTGGAAAAGGATCAGACTCTCATGTTAGAACCAACCTAATAAAATTACTAAGAAAACATAAGCATGTTTTTGCTTGGTCATATGAGGATCTTAAGGCTTATAGAGAGGATCTTTTCCAACATGAAATCCCACTCAAAACTGACATGAAACCATTTAGACAGAAGCATAGACCTATTAATACTTTGTTGGCTCCTGAGATGCAACAAGAGTTGATAAATTTAAAAGATGCTAGAATCATTTAGCCAATCAGACACTCAACTTGGGTCTCAAACCTAGTACCAGTAAGAAAGAATAATGGTGACATAAGATTGTGTGTGGATTTCAGAAACTTGAATATTGCTTCCTTAAAAGATAACTATTCTCTACCAAATATGGAATCAATTTTGCATAAGGTAACTGGTTGTGAGTTGCTATCAATGATGGATGGATTCTCAAGTTACAACTAGGTACTTGTGAAAGAATCAGAGCAATTCAAGACTACTTTTACTACTCCATGGGGAACCTATGTCTATGTCTGAATGCCCTTTGGATTAATAAATGAAAGAGCAACTTTCCAGACAGACATGGATGTGGCATTTAAAGAATTTATTGATCTATTCATGGTTTTTTATAAAGATGACTTGACAACATATTCTAAAAAATTAGGGGATCACTGTGAACACCTAGAGAAATTTTTTAATAAGGCTTTAGAATATGGTGTTTCAATAAACCCTAGAAAATGTCATTTCGTAGTCACTGAGGGAAAGTTACTTGGACATATAGTGTCCAAGGATGGATTTAGGATAGAGCTTGAGAGAATAGAGGCTATCCAAAAAGTCACTGCTCCAAAAAATATAAAAGGAGTACAATCTTTCTTAGGAAAGATAAACTTTGTTAGAAGTTTCATAGCTAACTTTGTAGAAGTTGTCAAACCAATTATCAAGTTGCTAAAGAAAGATGCAAAATTTTACTGGAATGAGGAAGCTAAAATAGCATTTGAAAGAATAAAGAAGGTAGTACAAGAGGAACCTATTTTAAAATCACCAGACTACAGTAAGCCCTTTTATTTATTTTCTTTTGCATCTTTTCACACTATTGTTTTTTTTCTGTTACAAAAGGATGATGAAGGATTTGAGCATCCAATAGCCTTCTTTAGCAAATCCCTTCAAGGTACAGAACTGAATTATGAGATGATGAAAAAGAAAGCATATGCCCTGGTAAAGGCTGTAAAATCTTTTAGACCATACTTAGTTTGTGCTAAGGTGTTGGCATATGTACCTCATGCAGCAGTAAAGGACATTCTTACCCAATCAGAAGTAACTGGAAAGAGATGTAAGTGGATCAACCAAATTAAAGAATTTAACCTAGAAATCCATATTACAAAATTGGTAAGAGGCCAAGGTTTGGAAAAGCTCATGATAGAGGAGAACTTGGATTTAGTACATGTGCATGATACATAAATACATGATCATACAATTACAAGTATAGAGAAACAACCATTCTATGCTGACATTGTATTTTTCTTAAAAAAATGCCAAGTGTCCTGATGCTGTGACAGATAATCAAAAGAGAAGTCTCAGATTACAGGCTCATAGATACACCTTAGTACAAGGAGATATATAATGGAAAGATAGAAATGGTGTATTATTGCTATGTCTAGATCAAAGCCAATTTGATAAAATATTAAATGAAATGCATGCTGGGGTCTGTGGAGGCCTTTTTCTACCAAGACTACTACCCACAGGATCCTAAGGGCTGGTTATTTTTGGCCCTTTTTATTCAAAGATACCCATGTATTTGTTAGGAGATGTGAGTCATGCCAAAGGTTCACAAATAAGTTAAAATTTTAGGAGCCCTGCTACTAAATCTTGTAAGTGCAGAAGCCCCTTTTGCTATGTGGGGAATTGATTTTATAGGTGAATTTTCAAAAAAATCCAGTGGTGGACACAGTTGGATACTTGTAGCCACAGATTACTTTACCAAAGGGATTGAAGATATCCCCACAAAAAAGTCAACAAGTACGGTTGTTACTGAATTTTTGATGGAAAATCTATTAACTAGATTTGGTGTGCCTGTGAAGCTAGTAATGGACAATGCCATGTGTTTTAGGTTAGATGAGATAAAATATTTTTGTGAGAAGTATGGGATAATGATGCCATATTCATCCCCATACCATCCTCAAGAAAATGGACAAGCTGAGTCTAGTAACAAAAGCATATTGAAGATCTTGAAGAAGATTCTTGAAAAGAACAAGAGAGCATGGCATACAAAATTAAAATTAGCATTATGGGTTGAGAGGATAATAGTTAAAAATGAAACAAGAAAATCACCCTATGAACTTGTATATGGTATGAAATCAAGACTGCCTATTAATAATTTGTTACCAGTATACCAGTTTATACAAGAAGAATAATTAGATTTTTCAGACAGTATGCAAGACAAAGTGATGCAGTTGATAGAGTTGGATGAAATCAGGAAGGATAGGCAAAAAGAGAACATAAAGTTACAGAAAAAGATGAAATATTTGTTTGAAAAAAGGGCTAGTGAGACAAAATTCCAACCAGATGATCTTGTTTTTTAGTAGAATGTAAGAGTAGAAGATAAAGGAAAGCACAAGAAGTTTGAGTCATTATGGCTTGGGCCTTTTGTCATTTCTCAGAGTTTTGGAAAATATTATTATCTTCTGAAGAATATGAATAGAGAATAATATGAATTGCCTGTGCATGGGCAATTTCTGAAGCCTTTCTTCATTTGAAAAGATAAAAGTTTTTATGCACAATAATTTTTATATCATATGTATATAACTAGGTTTCCCTTTCAGTTGTGTGTTTCCCTTTAGTAGTAGGTTAATCCGCATCAAATAAATGGTCTACAACTAGAGATTTAGAGATTCTTGTCATAAACTTGTGTTTAGCCATGCTCAGAGAGAGCCACTGTTGGTTGTATTTCCTGTTTATGAGTTTGCCTTGTAAAATTTTGAAGTTTCATGTCTCTCCTATGCTCAAAAAGTTGAAGTCATGGTCAAAAATGATTATATACCTTTGAATTTAAATGTTTTAGCTCAAGAACCTAGTTGAAATTATGAAAAACCCTAAGCCATTGAGTTATTTCTAGGCAAAATTGCAAAAAGCCCTAAATTTCTTAAACGGGTCCTATTTTCATGTTACTTTTTCATACTTAAGTCTTAAAAATATTGCATGTGCTTATAATGATAGTCGCTAAGTCTCATGAAAGAAAGAGAATATTCCATATGGTTACGAGACTCAACAAATTGCCTATGTCGTGCTATCTCTTAATGAAAAAGAATATACTTTAGTAATTAGGAGACTTGGCGCAGGCTGTCCATCTAAAAGAAAGATGTGGTCAGATAGTCTCTTAATAAGATCAGGGTTAGTATTTTTATACCGTGACTTTGAGTTTTCTTAGTCGCATTATCTCTAGATTTAACCTATGGTAATGAGTTAAGTTCAAGTGTTAAATTTCCTCCATTATCGCCGAGTCTCAGAATAAAAGATGAGTTAAGAAAAAGATTGTGAGACTTGGACACAACCATCCAATCAAAGTAAGATCTAATGGATAGTGTGAAGTCGCTTATAGTATTTGAAAAGTCAACAATTATTCAATGATTAGGAGACAAGGAATAACATTGAGACATGTAGCTAAGTATGATAAAGATAAAGGTATAGTCACATGGTCTCTGATTAAAATTTGATATAGTAAAGTCATTTGGCGATTATGAGACAAAGAGTGTTGTCACCAAGTCTCAAGATGATGTAGGGTTTGCATGGAATGTTAAGAGACTTAGCGAGAGCCCTCAAATGCTATCAAGTTGAAGATCAATGATTGTCGGGTAGTCTCCAAATAAGATGGCCAAGTGAATTTTCCTCCGTGACTAAGAGATAGAAGGAAATAAAGGTAACATTATGCTTTAGTCACCAGGTCTCAAGACATATTAAGATAAGATATAAATATTATGAGATTTAATACTGACCGTCAGATGCTGAGATAAGAAAGATCAAGGGTAGTCAAAAAGTCACCAATCAAAATGATCAAGTGACAAATTATTCATCAATTAAGAGATAAGCCTTATGTTGCAAAGTCATAGAATAGTTTATGGTTATATCAAAAGATTTTGAGACTTGGCGAAGAGTGTCAGATCAAAAGGAGATCAACGGTGATCGCGTAGTCTCAGAATAAACCTAGAGTAAAGGAAATCTTTTAGTGACTTATCTTTTCATAGTCACGTAATTTCTAGAAGGTAATCAGGATTCAAGCTGAAGTTAATAAAACCTTGTATAGCCAAGTCTGGGAAAGTGATCAAAGTTAAGAATTTTTCTCAGTGACATGGAGATAAGTTGTAGTCGTGAGGTCGCTAATAAGGAAAAGTGAAAGTTAAGCATGATAAAGGTTAATACTGATGACATGTAACTGATTGAATATTTGAAGATGTTAAGTTGATGATCATGCAAGGCATTAAATCAGTTAATGTATTATATTGTCATTGATGTCAACTTGATATAATCTGTATGGTCATGGAAATACTGCCAAAGACTTCAAAGAACCGATGAATCAAGGCTATGCTATCAGTAATGCATATAAGTCAAGTATTCAAAAATTGACTATATACACTAATGGAGTGCACACCAATGGTCAGAGTAAAAGAGAAAATTCACAGTGTTACCTGACAAGCAAATGCACAACATTACCGACAAAGAAAGTCACAATGTTGCCCGACGAGAAAAAGCACAGTCAGCATAACTATATGTTGGGGATTCATCAAGACCTATAAATTAGGATTTAGAGTCCTTACGTATGCCCTCACATTCTCCAATAGTTTTTTTTGGAATTTGTTAAGAGGAAATAGCACTTGTAGTGCAATTACAGACTTAATTAGGCCTAATTGCCTTGTCTAGATTAGGTGTTTTCTCATTCCTCCTTCAGATTCACATCTTGGTGCTTGGATATGATCCCTAAAGACCTAAAGGGTATCTAAATCTCTAACTAGTTCAATACATTGTATGGAATTATTTTGTTCTAGGATCAAAATCTCTCCTAGGAAGGGTTATAAGCCTAGTCTTGGATTTGTAAAGCAAATATAGTGTATAGGTTTCTTATAAGTGAAAGAACCATTGGAACTAATTGAATAAGACCTAAATAGGCCCCACCTATGAGGATAGGTCACCATTGTTCTCTTAAGCCATTTTGTGGGTACTGCTAGAAGTTTGGGTCAAAGTGTTTGTGAGACCATCCATGGTAAATGGTGTAATGAGACTGGTATAACCTAGTGATTAGGTCTTCCTTTGGGTTTTAGGTTGTGATAACCTATCCAAGTCCTTTCCCACACTTTTGATAAGTGTGAAACACTTTGGCTTCCAATCAAGGAGTTTGGGGGTACCTACCCTACTTGGGTCACTCTCAGGCTTCTAGTTGCCCACTTTGCATCATTTTATAACTAGGATGAGGAAAGTGTGGATCATATATTTATTCACTGTCCCTGTTCTAGAACTATCTTTGAATAATTTTTTCAAATTCTTAATATTGAGTAAGTTTTCCCTAAGGACATGAAGAGTCTTTTTAATTCTTGGAGCAATCCTTCGAAGAACAAAACTGTGATCAAGGTGTGGAAGTTTGTTCTTCCCTATGTTTGCTGGGGATTTTGGAGAGAGAGGAATGAGAGAGTCTTAAAAAAAAAATGGCTAGTGAGAAGGAGGATTTCCACAAAATTAAGAGAGCTATCAAAGAAAACTTACTTCTAAAGGACAGAGCTATGGAACCCTTGAACGAGGACACTACCTTCTTCAATAACTGGAAAATAAAAGGGAACTTCAGGAAACAAGATAATAAAGCTAAGAGAGAGGAAGCTAGATGGGACTTCCCTCCTAGTGGATGGATGAAAATTAATTTTGATGGTGTTTCAAAGGGCAACCTAGGGGTTTCTGGGTGTGGGATTGTCATAAGAGATGAATTTGGAGTCTGCAGAGGTATTAAAGCTATCCCTATTGACATCCAAACTAATCATAATGTTGAGGCTTGTGCTGCCCTTTAGGGTCATATCTTAGCTAAGGAGAAAGGTTGTAATAAGGTATGGTTAGAGGGAGATTCCCTTAATATTATCAAATGTTTGAATAATGAAACTCCCGCCTCATGGACTATTTATAACATGAATCAAAAAGCTAAATATATCATCCATTATTTTGAGAAATGTATTGTTACACATAACTTCTGAGAGACCAATGGTGTTGCTGACTAGGCCGCAAACATGACATGTAAGGTGGAAGTGGTGAGGCAATGGAATGATGGAAAAGATAGGCCTTATCAAGCCAAATTATTACTTGACAGTGACCGTTTGAGGAGTAGAAAAAAAAAATCATAAATGGTAAGTATCATAAAGTTTTTTGATGTGAAAGTGATTTGTCATAATTACTATCTAAGAAGAAAGTACTTAGTGGTGATTATGAGTTGGATGTGGCATGGATTCTGGGTGTATTTGGCATTGCTAAGAGCAAGGTTTAGTATTCTTAATAGATTTCTTAAGAATTATCATAGAGATAGAAAATTAAACCAGAGAGCTAAGATGGGTGGAGGTAAGAAATGAGTGGAGCCTATAAACTATGATGAATGGAGAAAAATGAAACAAGTCTAAAAGATTCTTAAAGAAGGTGGAATGGAGGTGTTTCTAGAAAGTCTTCATGGTAGAAACCCTTCTATTACCAGGATTTTCTCTAAGACTTGGAAAGATGGGAAGGTTATGGTGGGAAATTAGTATATGGAGGTCACTGAGGAGATTATAGTAGAGGCGACTGGAATGGACACGGAGGGAATCAAGTTCTATAGAGATAGAGAGATTTATGATAAGGCTTAGGAGAATTTCCTAGAGTCCAAAAAAGAGAAGGCTAGATTGGTTAAGGTCGACACCTCCTACCACAATCCAAAGCACATATCTAGGCCTTAGAGGTATGTTATTTATGCAGTCATCAACTATATCACACTCGACGATAGGTTTACCTGAGCTCATGGTCATCATTTTATGCTACTGAATAATTTTAGACACAAGGTGAAAGTTAGTTTTCCCTATTATCTACTAATTTTGTTAGATTTCACTATTAATATTTTGCAGAAAGACCCAAAGGGAGATCATGCCTCTCACCAGGGTCTAATGCTTTTAATCTATGAGGTTTTGAAAACCAAAAAAGTGGAAAGACCTCTGGTGAAAAAGAACAAGAGGGATGAGGAAGAAATGGACGGTGATGAGGGTGATAGTCTGTATGAGGAAGAAGAAAAAGATGAAGAAGATTACAAGGGATACAAAACCCCTAAAAATACTACTAAAAATGGATCCTCATCTAAGAAAAGCTAGAATAATCCCTTATTTGAGGGCTCTGATATAGACAAGGAAACAAATGAAGATATTCCAGAAGGGAGTAAAATGAGTATGAAAAAAGGCATAAAGTCTACTAAGAAGAAGACTATGGCGAAAGAAACAGAAACAGAGAAGGATTCTGAGGAAGAAGAAAAGGAGGACAAAAAAGAGACTAAGAAAAGAAAATAGGGAGAGGTGATGGATAGAACTAAGACGAGCCGGAAAGGTAAAAAACCTAGCAAGAGGAGAATTATTCTATCCTCGGATGAGGAAGATGTAATGGAGAAAAAGATGAATACCAAGATGAACCTCAGGGAGGATGATAAAGGAGGGAATAGAGAGGAAGAAAACAAGGAAGAGGATCAAAATCCAACTAGGGAAATTGAGGCCAACGAGTAGAAGGAAGAAGAAAAGGCGAAGGAGAGACATGAAAAAAGAACAAAAGAATAGGAAATAGGGTATGAGGAGACAGAATTCCATAAAAATGAGGACATAGGTAATTATCATGTGCCAGATGATATAAAGTAGAGAAAGGATTTTATTTCAAACTTCACTCATATGGTGAGTAATATGATTAATGAAAATACCGATTTGAAAAATCAAATTGATGTTATGAGGGCTGAGATTAATCTCATAAAAAGAATTGGTATTGGTGAGAAACAGGTTGTTATTTGCTTGGATGAAATGAAAGAAGTGGTTGGTAATTCGGAAGTACAGGTTGAATTTGTGAAAAAAATTGGCAAAATGGAGAAACAGTTGAAGGATATCACTGAAATGGCAGAGGAAGAAGACAACGCAAGGAAGATCAACAACTTGAACATAAAGGTGGAAAAACTTGAGGAAATAGTTCAAAAAATAGGGGAGCAATGCCTGGTGGGCCTTAAATCCTACATTGGGCATGCACAGAGCCTAATGGATAACTTGGATCAGGACAAAGGGGAAAAGGACTATAGAGAGGTGAAGGAGATCACTAGACCAAGAATGCACACGAGGGCTAGCACCAAGAAGATGAGTCCAAAGGAGGACAAAGATATTGAAGACCTGAAGAATTTGGTAAATCATATGCAGATTATGGTCATCCAGGCCCAGGAACTTGTGGAGGGCATGTAGCTGTCTTTTTCTAGTTCTGTCTATTTTCTGTCCCTATCTTCTATTTATCTGTGGGAACTTATCTGGTTAGGATACTAGCTTCCTAGCTATTTTTTCTTTCCTTATTTCGGGTCCCTGTAAAAAATGTTTTTACTTAATCAGAAGTCACAATCAAGAGAATCAATAAATTATTCTTCCTTTTGAGCGTAGGAAATTACTGCCTCTTTCTTACTTTGAATCAATTCTCACCTTTTATTATAATCTTTTGTTGGAAAGATTGTTGGAAAGCTACAATGGAAATAATAGTTGTTTTGTCATTGATGTCAAACCTTAATTGGTGAGAATATTGCTATCTGTTTGAGTACCATATCTATTGATTGATGAAGGAGATTTAACAAGAAGACCAAGTGGAATGGTTGAGTTATGGGAAATCACAAGGGTACTTGATCAGTTGGCACATTGGAAAAGTAATGTGTTGTTTATCTTTCAATGATATTTTACTGAGACCAGTGTTATATGTCAAATATAATTTCTAGTGTCGACCGAGTGTCAGTAAATTGTCGAGGAACACAGTGTTAGCCGAGCAAAAATATTTTGGTAATTATTGAGATTTGAGATCTCTGGCCGACATAATTGATTTTATTGTGATATGTAAAGTTAATTAAGGACAAGCATGATTGATCCACACTATTTAAATGCATGGGTAACTGTAATTAATGCATGGATCAAAGATTCAATTAGTGATTACTTTGGAGAAGTAAATTAAATGTAATGATGGAAAGATCCATTGGATATGACCTAACCTAAGATCTATGATCTTGATTAAACAGAAAAAGATTTATCTGACCTAGATGAAGAGGTATAAGATAACCTCAAGGGGTTATTCATGAATGTATGAAGAGTAAGCAAGAGTTTTGCATAGTTAATTGACTGATTAGCATGATCTAGCAGAGAAGGCTGAACAGAGAAGTAGAGAGCTACGAGAGTGATTGCTTGATGGATTTCCAAGCAGATCCAAAGATTGAAAAGAGAATGGTGGCCACTCAGTGAATTAGTATTACAGCTGAATTGGATCTAGATTTGCAAAGTAAGTTGTATGTATCAGATCACACCTGCTGATTGTCTGATGTCGAATGTGGACCTCTCAATTCAACAAAAAACCCAACATAGTCCTTATTCAATCAATGGATTTGCAAAGATCAACATGAATTGTTTTCTCTACAAAGTGATTGAGACGACCTGTTGCCTCCTAATTAAGTGTGATTGCTGTAGTGTACCCTCAGAACGAGAGCCAACAATCTGAACATCTCTAATACGGAGGATTTTAAAGTGCAAGTGTGTGAAGAACAGCCATTAAATGTGAGAAATCTGCATCTAAATATGATAAAATGCTTCTATTCTATGAAAAAGAATGCTTGAAGTCTTTGAAATGTCTGCTCTTTTAAGCTAGAATTGATTAACAAATTGAAATTATAAGCTCTAGAACATAAATTGTTAGCTTCTACAAAATAAATGATAAATCAAAGCTACACAATTATATTCAATTCCAATGAAAATTAAG
>MU228186.1:1162773-1178845 GCA_018584345.1 Thuja plicata | reverse complement strand
TTGACTCTACTTCAAACGCTCATAAAATATGCAATAATCATGATAATGTCATCAAACCAATTGCATGCCCTCCGTATGGATGTTACAAAACCAAATTCAAAAGAAGCACATTGATATCTATCTTAGACAAAAAGTTATGTTGTACGAAGTCATTGTATCTTTTTGAAAAAGATGTTTTCAGTAACATAGCAGTTTTAGTGGGAGAAAAAAAAAACCATTAAAATCAATTCAAAAAAAAATTAAAAAAATATATTTAGAATCTAGACAGAAAATCCTAGAAGACTCTAGTTTACTTCGTCTTCTGATTTCAAACAGTTTAACGACAATATGCATCCGAATGTGAATGTTTTTCTCAAAATGTAGAGTTCAATGTCCGTTTAGGCAAAAAAGTGTAACCCACTATTGTGGTATCACCCATCTATATATATATACATATGTATATCTATATATATATCAACTTATTCAAAAAAAAAAACTCCCAAATAGGTTGACCACACACAACATAAATATAATTTGCACAAAGTCAGCCATCATGAGCACTTGCACCAAATTTGGTCCACCCTAGGAGATAAAGGGGACCCAGATACATCACACCATGCCTTCCTAAGACAATTCCAACAAATCACATGTAACACAATATCTTGCAAAGTCAACATCAAAATGTAACATGTAGATAAATAATGAAACACGTTAACCAGTTGACCCAAAAACATTCTCCAATGCAAATAACTCAATGGGAACCCACACATGCTACACTAAGATCTATAAAAAACATCTTAGCTCAACCTCCTCTCCATATGTAGACCAAAAGAACACAATCCAATTAAGATAACCAACTAAGTTAGCTAGAGGCTAACACAGATAACAATGTCGAATTAATAAAACAACATAACTTCACTTACAAAGAAAACCAACATGGAAATTTTGAGCTAGAACATTGCACAAAACTTTTGAATGTGTCCTCCAATCCACACAACCAAAAACAACACTTGGAGCAATGTGAAGCATTCTCGAGACCAATCTTGACAGAGAACCACACTGTTAACAAACTGCAATTCACAATTTCAACACTTGAACTGCTAAGGACCTGAAAACGTATTAGTGCAACATCCATTGAACATAGGAATTAAATATAGAATCACAAGTGATTATCTTCATATGTGGAGGAATGTATAAAATTCTCCCACAAATACTCTTTCTTGCATAGTCAAGATTCCAATATTGTCACCTTCCAGAAATACCACATGCTCACTCAACTTGATCACCAAACATCATCACAACATCTAAATCCTCATTTCTAGACCTCTGTCAAACACTATATATCACAAAGCTAGCCACTCCATCAGGTTGACATTAATTCACACATCAGGTTAACACCAATGACAACACTAAACTTATATTGCTAACAATATCCCCCTTTGTCATTGATGGAAACACCAATATAAACACACACACAATTGAAAACTTCATATTACTATTCTCCTTTGTCATCAATACCAACATGTTTTCCATTAACGCAAACTGCCAACAATGAGTAAATCAACAAAATTTCAAATTTTAATTTTATAAAAGAATGATCAAGTTTATAAGCACAAGGATGACTTTGTGGTCATGATTGTGTAGTCATATAGGCAAATTCAAGAGTATAATTGCTATATTAGACAAGGTGTAAAAGTAAATATGATAAATGCAATAATTAGATGAGCGTATAAGAGTGTTACATCATACATATGTTTGTTGCATCATGCACATTTACACATTGTTGCATTATATAATTGTGCACATGTTCATGCATAACTAAGAACATATTTGTAGATGCATGCTCAACTTAAGTTCACTTATGAGAGTTTTGGTTGAGCCTAATTTAGCCTAGTAGATTCTAGTTGAGCTCTAGTTTTCTTTTTAGCTTTTTTTTTTCTATTATTAGAGATATCGCTTTCTATATTGCCATTCATTATGCATTGTAATTAATTCCATATCTTTTTGTGCAATATGTACAAAATTCTCAAGTTGTATTGAGAAAATTATCTTGTTTGATATTTTTTTGTGACATGAAATGTGCTTCAAGACGATTCTTGACTTGTAAACTAAAATCATCACCAACTTTTAAATTATGAGAATAAGTCAAATTTTATATAAAATTACATTATTTATCAGTATAAAAATATAATAAGATATTATTTTAAAACATAAACAAATTAAAATAAAACATTAGAAGTCTACAAAAATTTTCATTACAATTGTTCTCAAAATATGTACTATCACAATAAGAACTCTTTGATTTTTTTCCTAAAACATTTTGACATCTTGTTTTAGGTTTATATAAATTTTAAATGTCCACAAATCAAATAAAAACATCTATATGTTAAAGTTATGCATTATCCATTAATAGCACTTTACACTTTTTTGAAATCGTTTTGGCATTTTTAAAAAGATTCCATCATCTCCCAAGTTTCCTCTAAAATGAAAGTATTTCCCCACGAAGGGTTCAAGAAAAAGTAGAAAAAGTGACATATTCCAAAAACTCCTTTTATTCCATATTCTAAAATATAGTGGATACAAGTTTTTATTTCATTTTTATTTTTTGGGAAAAAAGTTTCTTAGTTTCTAAGGTACATTTTAAGATTAAATTCCATCTCGAACATTATAATTTGGTCGAGCATGAACTTAGAATTGTGTCTTTGGTAAAGGTATATGCCAACCTTATCATTTAGGCGGCTTCTTTATCATAAGAGATAATGTCATGGTATAATTAAGGTATAAAAAAAAAAAAATATTGATAAGGAATCAATATTTATAAAGGATAAAGAATATCTTGCATTGATGAAATGTAAGTATAAAAGTTAGGTTCTCTTAAAAGAATGTATATGAAAATAGATTAGTGGTCAAGAATCTAAGATGGAGGTATCTTAAAAGTTTTAGTGCTATTATGTTTGAAGTTGGAATAAATAGAAAGATAAAAAAATAAAAGTATTTTAATAAAATTGATGTCTTTTTTATGTGGTGTATAAATACATATATCTATCTTTCTCTTCAAAAAATATGAGATGACATTTGCAATTTTTACTCATTCTAATAGACATTCACACAAATCATTTTCATAGTTTCCGGAGATTTTTTTCAATCCCTCAAAAGACCCTTCAATAAAATCAATCTCGAATATTAATATCATTGTAATTGTTTCCATAATGTTTTCCAAGAAATCCTTATGAAATGACTCTTTTAACACTCTAACACCTACCTCAATATCGTAGGCCTTCATTGCCTCTTATAGATTTGACTCAAGAATTTATATCTCATGAACTTAATAATTAGGGTGTGACTTTATCCTTTATATTATTCATAATTTCTTAAAGGAAAATGGACACAATTGCACTTGGTGTCTTTAAGTGGTGTACCTCGTATGTTATTCTCATAGGTCCTAGACACACATGTTACCTAAGTTTCCTTAGTTACCACATAGGAATATTCCCACCTTCAGTAGTGTTCTCACATTATCATTTTCTACCTTGGAGGGCGATCCACCTTTGACGGACATGTTACACTATCACTTTTCCACCTTTTGAGAGTGATTCACTTTTAGTGGATGTGTCACATTATCATATTTCCACCTTAGGTGGGTGATACGTTATCACTTTAAATGTATCATTTCATAAGATTAAGAAACTTGTCATAATCCTATATATTCCTATGTCTCAACATTGGCCTATTTAACCAAGAGTCTCCTATGTACTCTTCAATTCAGTTGATTCAGTTGATTAAATTTAATTTTAATCTATTTAATTCTTGGTGAGGTTATAGTTTACTCTTTTCATATTGATTCTCTTATGGTATTGTGCTTTCCATTAGACCTCTATATCTTGGGTGACTATATCCATAGTCAAATCGTACATGGTGTTAGAGATTTTAGAGTGTCATTTGTTAGTCTTTTTGAGATTTTTTTTGTATAATTTGGGTTATTTTTCATGGATTTGTATTTCAAGTCAAAAATAGAGCTCGCTAGCATTAATACAAGGCTCAAATAGCTAATATTAACAATCAATTCATCAAAATCAGAGTAGTTGACCTAGAGCTCTCAAAAATTTATTTGTCACCTCCATGGTGGTACAAGCTTCATAATTACTTTGCATCTTGAAGACGAATTTCAAATAGCAAGATCTTGGTTATCCAGAATCCTTTTTCTAAGATTTGTTTTTTGATTTGGACTATAATTTTGTGCTCTACGCAGTGGTGTAGGTGGTTTCTAATTTTATTGCCTAAATTTTTTAGAAATTGAGTAATTCTAAATTTTACAACTTCAAGGGCCTCATTCAAGCTCATATAGACTCATTTTTAGGTGCATTTCCTTTTTGTAGTGATTGTGATAAAAACTCATACAACCTTATTTGGCTTTTTTCCGTAATTATAACACATAGATCTCAGTTTGGACTTTTGCATATAGATCTATGTCTATCATAGCTTGATTGTAGCAATTGTAATCATTGAAATGGAAAGTCCAAAAAATATAGATTACATTTTTATTTATTATTTAAAAAAGTTTTTTAATAATAAAATATTAATAAAAAACTTTTAATATGTTTTCAAAAAGAAAATTCATTTTAATAAGAAAAGTTGGGAACATATTTTTTTGACCACCTATTGAGCCCATATCAACCAACCATCTATTCTTCCATGTGACAACCATCAAGAGCTAGTTGTTCTTGATTTCTTGTAAAATCCCACGTGGAGGCATCTTCAATGGTTATCTACTTTGGGCATATCTTTGGTGTGGCTTCTTCATCATGTTTCCATATTTACATCATTGTTGTAAACACACTATCATAAAGTCTCATAATCTTCAATGTACTCTATCATTTCATGCTTCTTTGGATGTAATATTTTTATATTTAGTTGCTCAAGCTCTATAACATGAGACCTGGTGCATGAGTAAAGAAGGAGGATGGAGCGTGCGGGAGCTGGAGGAGGCTTTCAAGCAGGAGGAAATTTGAAATCCTGCGATGGTGGGAAATGCGATGCTGGAGGAATCCTGGGATCTACAGCTGCAGGAGACCAACAGAAAGTGGGAGGAACATCAGGGGAGGGATCCACTAAATAATCAGATGAAGACAGGTATACCTTATAGAAATACATGTTGTCAATTAGTGTTAAAACACTTAGTCATTCAGTATTGCCCAAGTGATCAGCATTGCCTGAGTGACCAGCATCGCCCGAGTGATTAGTATTGCTTGAGTCATTTAGCATCGCCTGAGTGATCAGTGTGACCCGAGTGATTACTGTTTCCCAAGTATCAATTTATCACCCAAGTAGACTTCTGGACCAAAGTGACAGTATTAGGCCAACTTTGCATATATTGTTTGATATCATTATGTCTAATGGAAGCCAAACTATGAAGTTAATTATTTTGGATAAGATATATATGTAAGACACTTTGCTTATCCAAAAATGTACAACAAGTGCATATTTATAAGTATATATGCGAATATGAAATGACATATTGATTAGAAGATTGCAAAAGTATAAAGTATAGCAGAGACTCATCCATCACAGTCAGGTGATTAGTTATAAATCAAAGGATCTCATTCAGCAAATTAGAGTTGCATAAGAAGATCATCTACTGGTTCATTCTAACTAGTGGATCAGAAAAATCCTCTAACCAAGTGGACCTAACAGTCCTTTGCAAATCTCTTAACAAAGTTGCATTACTTATTGTATTGTATCAAATCCTTTAACAAGGTGGACTTAACAGTCCTTATTGCTCCCAACACGGCAGACCCTCAGAAGTGGTCAATGTAAGCTCTAATAGGATAAATTTATACTACAGTACTAAATCTTGTGGGTACCATCCCCACCCTAGTTTTACTCTCTATTTGGAAGGTTTCTGGGTAACCAAATACTGTGTTATGTGTTATGTATGATTCTTTCCTTTCAGTTCTATACATGCAAATCAGATTAGATAATCTAATTGTGAATAAAGAAGACTAATTTTATTGTTTCTTGATTCACCCCCCCTCTCAGTCACCTTGCATGTAATATATTTCCAACAATTGGTATCAGAGCTAAAGGTTCTCTCTACAGAATTTTAACAACTTGAGCAAAGATCAGAGGAAATGGAAGTATATAGACTGGAGAAAGCCATTGAAAATGAAAGGATAGATCTACAAATGGCCATGGATCAGATCAAGAAACTCAAAGAGAAGATCTCTCCTTCCCTGAAAAGAAGAAAAGATTTA
Source organism: Thuja plicata (assembly GCA_018584345.1). NCBI lineage: Eukaryota > Viridiplantae > Streptophyta > Pinopsida > Cupressales > Cupressaceae > Thuja > Thuja plicata. Next base: position 1,172,615 of record MU228186.1, on the reverse strand, counting down.
GTAGTACAAATGAATGACAAGAATTACATAGAAGAAATAATTGAAGATTTTTGCAAAGACATAAGTTTTCAAGAAGCTGATGTAGCCATTGATGAATTGCTTGCAAAGAATCTCAATTTACATGAAGAAGTCAGAAAGTTGAAAAGAGAACAAGAGTTCCTTTAGTCAGATTATGTGAAGTCATAGAGAAAAAGAATCAAGCAGAAGATGACAGAAATTTGGCACAAGAAGATAAGAGATTGATGAGTACAAGATTAGAGGAAAAAGAAAAAGAAAAATAAATCCATCACTTGACACTCCAGCAAGCAGATTTGGCAAATCAAATCAATAATACAAATCAAGAAGCTATCAACCTAAGGAAAGAAAATGAAAGACTGTAGAATGATCTCAACACTGAAAGGCAAACCAATGAAAGTATGATGAATTCACAAGGTAGTACAGATTAGTTAACAGAAATCAAACATCATGGACATACTGGACTAGGATATACTAAAAAAGGTGAATCCTCAAATCAAGGATCTCAAAAGAACATGAATCGTACTTGTAATCACTATGGTAAGTTAGGGCATACATCAAATAAGTGTTGGAGCAATGGAAAATCAAAGTTTAATGGAAAATTTTACAGTTGCAGCAAACATGGACATATAGAAAGTGAATGCCTTGAGAAATCTAAGTTTGAAGGAAAATCTTTCAAGTGTAATAAAGAAGGTCATAGATCTTTCGAGTGCAGAACTAAGAAATGGAACCCTGCTGAACAATTGGAAAAATAAATTTTTGGTTGGGATTAAAATACATGGTACACATGTTGTCATTGTGGAGAGTATGGACACATTGGTGCAAATTGTATAAATAATCACCTCTAAAAAGGAAATCCTACCAAGAGATGTTATGTGTGTCTAAAGAAAAGGTCTCAGAAATTAGAACTCAGATGAATAAACAATGGGTAAGGAAATCCTCTGAAAGTTCAGACCAAAGTAATGAAGGATCAAATGACACCCAAGATAGTGAGTTGGGTGGATCTACCATCACAGAATAGAGATGAAAGGAAATGATTGGAACTATGCATTCAATCCATCATACATTAGTTCTAGATATTCTAGCAAGTCCAAATCCGCATATTGATACATTAGGACATATTATGGTGCTAACCGAGTCAGGATATCAGTTGCACCTGAGTTACTATAGCTTAACCGAGATGAGTCAGGTTTTATAAGAATTGGAAAGTTGGTTTTCATAGAGCTTCTAAGTAAGCCTGGGAGAACTAACTGAGCTATGAAAGATACTATGTATGGAGCATTTAATGAAATAATCTAATGGTAATAACTCTTATACATGATAAATTGAAAAGGTTATTATTTACAAAGATTTCAGTTTGCAAAGAAATTCAGAGCCCTTAGTGATTCAAAGTGAATTTGTGTTTGAAAGTGAAGTTTGATCAAAGTCTCTGAGTGACATGGCATCCACATCCAATATCAAGGTTAAGAAATGATCAAAAAATTTGGTAAGAAATGATGTATGTAACCTACCAGAGTTTAAGATTCATCCAGCACTAGCAGAGGAAATACATCCGTTGGGAGCTCATTCCCTAATTCCTCCAAGGGTATTAATGATAAATGACATTCGAAGCTTCTATAATTGTAACATCCAGGAGCTTGGAACAATTGAGATGAATTCAACATATGATAAATTGTGCATTGACAGGAATCTGAAGCCCGAGCACAAGCATATAGAGGTTAAATTTAACCCACATCTTGCACATGCCAAAGAATTTCTAAATCAAATGGATCAGATTCATTCTTAGCCACATTCATGACATGAAGCTATGATTGGAACACTGTGTGAAGATCACAAAGACAATGATACACCGAGTAACAGGGTCTCCCATGCTCGACAAAGCTAAAGCTACCTAAACCCTAACTAGAGATAAGCTAGCTGAGTTAACTCTTTTTGAGTGGGATGGCAGATGCATGAGACTAAATGAAGTTACTGACATGGAATTAAAGTTTTGAATTCATGTGATAGCTCAGAAGATATATAGTTCTAGTAGATATAATAGTATACCTTGTGAATTTGTGGACTTAGCATACAAGGTGGTAAAGAACAATATGGTATTTGACCTAGCCGAGTTGCAGCTCATCCAGCTAAGAACAAATATGGAAAACATATAGGCATCCAAAACAAATCCATGTAAGATGACAATATATCTTGCCATATTGTCTCCAAGTAAGGATAACGGTATAGAATCAAAATTTGAACCAATAGGAACCGAGCAACAGGATCCACCTATTATTGGGCCAAGCACAACTAAGTCATAGATGGACAAGGTAAATGTTTCTTCAGCCAATATTGACTCTTCATTTAACCTTGATTCAAAAATTGATACAGTAAAGGTCAATGACCTAATTCAATTGAATACTGAGGCACAAGTTAAGGATGGAAAAGGTAAGGAAATTGTTCCTTCACCTAATCCCAAGATCAAAGGTAAGGAGAAGGAAGTAAATACTGATGAGATTTATCTTGAAAAGGACATTGTGATTCCAAATTGGGATCTTTCCAACTTGTCCGTAGAGAAAATGGATATACCTGGAGAACTATGGAAGAAAAGAACATTCCAAAAGATGCTCCGAGAAGAGAAAAAGAGGAACAGAGCACTTGAAGATATAAAAGGCACATTCCAAGATGCACTACATACTCCATTATGGACCACCTTGTTTACTTAGTCCATAACTTTAATGAAGACATGAATGGTCAAGAAAATATGCTTGAGAAGGCAGAAAGAAAGTTTGAAAACAAGGTTCTAGAGAATATTGCAATTGACTAGGTGTAGCTAACCAATGTTATTAATACTCTAGAAACTACTGTGACCAATGTAGTAGCACTATTTGTAAATTTGAGTGCTACCTCTAACTTTACTATGGAGATAAAGAACAAGTTAGTAAATATTGATGCAGATCTAAAGGAAAGTGAAAAGCAGTTGGCACTTGATTTGAGAACTAGCTCAACACACTTTTTGAAGATCAAATATTTGACCAATCTATAAGCTAAGTTACTAAGAGAAGAAGCAAGGACTAGAGATTCTCTTTCAGACATCCACAATAGACTCCTACCACACATTGATGCAATGCATAAACACATCACACTTTTAGTAATAACTGAGAGGGGGGATGAATCAGTGGCCTAAAAAATATTCCAATTAATCAACCCAAAAACTTAGTACCACAATATTAAGCCTCTAGTTATCTTCAGTCCTATAAGATGAATGCCTTAAAATATACTTATCAAACTACTAGTATTAAGATTGCTTTGTTAAACCTTATACTGTAGGTTTACCGACTAACAGTCTGTTAATTTACCAAAAATAGTAAATTACTTAGAGTATACCGATCAATCTAGTTAAGCTATGTGTAATGAAAAACACTAAAGTAATGACTCATAAACACATTGACACATGGATCTTTAATGTGGAAACCCTGTTAAGGGAAAAACCACTTGGGACCGGTAACCCAAAATTTTCACTCTTCTGAAGTGAGCTCGGTGAAGAGCCAACCTTGTTAAAGGTTACAAACACACTGTTAGGTGTGACCTTATTAGAGGATTTAAAAGTTTAGTCTTTCACTTGATATCGGTCATCTCTATGCTACCTTCCTTGATCAAACACTCACTTGGACCATCAATAGGTATCTGGCATCTCATGCTATCTTTATGATCAAACTTTTTGATACTCCTTGGGATGTATCTCAATATAGAAAGGATATTTAAATCCTTCTTAGTTAAGACTTTCTGTAACAATGGTTAAAATGAAATAGTATGATCTGTTCACATATACAACTTTTGCTTGTAGATTTTCAGATCTATTGTAAGCTCATAAAACTAATTTGATCAATATATCCTTTTTAATACCTTTGCTCCACTTCTACTCGGTGATGCTATTCTCTATTGCTCGGTGTCTGTAGAAAAATTTATCTCTTTCCTTAGCTTGATTGATCAGGACTGTATGAAGTTTCTCTTCATCTGTTTCTCTTTAGCATCCCCTTTTTCAATCACCCCCCTTAATTTGTAATGAATTAAGTTGTCTCTTAAATAGACATGATATCATCATTGTTAGGTTCATGATTTTCTTGATCTTAGCATGATCCACAATTCTCGCCAATCATATTTAAAGCATAACTCTTGATTTATCTCTTAGAGATCTTCTTTCCAACTGGACAAAATAACTTTAAATCCTTCACTTATCTCTAGCTTTATCTTTTCGATGAAAAAAATGACAACTACCAGTTAAGTCTATATTTAGCTCTGCCAACTAGATATTTTTTCATTTCTGAACTCAAGTTAATGTTGGTGTTTTAACTCTTTTTAGCTTCGGTCAACACTCCAGCTCTCCTGGGGCTTCTCCGTCAGTTTACACTATGATTCTCGTCGTCGGGTATGCTTGTGATTCTGGTCGTCAGTAATGCTCATTGATGTTCTTGCTTGGGCATCACATCACTATGACTTGACTTTCGGTAATCTCTATCTGTCAGGTTCCACTGGTCATCGGTGTTTGAAGTTACATAGTGAATTATTGTCTTTTATGCATTACTAAAAGCATAATATTTATCTCTCTGATTCTCTGAAGTCTTTGACACTTTGATTATAACCAATTATATTATATCAAGTTGACATCAATGACAATACAATCCATTAATTGATTTAATGTCTTGCATTATCTTTTTGCATTTTGGTGATCAACTTAACATCTTCAAACATTCAATCAGTTACATGTCATCAATCTCTCCCTTTGGCATTGATGGCAACATAATACATTATAATACTATACTATCACTAATACAATATGAAATATATAGTTTCATCAAGGTTTCCTATTGTAACTATTACAAATGGCTAGCTTTCGGTAAGCTCAAAATAACTTTGATTGTTTCTTGTAGAATGGTTGTCTTCAATATTCAATCCCTTTACTAGATAGATGTAGCATCTTCTTCCTTTGTTCTGATATGTGTTCTGCCTTGACTGTTTCTCTTCTAGATAATCTCTTTTTCCTTTGACAACAATATTTCTCTTTGTATGAACTCTCTCCCTTTGTTACTTCTCTCCCTTAGATGGATATTTCATATGTAATCAATTTCTCTCCTTAGAATATTGATTTTTTCTTCCTTTTGATTATTATGAACTTCTCTTCATGGATAATGATATAATATTTTCTGATCAATGAGATAATCTCCCCCAAATCTCTCCCTTATGATTCCTACTATCACTTTCTTATGATAATGAGATAATCTCTCCCTTTGACAATAATGCCAAAAAAAAATCATCTATATCATGTTCCATCCCTTTATATAATATATTCCTTGAATTTCCCTATCCATCAGCAATACAATGTCTCTAGTATTTGGTGCATACTTTTACCTTACTTTGTACAGATTTATCTGTTGCTATTCATTTCAGTGTTTGCATCGACATGAACGATCTTCAGATTATGTTTAGGCTGATGCAACATTCTAGTCAGCTTATTGACCGATAGACAAGGGTTGGACCCCTAGTCTCTATCACAGATACTCAAAAGTATCCTTCGGTAATGGCTTGGTGAATATATCAGCTAATTATTCCTTAGATTGAACATATTCCAGTATCACCTCCTTTTCTTCCACTTGTTCTCTCATATAGTCATACTTGATAGCAATATGCTTAGTCTTAGCATGCATGACTAGATTCTTAGAAATGTTAATTGCACTGGTGCTGTCACAATAGATAATTACTGGTTTGAGAATCTTCATATTCATATCTTCTAGCAACTGTTTGATCCATGCAATATTGGAGAAATTTGCAATAACAGCCACATATTCTACTTCTACAGTAGACAAAGAGATGCATCCTTGCTTCTTGTTGATCCATGTGACAAGTCTGTCACCCATGAAGAATGATCCTCTAGTTGTGCTCTTTCAGTCATCAATGTTTCCACCCCAATAAACATCTGTATAGACTTGTAGCTCAAATTTTCCTTCTCTTTTATACCATAAGTCACAGTCCTCAGTATTTTTCGGATATCTTATACTTCTCTTGACAACAATCATATGTGATTCTTTGGGATTAGCAGAGAATCTTGCAACTATTCCAACTGCATGTTCTATATCTAGTATGGTGTGAACAACATACATTAGTTTTCCAATCATTGATCTATACAATGTTTGATTTACCTCATTTGATTTGTCTCCTTTTTTTAGCTTACATTCGGTAGCCATAGGTGTTCCAACTAGTTTAGAATCTTCAATCTTGAATATCTTCAGTACTTCCTTGATGTATTTGGACTGAGTGATATATATGGCTGCATTTTGTTGAAGAATTTATAGACCAAGAAAGAATTTGATCTCTCCAAACATAGACATTTCAAATTCCTTTCCCATTTCATTAGCAAAGGATTTGCATAATAATTCATTTCCTCCAAAAATTATATCATCAACAAAAATTTCAGCAATCAAAATATTACCATCGGTATCTTCTTTTAAGTATAGATTGCTATTTTCACTTGTTCTAAAAAATTTTATGCTGATGAGATAGGAGTGAAGTCTTTCATACCAAGCTCTTGGTGTTTTTTTTAATCCATAAAAGGCTTTATGTAGTCTACATACCATGTTTCTCTTATCTGGATCAACAAACCCTTCTGGTTGTTCAATGTATACCTCTTCTTCAAGTATTCCATTTAGGAATGCATATTTGACATCCATTTTGTATACCTTGAATCCTTTGTATGCAACATAAGCAAGTAAGATTCTAACTCCTTCTAGTCTAGCAATGGGTGCAAAAGTTTCACCATAATCAATACCTTCTTCTTGTGCATATCCCTTGCATACTAATCTTGCTTTGTTTCTAGTGACTTCTCCATTCTCATTTAGCTTGTTTATGAATATCCATTTGGTACCGATGACATTCTTGTCATCTATTCTCGGTACTAGTGTCCATGTACTATTCTTCTCTATCTTTTCTATTTCTTCATTCATAGCACTGACCCATTCTTCATTCTCAAGTGCAGTATTAATAGATTTAGGCTCAAAATCCCAAAGTAAACATCTAGTTGTTAGTGACTTACTTCTTGTTCTCATTCCAGCCTTCTTGTCTCCTATGATTTGATTCTATGGATGATGTCTTCTACCATACTTGGAAAGTTTTGGTTCAACTCTTTTTTCATCATTCTAATAAGCTTCTTGACCTTCATTCTGATATCCATTGATCAGAACATCATCTTGAGGATTTTCTTGATTTTTTGGTAATTGCATCCTGATGCTCAGGTGTAATGTTCTATTTCTTGAGAGCGATACACTATTTCTCAGGTAGAGTGTCAGGTTTTGTATAAACAAACCTGTTGTAGTCCTCTGGTTCTTTTCTTCTTTCTTTATCATTCTTTCTACAAATTCATCTATTTTCACATTTGCACTTTCAATGATTTTTTTAGATGACTTGTTAAGACATTTATAAGCCTTGATTTTGGTTGAGTACCCTACGAAGATACCTTCTTCAATTTTGGAGTCAAGTTTTCCATTTCTATCATCCTTCAAAATATAACATTGACTACCAAAGATTCTGCAGTAACTTACATTGAGTGTATGACCATACCAAAGCTCATAGGGTGTCTTCTTTGTGTCCTTCTTAAATTGTACTATGTTTAATGTGTAGACAACAGTACTGACAACTTCCATCCAGAAAGTTTGAGTGATTCTTTTCTCAATCATCAATTTTCTTGCATAGTCAACAATTGATCTGTTTCTCCTCTCAGCAATTCCATTTTTTTGTGGTGTTCTTGGTGCAGAAACATGTCTTCTAATTCCATGCTCATTGCAATAGTTAGTGAATTCATCTAAAGTAAATTCCTCCCCTCTATCTGACCTTAAGCATTTCAATTTATTTTCACTTTTTTTTCTACCATAGCCTTATACCATTTAAACATCTTGAGTGCTTCTGATTTATCTTTTAAAAACATAACTGTCATCATTCTAGAATAATCATCAACAAAGAGAATAAAATACCTATCTCCATAGTATCTCTTTGTCCTCATTGGTCCACATAGATATGTATGGACTAATTCTAGAATTGCATTAGATGTATGGATTTTACTCTTGAAACTAGACTTTGTCATTTTACCTTTTTGACAATTCTTGCACATGATATGCTCGGGCTTAGTCATGATCGGTAAGCCTCTGACATTCCTTTTGTTTCTTATCTTTATCATGTTGTCAAAATTCACATGACACAATCTTTTGTGCCACAACCACATGTCTTCATTTCTTTCCATTAAACAATTGGTGTTAATGTCATTAAGATAGAAAAGGTTACCTTTTGTCTGCTCACCGGTTCCGATCAATCTTCTTGATTCATTGAATATTTTTTGCCTTCTTATTTTTAAATGCTACTCTATGACCTAAATTGTTCAGCTGTTAAACACTTAACAAATTATAATTTAGTCATTTTACCCAATTTGCATTTTCACATTTGATCAGGTTATTCAACATTATGGTTCCTTTACCTTCAACTGGACAAGGTGTATCATTACCCATTCTTACTGAACCACCATTATAGTATTCAAAAGTCTCAAAAAATTTCTTATCACCGGTCATGTGGTGAGTGAAACCACTATCTATGATCTAGACATCATTCTTACTAACTTTAGATATGAGTGCAGTTTCTACATACCTTTCTCCTTCTTCATCTGAATCATCCTTCACGGATACAAATACCATCTCAATGTCTTCTTCTAATTCCATGTTAGTGTCATCAGCTTTGTTCTCAGCTAGGTAAAAAGATTTCTTCCCTTTGTCCTTGTAGTCTTGGGTATCTCTCTTGTCAGATTGTTGGTTACTTCAGTAATCTCTGTTATCACCTCTATCAAACTTCTCCTCATATGACCTGTCATTACCTCTGTCATCTTTTCTTTTGTTTGGACATCTTGCAGCAAAGTGTCCAACCTCTTTACAATTGAAACATACAAGCGGTAATTTACCTTTGTATCTACCTTTGCCTCTCTTCAATCTTCTTTCCATTAGTGCTTCAATCTCATCAAGTCCTTGATCCTTATTATCACTTTCACTATCATTTCTAATAGCATGTCTATGACTTGAATTACTTATCTTTAAAGAAGATGTGAATGCAGATTCTATAGATGGTAATACACTATTATCAAAGTTATTCATCTCAAATGAAATCAGTCTACCAATCAGACTATCTAGAGTAACTCTATTGTTTGCAACTGCTCTCATTTCTTGAATAGAAAAAACTCTAATACCATATAAAGGTAGTAAGGTTCTTAAAATTTTACTTACCACTGTCTCCTTTTCAAGTACACCTCCAACTCCTCAGATAGCATTGACTACCTCTTTGATTTTGCAACTATACTGAGTGATATTTTCTCCTTCTTTCATACTTAGGTCATCAAACCTCCTCTTTGTCTTTCTTCCTTTGCTCTTAGTACATTAGCATCTACTCCATGTACCAGCTTCAACTTATCCCACATTTTCTTTGCAAATATGTAGGTTTTGACATCTTCAAACTCAGCATCGGAGAGTGATGAGGCAAGTTCTATCATCGTGAAATTATGCTCATGCTTCACTCTTCATTGCTCAAGAGTTTGAGGTCCTGTAGGAAACACATATTCAATATCAAGGTATTGAGTAACATCATTTCCAATACCTGATAGGTGGAGTCTTATTCTGCTTAGCCATGATGCAAATTTGTCTTTGTTCAACTTGGGCACATCTCATCTGTTCATCTTGTGATCTTTTTCTTGAGTTGTTAAACTCCCTTTCTAAGCACACAAACTCTGATACCAATTGTTAGTAATAACAGAGAGGGGGGGGGGG
>MU228186.1:1132369-1147256 GCA_018584345.1 Thuja plicata | reverse complement strand
TACTTCTCCAAAGTAGTCTCTAATTAAATCTTGAAACCATGCATTAATTATGGTTACCCATACATTAAATGATGTGGATCAATCTTTAATTAACATTACATATCCCAGTAAAATTAACTAAGTCGGCTAGAGATCTCAAATCTCATCATTAATCCAAATACTGTAAGTCGGCCAACATCATTTTTTTCACTCAACAATTTCATTGGTGCTCGACACTGAACAAACTTTCTCATCACAAACAACTTTGCTCGACACAAACAACTTTGCTCGGCACAAGAAACTTTTCTCAACACAAGCCAAACTTTCTCGGCACAAAACAGCCAGAAAAATGTCTTTGAAAGATAAACAACTAATTACTTTGCCAGAGTGCCAACTGATCAAGTACCCTTTTATTTTCCTTAACTCAACCATTCACTTGGTCTTCTTGTTAAATCTTCTTCATCAACAATAGATATGGTACTCAAACAGATAACAATAGTCTCACCAGTTAAGGTTTTACATCAATGAAAAAATAACAATTACTTGCATTGTCACTTTCAGACAATATTATGATCATACTGACCCCACAATAGGTAGATCCCTTCTGTGTTCTTAAGTATGTTTATGTTTTATTTCCCTTGATTTTTCTTCATTTGGGGGCATCTCATAGTGGAAACATAATCTGTAGAGTTGTTTATGTTTCCGTTCAAGCCATTGCTCATGTTAAAGTGTTAGCAATGAATTTAACATGGGGGCATATGCTCTACTCACTTTTTGCACACACACACACACGCGTTCAAAATATTTTCAAGCACTTAAAACTTTTTCCCTTTATGGATTAAAAACTAATCCTTAAAGCATGGACATTTTACATTTTATTTTTTAGGATCTCTTGATCCCTCCAGTTTAAATTTACATAGATTTCTTGATCCCTCTAGTTTTTCAAAATTTTGATCCCTTAAGGTTGGAAGGTGTCCTTAAGAACAGATCTCCTTGATCGGTTGACTAGAGAGTAGCCAAATTCACTAGGCAGTTCAACTCCATCTTTCCAATTACACTGTTTACTTGTGTGGTTCACAATGGGACATAAGTTCTCATAGGGCAAGATAATCACACCCTCTCTCTCTCCTTAACTAGTGATGTCTCTCTTATCATGATCTTAGGGTTGATAAAGAATTAAGTCTCTTGGGGGCTTGAGGATTTCTTTGTCCCTTTTTTATTCAAATAAGATTGTTTATTCTTTATGATCTCCTTTACCAAGAGTTTGTGTTGGGTCCATACTCTAGCTAAAGTGGGGACTAAATGTATAGTCGGAAAATGGAAGCACTTCCATTTTAGACTAGTTTACCCTTCCAAGTAAGTGGTTTTGAGGTCATGTTAATCACCTTTAATGGGTTCTTGGTTCAGACCTAGCTTTCCCCTATTCTACCCCAATTCTCCACCTTTCTCTGGCTAATTTATGGCATTCTGGACTGCAAATCTGAGATCTTTTACCTCAGGGTCAGGGTTTAACTTTTGGGTCTATGTTGACCTCAACCCTGACCTAGGTAAAGGTTTACCTCACCCCTAACCTAGGTCAAGGTCAACCTCAACCTTGACCCAAGGTCCAGATTTCAGGGTCCCACAGTTTCCAGATGTTGGCCTTTGAAAAAGGTTAATTCCCACTTTGGGGTCGGCTGTTTCAGGTTCCGAAGTGATAATTACTAAATTATATTTAACATATGTCCTCTCCTATTATTAAAAGCTTTAATGGGAATTTAATTCTCCTATGTCGGCCTCCTTAGAAGATTGTGTCCTAATTTCATATAAAAGGAAGTTTTCTCATCTCATTTTCTCTTAGCATGATCAACCATCAACTAGGTGATACTAGGCATCCTTGAGCAATTGAGAAGCATCATCAAGTGAAGAATCAAGAAAGAAATAAAGAAATATTTGAAGCAAGGATTCATCCATCATCCAACATCAAGCATCCATTCATCAAAGAGATCCATGGGAGGCCATTGAAGGATTCAAGCTACATAGTGCCCTTTTGGTGATCTCTCCATCCATCTTCCAAGCCTGTTCATAATAAAGAACCCATTCAAGCTTTGGTGTTGGAGATCTACAAGCAATTGATTGAAGACTTCCTACATTTTAAATTCTAGATCCATCAGTACATACATACTTCTGGATTCAAGGATTCGAATCCTCCACAAGGAATTTTAGAAGCAAGGTGAATTTATGCATTTACTTTGTTTACTTCTGCAATTTCAATTATATATTTTAATTCCAAAATTGGGGTTTGACCAAGGAAAACCCCTCCCCCCCAAACAAAAAAAATCTCTTTTTCTTGCAGGTAGAGGTTTAGGATTGAATATTTGGACTCAGATTTGGATACCCTTTTCAGCGAACTATCGGGATCCACGAACAAATTTTCTATCAGACCTGTGTAGGTCAGGGTCAAGATTATTGGGTTAGCGGTGAGATTAGTGGGTCAAGGTTGACCTTTTTCATAAGAAGGTGTCTAATTGGAAAAATATTTCTGGGTTTTGTTCATCTCTATATGTTTTCTTTCTGGAGCATACTTCGTATTTTCCAGAAACAGAGTACAGACCTCAGAAAATAGAATTCTTTGATCTACAATTATTTAAGGTTGGTACTTCCTTTCATCCTTTTCAATTACTATTATATGTCATATCTCCTTAATCATAAAACAAAATTTAAGATCTTCTTCCTTACTCTCATTTCCAAATGGTTGATTCATTTTTGCATTGATCCTTATTTTGGGTTAATCAACTTGGATCTTCCATTTGTGCATTTGGGGATAAAAGAGGAATATCTTATCTCCCTTCCCACTATATGCTTAATCACACAACAATATAATCACATTTAAATATCACATCCATAAAAATTACAAATTAAATGTAAAGGTTAAGGAAATACACCCCTAATCAAACACACATATAACATTCAATTTTCTTCCTTTACACATGGAAAAGTAGAATGAGGTTGCATGTGTTTGGAGTAGGAGAATATGCACTTTACTATCTTGAGAATGAATATGTTGCACCAACTATTGCACCTTTGACTATCAGTGAGAAAAGAAAGAAATATGAACACACACAAGTTATGATTGAGATTGCTTCTACACTTACTGGCTAGGAATATGATGAACTTGATGGTTGTACTATTGCAAAACAAATGTGAGATTAGATTGTTTTGACCTATGGTGGAGATCAACATGTTCAGAAGGCTAAAGCCAAAAGTTTTAGAGGAAAATTTGATTCTATGAGGATTAAGAAAGGAGAGAACATAATTCAATATAGTACAAGACTTAAGGAGACTGTTAATTCTATCAGAGGAGCTGGCGGTATCATAACATAGGATGATGTTACAAGAAATTTTTTGAGAACCTTGCTACCGAGTTATGTTATTCATGTATCTGCTATACAAGAGGTGGGATTTATACCCCAGATGAATGTTTCACTAGATGCCACTATTGGTAAGTTAGCTGTATTTGAACTTAATTATTTTTACAATAGTGTGCCTACTATTTCTAAATTTGAATCTTCATTTAATTCTAATTTAAATATTGGAAAGGCTAGGGAAGATGTTGCTAGAGATGGTTATTTGAGCAGTGCTAGTGAGAAAGTTTATAGTTGCACTCAATGACTTGAAGAGCTATTTATTGAATGTGAGGAGAATGAAAGAGAATTTGAAGCTTTTTTGGATATAAGGCTACAAAGAGACAAAGGAAAATACCAAGGTAAGTTACCCTTGAAATGTTTTAATTCTGATAAAATTGGTTTCTTTTCATCTAACTATCCAGAGAATGATAAGGAGGGAAAAAAAGATAAGGACAAGAGAGAAAACAGATTCAAGAGATATAGAGACTACAAAAACAAAGGTAAGAAATATTGTTATATTCCTAATGAAGGACAAAGTGATGATGATTCTATTGAGAGCAATGAGGAAAAATAAGTTTCTATAAAAGATGATTCTGATGAAGAAGCGCCTAAAGCCCTAATATCATAAGTAAGTAAGAATGAAACATGGATTATAGATAGTGGTTTCTCACATCACATGAAAGAGGACTACTGAGACTTGAAAAACTAGAGAATGTTATGTGCAGAGAATGTCAGATGGGTAAGATGACTAAATCTAGTTTTGCAAGAAAGACTTATGTTACACAAGGTATTTTGGATATAGTTCATACTGATTTTTGTGGACCGATGAGAACTAAAAGCTATTATGGAGACACATATTTTATTTTATTTGTGGATGATTATTCTAAAATGATATCTGTAATGTTCTTGAAAGAAAAATCTGATGCATTTCAAATTTTGAAGTAGTATAAGGCCTGAGTTGAAAAAGAAACTGGAAGACAGTTGAAATGTCTAAGATCCGACAGAGGAGGTGAGTTTACTTCTAATGAGTTTACATTGTTTTGTAATGAGAATGGAATAAAGAGACAATTTTCAGAACCAAGGACACCACAACGAAATAGGATTAATGAGAGAATAAATAGATCCATTGTTTATTGTGCTAGGACACTGATGATTGAAAAAGGAGTTTCACAGAACTTCTGGAGGGAAGCTATGAGTACTGTTGTTTACACATTGAACCAAGTACAAATGAAGAAACATACAAAGAATACATTTTATGAAATTTGGTATGATCACAAAGCTAATGTTAGTTACTTTAAAATCTTTGGGAGCAAATGTTATATTCTGAAATATTCTAGAGAAGGAAATTTTGATTAACAAGGAGATGAATGGATGTTCTTAGGATATTCTACAAAGAGTAAAGCTTACAAACGTTTGAACAAGGTTACTAACAAATGGTGGAAAGTGAAAATGTGAGAATTGATGAATTTTCAGAAAGGAATGAAGAAGACAGTAAGAAGGAACTTGATGGTTATGAGAAGTTTGTATATGTACAACATGATGCACCTAAAACTTTACCGAGAGAACCTACCGAGGAGGAAAATGTACAAGAAGTTCCAAAACCGAATGTTGATATTAAAGAACCAAGACCTAATGAGCATGTTTTGGAAAAGTATGTGAGAAGGCACCATTCCCCAAGAAAGATTATTGGAAATAAGGAAGATGGAGTGATGAAAAAGAGAAAGGCCAAGGACAATACATGTTTGATATCTTCATTTGAGATAAAGAAAGTTATGGAAGCACTGAACAATGAGGATTGGATGAAAGCTATGAATGAAGAGTATGATCAAATTGAGAAGAACAAGACATGGACTTTAGTACCCATGCCTAAAGACAAAAATGTGATTGGTACTAAATGGATTTTCAGAAGAAAAAAAAAAACTAAATGAGCATGGAGAATTTATCAAAAATAAAGCTAGATTGGTTTGAAAAGGTTATGCACAAGAAGAAGTAATTGACTATGGAGAGACTTTTGCACCTGTTGCTAGACTAGAAGGAGTTAGAATACTTCTAGCATATGTTTCTTACAAAGGATTCAAATTTTATCATATGGATGTTAAGTCTGAATTTCTTAATGGATTACTTGAGGAAGAAGTATACATTGAGCAACTTGAGGGATTCATTGAGAACACAAACAAGAAAAAGGTATGTAGGTTACATAAAGCTTTATATGGATTGAAATAAGCACCCCGAGAATGGTATGAGAGATAGAACTCTTATCTAATCAAAATAGGATTTCAAAGAACAAGTGATATCAGTAATGTGATAATAAAGTTTTGATTGCTGAAATTTTTGTTGATAATATTATATTTGGAGGCAATGACACTTTATGTAAAGGATTTGCTGATGAAATGAGAAAAGAGTTTGAGATGTCAATGATTGGAGAGATTAAGTTATTTCTAGGTCTATAGACACAAAAATTTAATGGAGGAATCTATATTACACAAGCCAAGTATATCAAAGAGATTCTTAAAACTTTTGGTATGGATGATTCCAAACCTGTTGGACCACCGATGGTTACTGGATGTAAATTATCTAAAGAGGATGAAACACAAGAGGTGGATAATACTCTTTACCAATCCATGATTGGTAAACTATAGTATGTTGTCCACAGTAGACCTGATATAGAACATGTCATTGGAATTGTTGTAAGGTTTTCTTCTAATCTGAAGGCAACACATATGTCTATAGTAAAAAGAATTTTGAAATACCTAAAAGGGACAGAAGAGTTTGGTTAACTATACAAGAAATGAGGTACTTTTGATCTGCAAGTATACATTCACGCAGATTGGGCTGGAAATGTTGATGACAAAAAAATTACTACTAGAGGTGCATTCTTTCTAGGTGAAAGATTGGTTACATGGTTGAGCAAGAAACAAAGTTGTATTTCACAGTCTACTACCAAGGCTGAATATGTTTTTGTTGCTATGAATTGTTCAAACATAGTATGGACAAAGTAATTACTTGAAGGCATGCAAGAAGAGATTATAGATCCAGTTACTATTTTTTTTATAACACAAGTGCTATTAACATATCAAAGAACTCGGTTATGCATTCAAAGACCAAGCACATTTCTATCAAGTATCACTACTTGAGAGAACAAGTTCAAGAGAAGAATGTGAAGTTGGATTATGTGAATTCAAAGGAATATATTTCTTAATTGAAGTTAGTATGACACACTTTAAGTGATTCCTGAAGCTGTGAAAAGTTTTTTGTATATAATTTTTTATGAGTACATGTCAGGTATAATCCACTACTAAAACAAGTTTTCAGGAGTATGAATTTTTGAAAATATTGTCAAAGAGGGAGAAGAATGAATTAACGACATTTATCTACAGAGAGATATTGAGGGAGATGAATGAATTGCTAGATATTTAATCATGAAGGAGATTTAGAATGTATTTTACAGAAAAAAAATATTTATCCAAGAGGGAGATTCATATCAGAGAGATCAAAGTGGAAACAAATATATCAACTCAGAGGGAGTACAATTATGTATTTGAGAGGTGCCATCATCAATTGCTATAACATTTTTATACTGGTTGCCATCAATTCCCAAGAGGGAGATTGTTTATTAACTGATGTTTATCTAATGGAGATGATGAAGCTCGAGTGATACTGAGTATCATGATTGTAGAAATGATTAGATCAGTTGTTATTTGTCATTTATGTCAAGCAATTGATTAATTGATTTTCATACTCAGTATGATTAATTTTTTCACTTTGCAACACTCAACATATTATACTTTAACCCTTAAATCCAATAAACATCATCACATCTTGTGTTATTTAGTAGAATTATAGATCCTTTTCCTTTCACACGATATGGAGAATCATTACCAAATCTAACATAACCCCCACCATGCTTTTCCAAGGAAATAAACTTAAGTGTGTGACCAGTCATGTGATGTGAACAACCACTATCTATAATCCATGTTTCATTCTTACTTACTTGTGATATTAGGGCTCTAGGTTCTTCTTCATCAGAATCATCTTTTATAGAAACATAAACAACTTCTTTTTCCTGATTTCTCTCAATAGAATCATCATCACTTTTTCCTTCATTAGCAATATAACAATATTTCTTACCTTTTTTTTTTTAATCTTCATATCTCCTAAATCTATTTTCTCTCTTGTCCTTATCTTTCTTTTCCTCCTTATCATTCTCTGGATAGTTAGATGCAAAGTGACCAATTTTATCACAATTAAAACATTTAGAGGGTATCTTACCTCAGCATTTTCCTTTGCCCCTTTTTATCCTTCTAGCCAAAAAATCTTCAAATTATCTTTCATTCTCATCACATTTAGTAAATAGCTCTTCAAGTCCTTTTGTGCAACTATATAATTTCTCACTAGCACTACTCAAGTTACCATCTCTAGCAGTAGTTTGTCTAGTCTTTCCAGTATTTAAAGTAGACTTAAATTCAGATTCAATCTTAGAAATAGCATTCATAGTATTGTCAAAATAATTTAACTCAAATGTAGTTAACTTACGAATAGTGGCATCCAGTGAAACATTCATCTGGGTATAGATCTCAGCTCTTGTATAGCAGATACATGAATATCATAACTTAGTAGCAGTGTTCTCAACATTTTTCTTATAAAATCATCCTTTTCTATGATACCACCAGCTCCTCTAATACAAATAATAGTCTCCTTAAGTCTTGTACTATATTGTATTATGTTATCTCCTTCCTTCATCCTCATAGAGTCAAATTTTCCTCTCAAAATTTCTGCTTTAGCATTCTAAACACGCTAGTCTCCACCATAGGTCAAAAAAATCTTATCCCACATTTGTTTCATAGTAGTACAACCATCAAGCTCATCATATTCCTGGTCGGTAAGTGTAGAAGAAATATCAATCATAACTTGTGTGTGTTCATGTTTCTGTCTTTTCTCACTAATAGTCAAAGGTTTAGTAGTCGATGCAACATATTCATTCTCAAGATAGTAAAGTGCATATTATCCTACTCTATATACATGCAACCTCATTCTACATTTCCATATAGATAAATGATCCATACTAATACCTATTCATCTTTGGTGCTTCCCTCGTATACATATTTAGATCTTAACTCAAGTACTTTAAGGTTATCACTTCAGAGTAACAAAGCTCTGATACCAATTGTTGGTCCCACTAAGAGGGGCATGAATTAGACAAATCAAAACTTTAAACTCTTAAAATTGAACTCACTGATTCACTCGATAAGTACTGAATACAATAAATAACCAATTCACCAAATAACATAAGCAACAATCAATCATTCAAACTTAGCAACATTATATTAACTCATTAACACATGATATAACTCAGTTGACATAGGATTTAATGAGGAAAACCAATTTGGGAAAAACCTCTGTGGGAATTGTAACCCACAATAAAAATGTACCCTTCTGAAGTAAGAACTTATCATGTAAAATATTACAAACACATTTTATAAATGTGACCCTATAGGGGATTTACCTCAGATCTGTTAAAATCTTCACCTTGTTAAGAATGGCCTTGTTAGAGGTCTTCAAACACTCTTTTGGAATGTCACCTAAATCTAGGTTTTACAAATAGGATAGTTAAATCCACTTGGTTAAGTGATTTCATTGTTACAAATATTAATAAGAAACAATAAACTTTGATCTATAAAAATTAGCAACTCACTATGCTTGGATCAGATCCTTTATGCTCAATTAAATACTAGCATCACATAATTTATTGATCTCTTTCTCAGACTATAGATTCTTTGATATGTCTTTCTCTATTCTGCTCAGTAAATGTTGTTTTTCAGCTTCTTTCATTCTTTGTTCAAATCGCCATTAGTCTTACACTAAGTGTAATTCTCATTCCTTATATAGAAATACTTTTGCCTCTTAATCTCCTTAATTTTATTTTCCTTCCTTTGCACTTAGTCATTCAATTATCTTCTTCAAATTTCTCAACTCGGTAAACCAAATCACTTTTACCTTGAAACTTGTAACTTTTCTTGGAACTTTCATTTTTTCTATTTAACTAGTTGATCTTCGCCTTAGATCTTCACATTGAACTTTCTCATTTTTAGATCTTGTAACAAACTTTATTTTATTCATTTCCTCATCCAACTCATCATCGCTTCACATTAAATCATCATTTAATATCAGTATATTATACTTGTCAAAACTTTATTTGTAGCTCGGTAACCAAATTCTTTACTGCTCAGTGTCTAACTTGTTCTCGGTGCTTGATGTTTGGTAATTGTAACTGACTCACATAACATTCTACCGACTGACTTAGTATAGCTCAATAAAGTATCTCTTTCAGTCATATCTTGATTCATCGTAGTTTCCAACTTGATCAATCAAATGTATCGATTTGATAATATAAAATATATAGTAGAAAACAACTATAGCATCATTACTTCATCATTATCTGATTTGTATTTGTCACCTATTTAATTTCTCCTCTTAAGATATGGTAACATAATAAAAATCAATTAATCAATTGCTTGACATCAATGAAAAAACAACAACTGATCTAACCATTTCTACAATCATTATACTCGGTATCACTCGGTCTTCATCATCTCCATCAGATATTCATCAGTTAATCAACAAGTATATCATTATAAAAAAAATTACTCTGCATGTTTTGGTTGTGTACTTATGTCCTCTTGCCAAGACTTACTTGACGGGGTATTACAAAGAACATCAATGGATTTGGGTGCCTCCATTCTATCTCAATTGGAGGTATGCATATAATTAATTAGTTTGATGCTTGTTTTAATTATGTTTAGAAAAAAGTAGTTGAAATATTTACTCATATACAATAGGAAAATGGATATTTCTTCATCCATAACTAGCCCTTGAAAATACTACACTATAAAGGAGTACACATCTTCATCACGAGCTTCCCAAGAACCAAAGACCTAATAAAAATTAGAAACCCCTTGGAATTTTTATTTAGATTAAATAAATTATTAGTATATTTCCATCTAGTCTAGTAAAGAGACTTGAAGTCCCAAATGTCATTGAAATGCTTCATCCTCTTCTTGAAAATATACTTAGTTTGTTTAGGAAATGCCACAATTAATGGTTGTCCTGTTAGAGCAACTGAGAGGGTGGGTGAATCAGTGGCCTCAAAAATTAATCCATTAATTCAATCCAAAACTTATATCACCAATATAAAACCTTGAGTTATCTTCAATCCTACAAGATTTATGCCTTTTTTGATTCTAACATGTATATACTGCTCGATGTTTATACTTTTTATCCTTTCCTTAAGCTTTACCGAATAGCAGTCTATCTTTTTTTAACCTTTATCAAAATACAGTAAATAGCTTAGTGTTTACCGATCAATCCTATTTTAGTAATGTGTAAAGAAAAACATTAAAGAAATGAACCATATACACATTTGACACATGGATTTTCAATGTGGAAACCATGCATGCTTTAGTTTTATCTCGTAAATCTCTCCTTGTTTTCTAGAATAAAACATGCTTTAAATCTCCTTCTTATCTTTAGCTTTTAACTGATTGATGAAAACAAAGTAAAAAATCAGTTAACTCTATCTTTAGCTCTTGCCAGCTAAGTTTTTTTGTCGTATCCTAACTTCAGTTCTCATCGGTCAACACTTTAGTTGTGCTTGGTGACTACTGCAGATAGCTCAAGCATCAAATTCAGTTATGTTTGGTCACAACTAAAGTTATCTTGGTAATGCTTGCTTGGGTATCACTTGCTTGGGTAACACTGTCTATCAGGTTCTGTGCTTGGGGTTCACTATCACTCGATGTACATGATTACTGATGACAAAAACATTGTCTCTTCATATCTTTAAGTGCTTTGACAACATGTGTATGATAAATCATGCCATATCAAGTTGACATCAATGAAAATACAATACATTAATGATTTAATGTCTTGCATTTACTTTCTGTATCTCAGTGATCATCAACTTTGTCATCTTCAAACATTCAATCAGTTATAGTTCATCAATCTCCCCCTTTGGCATTGATGGTAACATACTACATATTACTGATACAATATGAAATATATCAGTTGCAGATCATCAATTTCTACCAAACTTATTTTTCTATAAATAATATAAATATCTGACTCTCGGTAAGCTCTTCTAGCTTAGATTTTATTCTTGCAGATTACTTTCTTCATTCTTTATTCCCTTCACTAGACAGATGTAGAAACTTATGATTCTGTCTCTCCCTTTGTTGTAGAATCTCTTCTCCCTTTTCTGGATAGATATGCAGTGTTTAACTTTTCCAATTCTCTCCCTTAGATGGATGTTTCTTTGAATCTTTTTTTAAAGTTTTCTCTCCCTTTGAATGTTCCTCTTATTGATGGATCTTTCTTTTCTCTCCCTTTGGATGATCATGATCTCATCTCTAGATATTTCATATGGATATATTCATTTAGTTCATCTCTCCCTTTGACATCAATGCCAAACATATAATAGTTCTCTCTCCATAACATATTCCTTGAATTTCCTTTCCATTAGCAATATAGCTCTGTATTAGCCAACAATTTCTCTAGTATTTGGTGCAGATAAGTACTTTTCTATGTACTGATATATCATTGTAGTCCATTTGAAGCTTGCATCAACATGATTGATCTTCTGATAATGTGTAGGCTGATGC
The DNA here is from genome assembly GCA_018584345.1 of Thuja plicata. Classification (NCBI taxonomy): domain Eukaryota; kingdom Viridiplantae; phylum Streptophyta; class Pinopsida; order Cupressales; family Cupressaceae; genus Thuja; species Thuja plicata. The sequence goes on along the minus strand of MU228186.1, from coordinate 1,135,237 downwards.
AGCCTCCTAGTTAGCTTAGTGACCAATAGACAAGGGTCATACCCCTAGTCTATTCCTCAGGTACTCAAATGTATCTTTAGGCAATTTCTTTGTAAATGTGTTTGCTATTTGTTCTTTGGATTGTACATATTCCAGTATCACTTCTTTCTCTTGTACTTGTTCTCTTAAGTAATGATACTTGATATCAATGTGCTTTGTCTTAGCATGCATGACAGGGTTCTTTGAAATTTTTATTGCACTTGTATTATCACAATAGATAAATAATGGTTCAAGAATTTTCATATTCATACCTTCCAGCAATTTCTTGATCCATGCAATGTTAGAGTAGTTTGTAGCAGCATGCACATATTCTTCTTCTGCAGTAGATTGTGAGATGTATCCTTACTTTTTTCTTATCCATGTGACAATTGTTTCACCCATAAAGAACACTCCTATTGTGCTCTTTCTGTAATCTATGTTTCCATCCCAATCAGCATTTGTATAGACTTGAAGCTCAAATTTTCCTTCTCTTTTATACCACAGACAATAGTCTTTGGTATTCTTTAGATATCTCAAAATTCTTTTGATAACAATCATGTGTGATTCCTTGGGATTAGTAGGGAATCTTGCAACTATTCCAACTGCATGTGCTATATTTAGTCTAGTATGTACAACATACATTAGTTTTTCTTTCATAGATCTATATAGGTTTTGATTTACCTCGGTTGATTTGTCTTCCTTTTTTATCTTGCATCTGGTTTCCATAGGTGTTCCGACTGGTTTGGAATCCTCTAACTTAATATTTTGAGAACTTCTTTGATGTATTTGGATTGTGTGATGTAGATGCCTGCATCCTGTTGAAGAATCTATAAACCAAGAAAGAATGTGATCTCTCCAAACATTGACATCTCAAAATCTTTGCTCATTTCATCAGAAAATAATTTGCATAACATATCATTACCTCCAAATATGATATCATCAACAAATATTTCGGCAATCAAAATGTTATCATCAGTATCTTCTTTTAAATATATATTATTGTTTTCACTTGTTCTTACAAATCCAATACTTATGAGATAAGAGTGAAGTCTTTCATACCATTCTCTCAATGCTTGTTTCAATCCATACAAGGTTTTTTGTAGTCTACAAACCATGTTCCTCTTGGTAGGATCAACAAACCCTTATGGTTGTTCAATATATACTTCTTCTAGTATTCCATTTAGGAATGTAGATTTGACATCCATTTGGTATACTTTGAATCCTTTGAATGTAGCATAAGCAAGTAGAATTCTTACTCCTAGTCTAGCAATGGGTGTAAAGGTTTCTCCATAGTCAATACCTTCTTCTTGTGTATACCCTTTGCATACTAAACTTGCTTTGTTCCTTGTGACTTCTCCATTCTCATTCAGTTTTTTTCTAAATATCTATTTGGTACCAATGACATTTTTGTCATCTGGTCTAGGTACTAATGTCCAAGTTTTTTTCTTTTCAATCTGTTCAATCTCTTCATTCATCGCACTAACCCATACCTGATTCTCAAGTGCAGTATTGACAGATTTAGGCTTAAAATCATAAATTAAACATCTAGTGTTCAGTGACTTACTTCTTGTTCTCATTCCAACCTTTTTATTCCTATGATATGGTTTTGTGGATGGTTTCTTCTGACATAATTGGCAAGTACCAGTTCAACTCTTTGTTCATCATTCTGATCATCATCTTGACCTTCATTTTGATCTTCATCCATCGGTATATCATTATGAGCAATTTCCTTATTTTTGGTGTTTGCTGCCTGATGCTCGGGTGCAATGTTTTGTCACTCGGGAGAAATACACTATTGCTCAAGTAGAGTGTCAGGTTCTTCACTATAGACAAACCAATTTTAGTCTTCTGGTTCCTTTCTTCTTTCCTCATCAGTTTTCTCAGAAAATTTATCCACTTTGACATTTGCACTTTCAATGATTTTGTTAGAGGATTTGTTAAGATATTTAAAAGCCTTGCTTTTGGTAGAATAACCTAGAAATATTCCTTCTTCTACTTTGGAGTCAAGCTTTCCATTTCTATCATCTTTCAAAATATAACATTGACTTCCAAAAATTCTGAAGTAACTTACATTGGGTCTGTATCCATACCATAGCTCATAAGGTGTCTTATTGGTGTCTTTCTTCAATTGAACTCTGTTCAATATGTAGATAGCAGTACTGACAGCTTCTCTCCAGAATTTTTGTGTGATGCCTCTCTCAATCATCAGTGTTCCTACACAATCAACAATTGATCTATTCTTCTTTCAGCATGTTGGTGCCCAAAAGCGCTAAATTGGATTTCCTATGGACTTGCCAATCCAATGCTTGGAAACCCAAGTGATTTGGCCAACTAACAAGTCACAACCAAGGAAAGGTTGGAGCTTTTGCAATTTTGGCTCTGCAAAACCAAGGCTAGTAGGCCTATACCTTAAACTTATGCTTCAAGTCTAAAGGACTTTTATAGCAGATGAGAAACACTTCAAACTCCTTTCTCAAGTATGGCAAGGCACTTGAAAGAAATATAACTGAAAGCAATATATCATAAATTGTAAACTGAAATACTTAGTAAATGTGTATGTAATTTGAAATGAACAGATAGATAAGATATCACAAAACTATAAACAATGGACTGAATAACTATAATCCAAATAATGATTAGACCAGTGCCTTATTTTACCATAGGCAATAGAGTCAAGATCATTTCAATCTTATGTTCAACCTCAGAGATAGTTTTACAAGAATACTTATCACTTCAAAGGTGTTATGGAATGTACATGCAACCTAAAACAAATTCAAAGATATTTCAAAAGGGTAATACTTCTCAAATGACAGACCAATTGACTAAGGCCTCAATCAACAGAATTTAACC
>MU228186.1:1105061-1122997 GCA_018584345.1 Thuja plicata | reverse complement strand
TATATATATATATATGTTATAAATAATTATTAAAATTTCTAATATATAATATAAAAGTACTATATCATTTAATTTTATTTTTGTAAATAACTTTTAATTAAAATAAAATTAATATTAATAATAAAATTAAAATTATAACTAATTACGATAAAATTTGCACTATGATTATTTTATTTCTATTTTCTTTTATTTTCATATCACTAAAATTTAATATTAAATTTACATAAAAAATATATATATACAAAATTAATTGAAAAGACTATTAATATTATTATTGCAATTTATTTTTATTTTCAATAGATATATAACTATAATTATATAATAAGTATTAGTCATTACATATATTTATTTTTATTAATATTTATAATAAAATTAGAATTAAATTTATAATTATAATTAATTACGACAAGTGCACGCCACTACGTGGCACTTGTTTGGTATATTAATTGACTTACTATACAAATATTTTATATCAAAATTTTATTTTATTTTCTAATTCACTATTATTCTTTTAAATATAATTAATATAAATTTAGGTTAATGAGGTTTCTAAATATTATATTAGATATTTAAAATATTTAATAACTATATATTTATTTAAATATATAATTAGAGTAATAGTTATCATTTTAATATGATATAGAATATATATGATTTAATATTAAATTATACTTCTTACATTGCAAATAATGATCCTTGTATCTTATTTGCGTGCATGTGGAAGGATAAAGTGAGTAAAGTGAGTCGATTGATTTGATTATTGTCTAAGTTATTACCATTTCAATTTTGTTTGTCAAAATATTAAATTGTTTAATAATGAAAACATATTTTATTTTGAAGAGTTCATATTGAATATTTTAGAATAAATAGATTACTAAGCCAATCAATATTTTATAATCTTTCTACCTAATTCCTATCAATTATTATTTTTAATTATAAGGCGCATAGTTCTCACCAATAAAACTATTAACAAAAGTTAGTTAAACTAAGCATCTTATAATTAATTCATTGAACAAAACTATTTTACATATAAAAAAGTATTAATATATTGAAAATTTTTAAAATATAAGAAATTTATATTGTTTTCTGTTTTTAACTAAAGGAAGAATACATCATTATAGTACAAGTTCAATAAATTATTTAGACTAACAAAGAGTTCAATTTACAAAAATACCTAACACAAAAATGTCCTAATAATAGAATAGTTAGGGTAAAAGAAAACCACAATATGCAAAGAGCATTACAAAAATACATATGCAACCCTCAAATTTAGTTCCTACAAGGCATGCATGATACTCTCTAGTAATCAATTCAAATAAATTATTGTTTCTCATAGATCAGCTATAATATTTTCTTTTTCTTTTCTCAAAGTCTAAAAAATCCTTATAATTTTTATGTTCAAATAACTCAATAGTTATTTATTTGGTATATTATTGACTTATGTACAATATGAAGATAATTTATTGTCTTACTATACAATTATTTTATATCAAAATTTAATTTGATTTTCTAATTCACTATTATTCTTTTAAATACAATTAATATAAATTTAGGTTAATGAGGTCGACTAAATATTATATTAGATATTTAACAAATTATATATATATATATATATATATTATTAAATTATATTTCTTACATTGCAAACATTATCCTTGTATCTTATTTGTGTACATGTTCAAGGATAAAGTGAGTCATATATAATTTGTTTTAACAAAGTTCAATGTTACATCATTCATTTTTATTTTTAATGTAAATGTCTATAGAAGAGATAAGAGATCATGTTATATAGAAGATTGCATAGATAACAAATATGACACTATGATGTTGGATTGATTTGATTGATTTGATTACAGTCTAAATTATTACCATTTCAATTCCGTTTGTCAAAATATTAAATTGTTTAATAATTAAAACATATTTTATTTTGAAGAGTTCATATTGAATATTTTAAAATAAATAAACTACTAGACCAATCAATATTTTATAATCTTTCTACCTAACTCCTACCAATTATTATTTATAATTATATATAAATAATACTTTAGAATCAATATACTCAAGCTAGAAAACATCCATATAAAGCCAATTACATTACTCTAAAATATACTAAAATCCTTCCCATACAATGTAAGTTTACATGGTCTGGAATCAATGAGTTAAAAACAAGAATGAAGACATTAGGCCTTGAAAAGAGGGTGGCGTGCAAAGAAAGTCAATGTGATAAGGAGATGAGATGATATAACTCTATTCCACTATTTATTTCATAATAATAGCAACGAATAATTTGTATGAAGATATCCATATAATTAAATAATGTATTTTGAAATTGATTTTATGATTTTAAAATGTCATATTTATATTTATAATTAATTTCATATTGGTTAGAAGTATTGTTTTGTAGCAACAAAAAGTCTAATATACTATCATTCTTATGTTAATGGAGATAATATCATAATAAAAGTGATTTTCTTACTAATATAATAGTTCATTGGTTTGGGTATGATTATATATTGTTGTTTGGTCTTTCTTCTACTTTCATGTGAATGAAAAATCGAAAACAAAAGGCCTTATGCTTATAAGCTTCCAAAATAATGTATTTCTCCACAACTCAACGATTCTTAAAAACTCTATTTTACAATTTGTTCAATGACTAAAAATCATCATATTATCTTTTACAATAGTATCTTGTGTACTGATGTTTATTATAGTGTCTAATCATTTAAGTTAAAAGTTATATGTTGTTGTTATTGTGTGTAGAGGAGTTGTGTGTGCTTTACTTTTTTATTCCTAAAAATTAAGATATTTTGTAGGGATGTCTTTAGGGCATACCTTGCACTCATTTTGGCTCTTCTAGGGTACATGTTGAACCCAAGTGTGAATATCTCACTCTACCAAGTTCAATTTTCCACTTAAAACCAACATTATTTTAAATCCTAAAGTTTTTATCCGTGATCTCATTCCTTCTAGTAGATCTTGAGCAAGATCTCATTTTCTAGTTTCAAAATTCAAAGTTCATATTCTCAAGGCCAATAATACTAGGATATGAGTGTTACCTACATGAATGAATGCTAAAATTTTAAATTGGGTGTCTAGGGTTGTTTATTTAAGAACATAAAAAGGACTATGAAACTTATAATATCAATTATCACTCTTTGAATATTACTCACATCAATCTCAACTAGCATCAATCATACTTTAATATGAAGTTGTTAGCATCAAACACGACAATTTGGCATTTAATATTAATCATCAGTCACCTTATTTGATCAGAAGACAAAAAATACAAGTATTATACACATCTTGCAACAAACTCAACTCACGTGAACATCAAGTAAGTGACATTCATTTGCTTAGTTTATCACTTTCAATATTATCAAACCAAGCTAGGTGGCTAATTATCATCAACATATATTCTACTAGCATTCATGAACCTTAGGGGTTGTTCATCTCAAGATTGATCTTAAATTCAATTCTAGATTTCAAATGTCAACTCTCCACCAAAGTATCCAAATAATCGAAGTCGACAGTTTTCCACAATCCCTTTGTTTCATTTATCATTTCTATTTATCAATCTTAAGGTATTAAAAATAACTCATTTAAATTTAAGTTGTAATTATTTTAATTAGATGTCGCCCTTATATACACATATCCTAAATTAATTATAAGGTATTTGCAAATATGAAATTTATAAATCTATGTCATTTTCTATTTATTCTTATGCCTAGTTTGAAAATGGGTTAATTTCCTTAACCTTTACACATTCTTATACACACACATTCCCACTTATTTATCACCCACCTTATCTATATACACACACATACTCTAATGCAATCATCTTATTTGTATTTTCATTACATCTATCAATATACCTACCCAAATATAGTTGGCATACATTTGTATATGACCATTTTTCTCACCAGAGATCATTTCCATGGTTACGGGATTGACATAAAGGCTTTTCTAAAGTTTAAATTCAATCTTTAGTTAGCTAGCCCCATTATTTTTCCACATTGAACTAAGTACATGTTTTACAAGATTTGGTGCTAAGTGCCAGTACTTAAAGGCATACATTAGCATTCATATTAAATCATTCGTAATCCTATTAAAATTCTCAATAAAAAATAATGAAGAAAAATATAATGTATTCAAACATGATTACCCATAAAGTAGGGCAACCCTATACAATAGCCACTTTGAAGATTTTAACCTTGCAATGCCAATTTAAGGGACTCCCAATAGGACATAAAAGTAAATAAATTTTTTTAGGATGCTTTCTACTAATAAATCAATTAAAGTATATGGATTGTTACTAAATACAATCACTACTATCTCATACATGTGGATTAATAACTTGTATTATAATTATAAACTAGCATGATGAATTACAAAGAATATGCAACCTAATACATTTTTCTTGTATTGGAAATACAATTTAATGCATATATAGTGTGGATACATAGTCATAAAATACAAGTGGAGGAGAATTTATTAGTTATTGTTGCAATCACATGTCGGGATTTAATATTTTTTTGTCTCTATAATTGTCATAAATGATGATATCAGATTGCTGATAGATGACATTGATGGTGATATTACAAAGTATGGTTGTCATTACTGGAAAACCATTACATAGGTGGGAAATTTGTGTGCAAGTACATTAAGTTAATCCAACTAGTATCCAATAAAAGCTATCGATAAAAAGAAGTTAAGTCAGAAAGGTAACAGGTGAACATGAGAACATGTGAAGGACAAATCGGTTAAGGAAGACAAATATGCTATCAGTACATTGGAAGGTGTAAATACAATAGGTACACTAAGATTTTTTATTGTGCCACTTAGGTCACACCGGTAAAGGAATAAATGAAGATATCACCAACCGGTCAGTTCAGTGAACAGGTAAAGGTAAAGGGTATTGAACAATTTTGTTCAATTGGTCAAATTGGTTATGATAGTGCACGATTCAATAAATATAGACAACATGAAAAATGTAGTACATTGTTTGAAGAGTTGAATAAGTCAATTTATTGGTAGTTCTATAAAGATCTAATTATGAATCCAAGGCATATTCTAACCAATAATATTGGAGAAATATTTCGCATTGGAGATAACAACTTGAAGTTTGTTATGGTCGACGCGGTAATGATTTAATATTTTTATGAGTTAGTTATGATTAATGAAGCTATTTTGGAAGGAAACATAAGACCTAATTAGGTTTACAATCGAAGGTAAAATTCTAGAAGAAGATATCTTTTGTTATTGTGAAGGACATGTTAAGAAGTTGTTATGTTGTAGAATAGTTTAAGGATTGTTAAAAATGTCTTGGACAGTGATTGCAAAGCCATTTTCAGAGAAGGTTTAGGATCATATTTAGAACATGAACAAAGCATCAAAGGATTTGATTAGCATTCAGGAAGGCATATCACAAGTCAATTTTATTATTTTATTCCTAATAGTTTCAACAAGTTAAAATCCCTTAACCGGGTAGTCTCTTACAAGACTTTATTGTAAATCCCTTAACAAGGTGAACATTGTAATAGTGGGATAAAATCCTTTAACAGGGTAATTTTTAATAGGACTTTAGATACTTCTCACAAGGTATCAATCACTCCTAATAGGGTGAGTCACCTAGAAAGTGACATATTGTAAGCTCCTAATAGAGCACTCTTTTCTATTGCAGTGAGAACATTGTGGGTGTCATCCCCACCATGGTTTTTCCCTCTAATAAAGGGTTTCCATGATAAAAATATGAGTATTATGTGTTTGGATGTATTGGCATTTCACTCATTGCAATTTTACTTTACACTTAATATTATATGCTTCATGGTTTGGAAGTTTCATTTACTTCTGCTTAAAGGTATAAGTGAAATTCTGAAAGTTTGATTAGCCTTGATTCACCACCACCCACCCCCCCCTCTTAGTACCAAATATTTCCAAAAATTTGTAACAGAGCTGGGACTCTCTAGAGGAAACTTTTGACAACTTGGGGAGTAGAACCGAAGAAATGGAAAGCTATAGGTATGAGAGACAGTTGGAGGAAGCCAAAGAGATGATTGGGGAGTTAAATAACAAGCTTAAGGCTTCATTGCCAAGAAGGAAATAATTTTCTGAACAATTGAAATAAATTCTAGACAACATTGATGAACTATCTGAAGGAAGTGTTAACTCCAAGGAAGCTGAGGCAACAATAGAAGCTCTGATGGAAAATAATATGATCCCGACTAAACAAGCAACCATGATGAAAAGAGAAAAATAAATCCAAGCTATAAGAATGTGTGAAATGCTTGAAATCATGAGAGCTGCTGAAAATTCAAAAAGGATTGTTGAAACTACAAAGAAGAATGCTAAAGATCTGATCAGAGAACAAGACATTATACTTCAGAGGCTGAAACATGAGAAGCATGCACTGAATGAACAACTAAGTGATACCAATGATGAAAAGATACAAATGAATACTGAAAATGAGACACTAAGATAGAAGAATGAACAACTGAAAGAGGGCTTGAAGATTGAAAGAGAGACAAATGAAAAACTTAAGCAATGTGATCAAATAATATAGAAGATCGATGAGAAATTGACATATCAAAGCTGATTTAGAGACACCTTTGGCCTAAGATATACCAGTGACAAAAAATTTGAGAAAGGAGAATCATCAAAGTATGGTATTGAGCAAAAATCAAAGATTCCTAAAGTTTATACAAGTCAACAAGGTAAGAAACCTACTAGACCCGCTTGTTACAATTATGGAAAGCTTGGACACACTGCTAATGTATGTAGAAGCCAACTGGTGAATGCTCCAATATCTACTCATTTTGATGGTTATTATTAAAATTGCAATAAGTATGGTCATCAATATTATGAGTGCAGATCAAGGACCAATAGTAGATCAATTGAAGGGAGTTTCAATTGCTAATATTATACATGAAACAAATTTGGACACAAGGATGAACATTCTAGATCAAGGATACCTAACAAACTGGTGAGTGTTCTAAGGAGAGAAGGTAACATGAATGTCACATGTGTTTTTTGTGGAAACTATGGACATGTTTCTATGAATTGTTGATTGAGGAATCCTAGAGGCAATGTTAGACCCTAGAGCACAATAGGTATGATGTGTTTTTATTGTCAAAAGATTGGACATCTTGTAAGAGATTGTAGATATAGGAACAAGTCACCAAGCAATGAAGATGAGAAAGGTAAAAAGATTGTTAATGTTGAAGAAGTGAGGAATGAGATGAAAAAGGTATGGGTGAAGAAGGAAAAAAGTAAAGAAGATGCCAACGCATTGAGAGATAACCCTACATCCTCTGGCATAGGGGATTCATCTCAAACTAAGCAAGTAGGTTTTTCTTAGGGATTGAATTTCATTTTTATATCTAACCGGTCCCTTATAGTTATGAGCGTAATATCTATTTGCATAGTAAGATGCATTGATGATTATTTTTGATGAATTACATAGAGATGAGTTATTGTGAATCATTGATTCTATCATTTCCAAAGAGTTTTGTATTAATGCTACTTTTAGCATTAACTGGTGGAAGTTGTAATTGGTAAAGTGATATCAGTGAACTGCATTTAGTGTCTTATATAGTCATTGGAAAAAAATTTGGGCAAATAAATTATAGGAAAACCTATTCATTATTTACCTTGCATTTCAAAGAGCATTTACAAGAGCAGAGTGTGATTTTGTATTATGATTAATTGTGAGATATATTTGAGCTAATCACTTGCAGAGATTTGAACTGTGAATTTGAAAGCCATAATTGAGATATTTAGGAGAGAAGTGATCAATTGTGAAGGATTTTGGTGTGTTTGAGCTACAAAGAATAAATCTATTGAATAAATATGGCGTCAAGGATTGCTAGACCTAAATTGATCAAAATAACAAAGGAGGCGGAACCATAACATAAGCTACACCTGTTGAAGGTGGAAAAAGTTGACAAAACTAGTGCCCTATCCCTAATTACACCTTGAGATTTGTTTATTGAAGATGTAAGAACATTTATTTAGTGCAATATTGTTTAACTAGGTAATGAGTAGATACATAAGGAGTATTTAGCGATGTGCAGCAATGGTGAACTTAAAGATGCATTCAAACATCTTCAAACAAAGGATTTAACACACATTTTGGACCTACCAAAGATATTTAAGGAGGAATAGATTCAATATGTCTTGATTCATTTTCACAATCAATTCATATGGCTAGAAGAATCGATCAAGATCATGAAGGATTTGATTGATCTGATAATAGGTTTTTTAGCAGATGGGGAACCCTGTACACTAAGGAAAATATCCATGAAGATGGTAGCACAACTTAATAAGTCCAAGAAAGATCATAGAGACATGACTATAGATGACATTCAAGATCAAGAAGTTTATTTTGTAGCACTGAGTTTTGGTTACAAGGTCGACCAATCGAGTTGGTTGAATAGTGTGCCTTGTGGAGATATTCACGCCGCTTACCGAATAGTGAAGGAAGGAACCAGATATGACCTAGCTCAGATGGTGATATCACATCTTTTGGAGAACTTGAAAAATATTCAAACCGATAAGAATAAATCAATGAATTTTGGATCACTTTTGGTATGTATGTTCTTCTATGTGCAAAACTTTTTCTCTAGTAAAGGAGTAGTAACTTGGAAAACTGATAGACCATCTTTATACCAAATAAATGAATACATAAGTGAACTAGGAGATAACTTAAACAATATCATGTTGGGATAACTTAAACAAAATTATTGAAGATGCTATTGTATTTCATTTTCACAAGTTCGTCAAAACAAAAGGTCAAATCAAAAGTCACATTGTTGATGAACTATATGAAGCACTTAATGTCAGATGGGAGTCTGCAATTGAGACTGAAAAGGAAGTAAGAGAAAGAAAACTTCTATACATTGTGACATATTTGACAATAACAAAAGTAGATGAAGCACTTAAACAGTACAAAGATGGATTCAATATTGGTCATAGAACTGCCAAAGTTTTAGCTAGAAAGGAGAAACAATTGGAAGATGAGATAGTGGTGATACGGAACCACCACAGGTAACAGATAAAGAAGGTACATCTCAAGAAGATGATACATTTACTTTGAATGATTTAATAGAAGATATGCTAGGTAGCATTCCAAGTATGGTCACTCCTATAGACCTAACAAAAGATTCATTTGATGATGTTATGACTGAGGATATCGATGAAAATCTAAAATCTCCTATGGTTGGAGATGAAACTCAAGATATACCACTTCACTCTCCACTTGAGCTAAACCTTGTAGAGATAAAAGATGATATAATTGATGTTGAAGAAAACAAGGTTGATGAGACATAAAAGAATAAGGATACAAGACAACTAACTGAGACCACTAAATAACCAAAGGATACAATAGATCAGGCAAAGGATACAGAACAAGGAGAAGCTACTCAATAAAAAGAAGATGAACAATAGAAAGATCAAGAATAGAACAAAGAGACAAACAAGGACACTTATACAAGTAACACTGGTACAAGTGAGAAAATAAATAAAGATGGATTTGAGACACCAAAGGATAACACCCCGAGTGACTCGCAAACTAACACAGAGGATACCAGTGAGAAGAAGAAAATGAAGAGAATAGAAGAAGATTAAGAAGATGACACAGAAAATGAGGAAGAAGATGATCCAAAATTTGAAATTCTAAAGAAATATTTTAATAAGTTGAAGCCCAAGGAACAATTACTATTTACAATGAAACTAGCAGAAAAGGATAAGAAGAGTAGAATTAAGTAGAAGAAGTACAAAACAAAAATACTAAGGAAAATTGTTGCTATACTTTCTAATCTAGTACCTAATGTAGATATTGATGAAGAAGCATCTATGATTGATCAACTCAAAACCTTATTTGATGCAATTAACAGTCTAGATTAAGACATGGAAGAGGAAATGATTAAAAGAGTAGAGAAAATATTGGAGAAGGAGATGATGGAGAAACTAATGTAGAATATTGCACTTGAGAAAGTTTCATTATTTGAATTAGTTAAAGAACTCAAGGAATCATTACTTGAAGTTGGACAAATCTTCAATAATATATCTATTCTGACCAACTTCACTGTAGAGATTAAGGCAAAGAAGGAAGGGCTAGAAACAGAATTGACTACACTTGTCAATCAATTGGACTCCTTAAACAGTTTCATGATGGATCAGAATGCAAAACTAAAATAATTAACACACAAGGAAATGGAACTTAAGATAGAAGAGGACAGGATATGGCTGACATTTCTAGAACTACAAGGATTTATGATTCCACATATGGACATTATCCAAGCATGCCTTGAAAAACTTGAAGTACTGATATGTACTCTAGACATGAGTACAATTGGTAATATGAAGGATCTGGTGTTAGGATTAATTGTCACCAAATAGCCCTGAAAACACTAATTGATTCATGGGAGAATTCTCTTTCCACCACAAAGATACATTTCAAGACAGTATTTGACAAAAAGTAATGTATGAACGCCCTTGTATATACAGTTTTTATCATAGTTTTTGGCATTATTGTCAAAAAGGGGGAGTATGTAAGTAGATAAAAAGTGGGAATATATAGTAGAGAAAGAGTATATAGTGTATATAGTCTATGGTAAAAAGTAGGAGTACAGATTCAAGGGGAGTATGCAATTTTGAAGTTATGCAATTTCGAAGCTTTGAAATTTTGAACAAGTTTTTGTCATCAATGCCAAAGGGGAAGAATGATGATATCAGGTTGCTGATAGATGAAATTAATGATGATCCTATAGAGCATGGTTGTCATTTTTCACAAACCATTACATAGCTAAGCATTTTTTGTGCAAGTACATGAAGTTAATCCAACTGGTATGCAGTATAACCAATCATTAACAATAAGTTAAGTCAGAAAGGTAACATGTGAATAGGAGAACAGGTGAAGGACAAATTGGTTAAGGAAGACAAATATGCTATCAGTACATTGGAAGGTGTAAAGAAAAAAGGGTATACTAAGATTTGTGACCATGCCACTTATGTCACACCTGTAAAGGAATAAATGAAGATAACACCAACCGGTTAGTTCAGTGTACATGTAAAAGTAAACGTTATTGAACAATTTTGTTCAATTGGTCAAATCAGTTATGATGGTGCATGATTCAATAAATCTAGACAACATGAAAAATTTAGTACACTATTCAAAGAGTTGAATAAGTCAATTTCTTAGTATTTGTGTACATATTTCATTATGAATCCAAGACATATTCTAATTAATAATATTGGAGAAATATTCACATTGGAGATAACAACTTGAAGTTTGTTATGGTCGGCGTGGTAATGATTTAATGTTTTTATGAGTTAGTTATGATTTATGAAAATACTTTGGAGGCAAACATAAACCCTAATTAGGTTTACAATTGAAGGTAAAAGGCTATAAGAAGATAGATGTTGTTATTGTGAAGGACATGTTAAGAAGTTGTTATGTTGAAGAGTAGTTGAAGGATTGTTAAAAAGATCTTGGACAACGATTGCTGAGCCATTTTCAGAGAAGGTTTAGGATCAAGTTCAAAACGTGAATAGAGCATCAAAGTATATGATTAGCATTTAGGAGTGGATATCACAGGTCAATTTTATTGTGGTATTCCTAATAGTTTCAGCAAGTTAAAATCCCTTAACCGGGTAGTCTCTTACAAGAGTTTATTGTAAAACCCTTAATAGGGTAAACACTGTAATAGTGGGATAAAATCCTTTAACAAGGTAGTTTGTAATAAGACTTTAGATACTTCTAACAAGGTATCACTCACTCCTAATAGGGTGAGTCACCTAGAAAGTGACATATTGTAATCTCCTAACAAAGCACTCTTTTCTACTCATGCGAGAAGATTGTGGGTGTGATCCCCAATTTATTTTTTTCCTCTTACCAAGGGTTTGCATGATAAAAATCTAATTGTTATGTGTTTGGATGTATTGTCATTTCAGTCATTGCAATTTTAATTTGCACTTACTATTATATGCTTCATAGTTTGGAAGTTTCTTTTACTGCTGCTTAAAGGTATAAGTCAAAATCTGAAAGTTTTATTAGTCCTAATTCACCCCCCTCCCTCTCAATACCTATTATTTCAAACAATAAATAATAAAAAATTCTTCACCACAATGAATTGATTCTTTCAGAAAGACTTATCAAATGTTTTTCATCTCTCCCATTGACTAAATTAAGTTTTTCACAATCATGGAAAGCCACAATGAGTGAAGCATGAAACCAATTTATCTTTACAGGACCTTGAGCTTTCCAGCTATCCTCATTCTATAGGTTTGAATATAATCCCATGGCTTGATTATATGGATATGGAACACCCATTTCCTTGTTATTGTTAAAAAATTTGGTTGATAGACCATCTACCATGAATAATATATGTTGAGGAACCTACGTAACACCACAGGATTGGAAGTGTTTGGTGGGATTAAATAAAATATGAATTATTTTCTCACAATTATCATTTTCACTTGCATAGAAATTTGTCTAAAGGATGCAAAGTTCTCCTAATTTATTTCCTTTATATGAAAATTTAAATTTATAATTGTTGGATTTTGCGAGAAAAATACTAAGCAGTCATAATGCTTGTTGAGTTCAAAATTTTATAGCTCATCAATAGTTCCAATCTTAAGAGGTGTCATAGGACCTTGGAACACAAGGGAAGGTGAATCGACACTTGTTGGGATTCCAAGTTGTTCACATTTGTGGACCTTCAATTTATGAATGAGAGAGTATATGTAGGGAATTGATGAGCCACATGGTTATATAGAGATTCATTAGAATTAATTGTTTGTTTAGGTAGACAAAGCAGAGTTTAGCATCTTAAGAAGAAGAAATTTGCAGCTTCTAACTTCTAGAGGGAGGTTCAACAAGTGATAAAGGGGATATTGTTAATAGTTTGATAAGTGACAAAGGGGAGACTGTTAGTATTTCTAGTATTAGGAAAAAATTTGTAACAATTCCACAATAGTAGATTTGTTAAATATATTAATAAAATACCTCAAACTTGAAAACTGGTTTACCCTAGATTATAAATTTTCCAAGGACATTTGTCCAAAATATTTGTGTTATCTGTGTATTTTATTTCTCTTATTTTCCACTATAATTTTCATTTGGAGCTAACTTATTGTGTATAATTAAGAATAATATTGAGGTAATAGTACCTTCTAGGTAAGATATTAATCACATGGTATTAAACCCTAAAGCATTGAAGTTATATTCTAGCTGAGCGCAAGGTTTTCTTGAAAGACAAATCAAAGGTTTTCACATTGGTCGAGTTTCATTTTTCTTTTGTTTGAGGGTTTTAGAAATGGATTCAACTGGTTTGAGAGATCAAGATATACTAGATGGTGCATCAAACTTTGGTATTTGGAAATCTATAATATTTTTATTGCTAGAATAGTATAGACTAAAAGAGTATGCAATGACCATTGTTGTAGTACCCAAAAATACAAAGATATTATCTGATTACCACAAAGAGTATGTCAAACTTGGGCATAATATCGAAGATGGGGTTAAAGATGATATTTCTCTTAATATTGAAGGATTGGATACTTGCATAAAAATATGGGATACCATACTAAAATTGTTCCATAGTGAAATTGTGAACAATAAATTGATCCCTAGGGATAATATAAGAAAATTTAGATAGAAAAGGGGGGAAGGTGTTGTCAATAACCTCACTAGGGTCAAACAAGTCAAAGATGAGTTAGAATTTGTCAAGGAAAAAATAGATGATGATGAGCTTGTGAGAACTACTCTAAATGGGCTCTCAAAGCAGTGGGACATTTTTGTCCAAGTAATTAATGGAAGACATGATCTACCTGATTGGAATCTACTTTGGAGAAATTTTACTCAAGAAGACCATAGGTTGAGACCTGTCAGTACATGCACTAATAAGCGACAGAAGGGTGAAGATAATGAGAATGTTTCTCTTATGGAAAAGGGAAATTAAAGAAAGGAGAAGGAAAATTTCATTACTCCAAAGGATAAAATAAAAGGAAACACTTGAGAAAAATCAAGTGTTTTGGCTATGATAAATAGGGACACTTGAAAAAGAAAAAGGGTGGCAAGAAGAAGAAACAAAAAAAAATGACATCAACAAACATTGATGAACTGTCTTCAAGACTTCAAGAATATTTTGATCTTATAGATTACCTATCTATCTCTACCTCCATAGGAATTGAGTAACTTGATAGTGGGGCATCATGTCACACGACAGGATTTAGAGAGTACTTTTATAGCTACAAAATAGAGGAGATAGACTTCCATATTAAAATAGATACAAGTCTAAGTGTACTCCACTTAGCAAAGCAAAAATCATAGTTTAGAGGAAGTCAAACAAGAAGATTTAGATTAAAAATGTGTTACATGTGCCAGGAATGGGAATGATTATGATTTAAGTATCTACTCTTCAAGATAAAGGGTATCATGTACTCTTTCTCAGATAGAAGGTGTATTTGAAACACCAAGATTGGAAGTCATCAAAAGAAATTGGGTTCAGAAGCAATAAGTTATATAAATTAAAAATAAAAGATCCCAAGGCACTAATTAGTAGCAATAATAATAGAGATGTGAGAGAATCCTAGCATAGGAGGATGGTTCACATCCATCATGGAGCACTTAAGTTGCTCAGATAAAGTGTTATAGGTATTCCAGAAGTAAGCACAAAACATGATGATGTGTGCAAAGGGTGTGTACTTGGAAAAGTTTCAAAAGAAACCTTTCCAAGAAGTGACAATAGAGCCAAGTTTATTTTAGAATTAACACATTTTGATATTTTTGGTCGATTGTCCACTAAAATTATTAGGGATTATGAATATTTTTTAACCTATATTGATGACTTCTCCAACAAGGCCTAGATTTACTTCTTGAAGACAAGAGATGAAGTCTTTAGTTAGTTCTAAGAGTTTAAGTCTCTTGTGGATAATTTGACAAGAAAGAAGATAAAGGTTCTTTGTGATGAACTATAACTGATTGAATGTTTGACGATGTTAAGTTGATGATCACCAAACCATAGAAAGTTAATGCAAGACATTAAATCAGTTAATGTATTGTATTGTCATTGATGTCAACTTGATATAATATGTATGGTCATGGAAATATTGCTAAAGACTTCAAAGAACTGATGAATCAAAGCCTATGCTATCTGTAATGCATATAAGTCAAGTATTCACAAAGTGACTGTATACACCGACAGAGTGCACACAGATGGTAGAGTAAACCAGAAAAGATAAAATTCACAGTGTTACCCAATGTGAAAATGCACAGCATTATGGACGAGCAAAGTCACAGTGTTGCCTGACAATCAAAGCACAGTGTAACCCGATGGACATAATTGCAATGTTTCTAGACAGACGGAGATCCCAAAGACAACTGAAGTCACACCAACAGAATAGTGAGTTATCACCAACGACTCACTGAAGTATTGACCGACAGAATAGAGAGTTCAAAAATGAAAAAATGCTTAGTTGTCAAGAGTTAAAAATAGACTCAACTAATACTTATCATTGTTTTAATCAACAAGATAAAGAAAGAGATAAGTAAAGGATTTAAAGCTATGTTTTCCAGTTGGCAAGAAGATCTCTACGAGATAAAACTGGATTTTTTTTCAAAATATAATTGGCAAGAATTGTGGATCACACCAAGATCAAGAAACCCAAGAAACAGTGAAACCATGTCTATATGAGAGACAAGCTTATTCATTATGAACAAAGTGGAGTGATAAGAGAATAGATGTTGAAGAGATTCTGAAGGAGAAGAAAGTCTTCATTGAGACCTGATCAATCAAGCTGAGGAAAGAGCTAAATTCTGCAGACACCAATAAATAGTGATACAACATCACAGAGAAAAACAATGTGGAGCAAAGGTATTGAATTGATAACATTGATAAAAAAAGGTAATGCACTTACAATAGATCTAAAAATCTGCAATTCAAGTTGTATATGTGAATAGATCAATTAATTGTTTCAGTTTAACCATTGAAGCATCAAGTCTCTTAACCAAGAAGGACTTAAAAGTCTTTTCTAATTGAGATACATCCCAAGGAGTATCAAAAAAATTTATCATACAAAGTAGCATTGGATATGCCTGATACCTATTGATAGGCCAAGTGAGTGTTTGATCAAGGATGGTAGCATTAGATTCCAGATACTAAGTGACAAACTATCTATTTAAATCCTCTAACAAGGTCACACCTAACATGTGTTTGTAACCTTTAACAAGGTTGGCTCTTAACCGAGCTCACTTCAGAAGAGTGAAATTGGGGTACCAGTCCCAGTGGTTTTTCCCTTAACAGGGTTTCCACGTTAAAAATCCATGTGTCATGTGTCTATTAGTCATTACTTTACTATTTTGCATTTCACATAAGTAAATCTGGATTGATTGGTATACACTAGTTATTTATTGTGTTTCAGTAAATATAAATATTTCTCAAAGAGAAGAGATTTCCACAATCCATTATAGTAACAAATTAACAATTTCTGGATTTGATTGTGTTATGAATTTTTGCATCGACATTTCAAATCACACTCTGTGATCCATCATCAGGATGAGCAATAAGAGAGCACAAGGAAAAATGAATAAAGTTGCAGACCTAAACAGGTTAAAAGAGTGGAAGAGGTGGTAGGAAATAGGTTCAAGGGCATAAGTGACAAAGTGATGTGATGGAAAATAATAAACAAAGAGGGAAAAATAAATGAGAGAGCTAAGAGAAACTAAAAGAGAAATTGGGGCCTCTCTTCTTTTAGTTTCTCTCAGCTCTCTCATCTATTTTTTCCCTCTTTGTTTATTATTTTCCACCACATCAATTTGTCTCTTGTGCCCTTGAACCTCTTTCCTACCACCTCTTCCCCTCTTTTAACCTGTTTAGGTCTGCAACTTTATTCATTTTTCCTTGTGCTCTCTTATTGCTCATCCTGATGATGGATCACAGAGTGTGATACGAAACGTCAATGCAAAAATTCATAACACAATAAAATCTAGAAATTGTTAATTTGTTAGAAATATTGCTTATTGGTAAACATACAGTAGAAGGTTTTACAAAGCATTCTGACAAGTATTAATTTGATATAATTATTTCAAGGCATTCATCTTATAGGACTAAAGATAACTAGAGGTATAATTTTGTGGTACCAATTTTGAAGGGTTGATTTAAGGATTAATTTTTGAGGCCACTGATTCACCCCCTCCCCCCCAACCCCTCTCATTTTTTACTAACAATTGGTATCAGAGCTTGTGTGCTTAGAAGGAAGATTTCAAGACCTAAGCTAAAGATCACAAGCTGAACAGATTAGATGTGCCCAAGTTGAACAAAGACAACTTTGCTTCATGGAAAAGAAGGATAAGAATCCACTTATCAGGTATTGGAAATGATGTTACTCAATACTTAGATACTAAATATGTGTTTCCCATAGGAGCACTCATAGTTGAACAAATGAGAGAGAAGCATGAGCACAACTACATGACAATAGAGCTTGCTTCCTCACTCTTTGATTCTGAATTTGAAGATGTCAAAGCATGCACAATTGCAAAGCAGATGTGAGATAAATTGAAGCTTGTACACGGTGGTGATAAAAATGTTCTGAGAGCCAAGGAAGAAATCCTTAGAGGAAAGTTTGATGATTTCAAAATGAAAGAAGGTGAAAACATCAAATAGTACAACACAAGAATCAAAGAGGTAGTCAATGCTATCCGAGGAGTTGTAGGTGTACTAGATGAAGATACAGTGGTAAGTAAAACTCTAAGAACCTTACTGCCTACTTATGCTATTAGAGTATCTACCATACAAGAAATGAGAGCAGTATCAAATAACAATGTTACTCTATATAGTTTGATTGGAAGACTGATTTCATTTGAGATGAATAACTTTGATAATAGTGTCTTACCAAACATAGAGTCTGCATTCAAATATTCTTTGAGAATAAGTAAATCA
>MU228186.1:1093427-1104626 GCA_018584345.1 Thuja plicata | reverse complement strand
TAAAAATGATGTCTAGATCATAGATAGTGGCTGCACTCACCATATGACCGGTGACAAACAAAAGTTTGAGACTTTTGAATACTATAATGGTGGTTCAGTAAGAATGGGTAATGATACACCTTGTCCAATTTAAGGTAAAGGAACTATAATGTTGAATAACCTGATAAAATGTGAAAATTATTATTGGGTGAAAGGATTGAATTATAATATATTGAGTGTTTCTTAGTTGAATAATTCAGGTCATAGAGTAGCATTTGAAAATAAGAAGGCAACAATCTTCAATAAATCAGGAAGTTTGATTAGTACCAGTGAGCAGACAAAAGGTAACTTATTCTATCTGAATGATACTAACACCACTTGCTTAATGGATAGAAACAAAGACATATGGTTGTGGCACAAAAGATTGTGTCATGTAAACTTTGATAGCATGATAAAGATAAGCAAAAAGAGAAATGTAAGAGGCTTATCGATGATGATTAATCCAGACAATCTCATGTGCAAAAATTGTCAAAAAGGTAAGATGACAAAGTCTAGTTTCAAAAGAAAAACCCATACATCTGATGTCATTCTAGAATTACTCCATACTAATCTATGTGGACACATGAGGAAAAAGAGTTACTATGGTGATAGATATTTTGTTCTCTTTGTTGATGATTACTCTAGAATGATGACAGTAATGTTTCTAAAAGATAAATCTGAAGCATTCAAGATGTTTAAATGGTACAAAGAAATGGTAGAAAAACAAAGTGGTAAGGAACTAAAATGATTAAGATTAGATAGAGGAGGGGAATTTATTTAAGATGAATTCACTAACTTTTGTAATGAGCATGGAATCAAAAGACAGGTCTCTGCACCGAGAACACCAAAACAAAATGAAATTGCTTAAAGAAGGAATAGATCCATTGTTGATTGTGCAAGGACACTGATGATAGAGAAAGGAATCACCCAAATATTCTAGAGGGAAGTTTTCAGTACTGTTGTTTACACATTGAACTGAGTACAATTGAAGAAAGACACCAAGAAGACACCCTATGAGCTATGGTATGGTTACACACCTAATGAAAGTTACTTCAAAAATTTTGGTAGTCAGTTTTATATCTTAAAAGATGATAGAAATGGAAATCTTGACTCCAAATGTGATGGAGGAATCTTTCTAGGGTATTCTACCAAGAGAAAGGCTTATAAATGTCTCAATAAAGCCTCTAACAAAATTGTTGAAAGTGCAAATGTAAAGATAGATGAATTTGCAAAGAAGAATGAAAAAGAAAGTAAAAAAGAACCAAAGGACTACAATAGGTTTGTTTACAATGAAGAACCTAACACTCTACCTGAGCAACAATGTATAGCTCCCGAGCAATAGATTATTGCACTCGAGCATCAGGCTGCAAATTACCAAAATCAGGATATTTCTCAAGATGATGTACCAACTGATGGAGATTATAATGAAGGACACAATGATGATCAAGATGATAGACAAAGAATTGAACTTGTACTTTCTAGATATGTCATAAGGAACCATCCACAGAACTAGATCATAGGAGACAAGAAGGCTGGTATGAGAACCAGAAGTAAGTCTCTAAACACAAAATGTCTTATTTGTGATTTTGAGCCAAAATATGTTAATGTTGAACTTGATAATGATGAATGGATTAGTGATATGACTGAGGAAATTGAGTAGATTGAGAAAAACAAAACATGGAAACTTGTACCAAGACCAAATGACAAGAATTTCATTAGTACAAAATGGATATTCAGGAATAAACTGAATGAGAATGGAGAAGTCACCAGAAACAAAGCAAGACTAGTATGCAATGGGTATGCACAAGAAGAAGGGATTGAATATGGAGAAACCTTTTCACTCATTGCTAGGCTAGAAGGAGTGAGAATATTACTTTCTTATGTTGCATGTAAAGGATTCAAGGTATACCAAATGGATATCAAGTCTGCATTCCTAAATGGAATACTTGAAGAAGAGGTATACATTGAACAACCAGAAGGGTTTATTGATCCAAAAAAGAGGAACACGGTATGTAGACTACAAAAAGCCTTGTATGGATTTAAAAAAGCACCCTGATCTTGGTATGAAAGACTTCATTCCTATATCATAAGTATTGGATTTATAAGAACTAGTGAAAATAGTAATCTTTATTTGAAGGAGGATACTGATGCTAACATTTTGATTACTGAAATATTTGTTGACGACATCATATTTGGAGGCAATGATATGCTATGTAAATCATTTGCAAATGAAATGAGAAAAGAGTTTGAGATGTCTATGTTTGGAGAGATCAATTTCTTTCTTGGTCTACAAATCATGCAAAAAGATGAAGGTATTTTCATTACACAATTCAAATACATCAAGGAAGTGCTGAAAATATTCAAGATAGAAGATTCCAAACTAGTTGGAACACCGATGGCATCTAGATGTAAGCTGAAAAAGGAGGACAAGTCACTTGAGGTAATTCAGACTTTGTAAAAATCAATGATTGAAAAACTCATGTATGTTGTACATACTAGACCAGATATTGCACATGCAGTAGGAATAGTTGCAAGATTTTCTACTAATCCCAGGGAATCACATATGACTGCTATGAAAAGAATCCTAAGATATCTGAAGAATACAAATAAATATGGCTTATGGTATAGAAAAGAAGGCAAATTTGAACTTAAGGTCTTTAGCGACGATGATTGGGCTAGAAATATTGATGACAGAAATAACACAACTGGAGGAGCATTATTTATGGGTGACAGACTTGTCACATGGATCAACAAGAAGAAAGGATGTATCTCTCAGTCTACTGCAGAAGCAAAGTATTTTGTTGCTGCTAAAAACTGCTCAAATATTGCATGGATCAAACAGTTACTCAAAGGTATGCATATGAAAATTCTTGAACCAGTAATTATCTATTGTGATAATACCAGTGCAATAAAAATTTCCAAGAATCCAGTCATGCATACTAAAACAAAGCATATTCCAACAAGTATCATTATTTGAGAGAATAAGTTCAAGCAAAGGAGGTGATACTTGAGTACGTACAATCAAAGGAACAACTAGCTGATATCTTCACCGAGCCACTACCCAAGGACGCATTTGAGTACTTGAGAAAGAGACTAGGGGTCAGACCCTTGTTTACTGGTTAGTAAAATGACTAGAAGGCTGCATCAACCTACATATTATCATAATATCATTCATGTTGATGCAAGAAAAGAGATGGATTTCAAAGATAAATCTATATGCAGCAAGGTATTTATCTACTTCGAGCACCAAAGTTGTTGTATTGCTGATGGATTGGGAAATTCAAGGAGTATATTATGGATAGAAAGGACTGTTTGGCATTACTGTCAAATATTTGTTTGGCATTGTTGTCAAAGGGAAATATTATATCCATTATCACATTAAGGAGAGATTACATCCATCACATTATCCAAAGGGAGAGATGTAACAAGAAAGGGAGAGTACATACAAAGGGAGAGATTGCTAACAAAAGACATCATAAGAAAAGAACAGTCAAAGGGAGAAAGTTTGACATAGGAAGAGGACGCATCACATCAGAGGAAGAAATATTTTACATCTATTTAGTGAAGGGATTGAAGACAAAAAGAAAGTTGCAAGAATCAAATCTAAGCTACATAAGCTTACCAAGGACCAGATATTTGTATCGATTATAGTACATAAGATTGGTAGTTTGATGAACTTCAACTGTTATATTTCATATTGTATTAGTGATAATATAGTGTGATAATGTAGTGTGTTTCCATCAATGCCAAAGGGAGAGATTGATGAACTATAACACATTGAATGTTTGAAGATGTTAAGTTGATGATCACCAAGATATAGAAAGTTAATGCAAGACATTAAATCACTTAATGTATTGTATTTCCATTGATGTCAACTTGATATAATCTATATGGTCATGTACATATTGCTAAAGAATTCAAAGAACCATTGAATCAAAGGCTATGCTATCAGTAATGCATATAAGTCAAGTATTTACAAAGTGATTGTATACACTGACGGAGTGCACACCGACAGTCAGAGTAAACCAACAAAGAGCAAAGTCATAGTGTTACCCGAGGAGCAAATGCACAACATTACCAACGAGAAAAGTCATAGTGTTGCCCGACGAGAAAAGAATAGTGTAACCTAAGGGAAAAAATTATAGTGTTGACCGACGGACAGAGATCCCAAAGACAACTGAAGTCACACCAACGGAACAATCAGTTATCACTGAAAACTAACTAAAGTATTGACCGACAGAACAGAGAGTTCAGAAATGACAAAATGCTTAGCTGTCAAAAGCTAAAAATAGACTCAACTGATACTTATCATTGTTTTAATCAACAAGATAAAGCCAGAGATAAGTAAAGGATTTAAAGCTACTTTGTCCAATTGGCAAGAAGATCTCTACGAAATAAAACTAGATTTTTTCTTTAATCTAATTGGCAAGAATTGTGGATCACGCCAAGATCAAGAAATCCAAGAAATGGTGAAATCATGTCTATATAAGAGACAAGATTATTCATTATGAACAAAGGGGATTGACAAGAGAATAGATGTTGAAGAGATTGTGAAGGAGAATAAATTCTTCATTCAGACCCGATTAATCAAGCTGAGGAAAGAGCTAAATTCTACAGACACCGACGAACAGTAATACAACATCACCGAGTAGAACAATGTGGAGAAAAGGTATTGAATTGATAACATTGATCAGAAAGGTAATGCACTTACAATAGATCTAAAAATCTTCAATTCAAGTTGTATATGTGAATAGAACAATTTACTGTTTTAGTTTAACCATTAAAGCATCAAGTCTCTTAATCGAGAAGGACTTAAAAGTCTTTTCTTATTGAGATACATCCCAAGGAGTATCAAAAATTTTGATCATACAAAGTAGCATTGGATATGCCCGATACCTATTGACAGGCCAAGTGAGTGTTTGATCAATGATGGTAGTATTAGATGCCAGATACTAAGTGACAAACTATCTATTTAAATCCTCTAACAAGGTCACACCTAATAGTGTGTTTGTAACCTTTAACCAAGTTGTCTCTTAACCGATCTCACTTCAGAAGAGTGAAAATTTGGGGTACCAGCCCCAGTGTTTTTTCCCTTAACAGGGTTTCCACGTTAAAAATCCATGTGTCATGTGTCTATGAGTCATTACTTTACTGTTTTGAATTTCATATACGTAAATCTGGATTGACCAGTATACACTAGTTATTTACTGTGTTTCGGTAAATAGAAAGACTTCTTATTTGTAAACATACAGTAGAAGGTTTTACAAAGCATTCCAACAAGTAGTAATTTGATATAATTATTTCAAGGCATTCATCTTATAGGGCTAAAGATAACTAGAGGTATAATTTTGTGGTACCAAGTTTGAAGGGTTGATTTAAGGATTAATTTTTGAGGCCACTGATTCACCCCCGCCTCTCAGTTATTACTAACACTTTGTACAGATAATGGGGGAGAGTACATTGAGAAAGCCTTCAAGGATTTATATTCTAAGGAATGAATCAAGAGAGAATGAACAACTCCTATAACCTACAATAGGATGACATTGTAGAATAAAAAATAGAACAATAGTTGAAGTAGCTAGGGCCATGTTATATGATCAAGATTTTCCTAGATATCTTTGGGAAGAAGCATGTAACATGATAATGTATATTCAAAATAGAGTCATGCATAAATTGTTAGGAAATATGACACCTAAGGAAGAATTTAGAGGAAACAAATCTAAATTTAATCACTTTAGGTTTTTTTTAGTATCTCTTATTATCACATTCCAAATGAGAAGCACACCAAACTTGATTCAACTATAGAGAAGGGATACTTTGTTTGTTACAATGAAACATCCAAGACATACAAGATTTATATTAAAATGAGTAAAAGGATTATCATAAGGAGGGCCATTAAATTTTACGAAGAGAATTCCTTTAAGAGATCTTGCGAGTAGTCAACAATTGATCAGAATCAACAAAAACAAGCTCCAAGGATTGAACTAAAATCTTAGGTGCATGACACATATACAAGTGTTGATGAAAGTTCCCAACATGTGGAGCATCAACATGATGTATAGCTAGAGGCTTTAACCACTAAAAGTGGGAGAATAAATCACACAAAGCTTCAAATATTGGAAGATGGAAAAAAGTATGTGAGAGCCCCTAGATCAAACACCCAAGAAAGAAGAGCACCAGAGAGATATTCAGATTATGTGGAATTGATGAGTCATCTGATTGACAGTGAACCTTCTAGCTATAAAGTGTATGCACAACATCAATTGTGACAGGATTCTATGGTGCAGGAGTAAAATTCCATCATGCATAATAAAGTTTTTGAAGTAGTTCCTAGACCATTAGACATGATAGTGATTGGTTCTCGTTGATCTATAAGATCAAGCATGCTACATATGGCAACATTTACCAATTCAAATCTAGATTTGTGTCCAAGGGGTTCTCTTAGAAAGAGAGAATAAATTATGAGGACACATTTTATCTTGTATCTAGGTATACTTCCATTAGATTCATGATCTCACTTACAACACAAATGGTATGACATATTCATCAAATGGATATCAAGATAATGTTCCTAAATCGAGTAATAGAAGAGGAGGCATACATTGAAAAAATGAAGGGTTTTGAGAAAAATGGGAGATAAATCCATGCATGTGTATTAAAGATAGTGTTTAACATACTCAAATAGGCTCCTAGAGCTTGTTATAGTTGCATTTCAAACTATTTGTTGAAGATAGGTTTTTTGAAGAGTGAGGTAGATTTGAATATATACTATCATATGGTTGGAAATGAAACACTATTTCTCATTTTGTATGTGGATGATATATTTTTTACTAGATCACTAGGGATCATATAAATTGGAAGAGGAAAATAGAATTAGATTTTGAAGTAAAACACTTGGGGTTGATGTACTAGTTTTTAGGACTTGAGGTGTGGTAGCTAGATGGAAAAATCTTCCTTAATCAAGGGAGATATGCTCTAGAGATCTTGAAGAATTTAAGGATGATGGACTGTAGATCCATGTATACACCTATTATAATCAATTGGAATAATATTTAATCATTAAAGAATAATTAAATAGACCCGCCTTATATAGACAATTTATTGGCTCTCTCGCGTATCTAGTTAAAACAAGGCCAAACATTTATTTTGCAGTCAACACTTTTAGTTAGTTCATGGTGGAACTAAAATTAGTGCATTAGAAAATATAAAAGAATGTGTTGAAAAATATATGAGGTACAATTGAGTATGGGTTGAAATATACTCAAAGTGATTGTGTTATTTTCATTGCCTACACTGATGCAGATTGGGCAAGTAATGTAGAAGACTGAAAAAGAACTTTAGGGTATTGCTTCAACATTGGATCACGCGTTGTCTCTTAGTGCAGTAGGAAGAATAAGTCAATTGCATAAATCTATATAAAATAAGAGTACATGTAAATAAGTATGGTGATATGTGAGGCCATATATATTTTTAAGCTACTAGTAGCTTTATGTTGGTCAGATGATGGAGTTGACTGTTATTCAAACTATGATAATTAGAGTTTCATCAAGTTATTTGAGAATGCAATATTCCATGATTGGTTGAAAGATATTTACATTAGATACCATTTCATTAGGGTTTATATATGATGAAAATCAATTCAATTATAGTATGTTCCTACAGATCATCACATGGCATAAATTCTCAGAAAAGCCTTGAATAAGGGACATTGTTTTTCTTTAGGGATAAGTTGGGTGTTGTGAAGAACACTTCCCTCACTAAATGGGAGTATTAAGTTTTATAGCTCATTAATTTTTCCTTCCTTGAGAGGTTTTATGGGGGCTGGGAACATAAAGGAAGGTGTATCAACACCTCTTGGGGTTCCAATTTGTTCCCATTCGTGGCCCTTTAGTTTCTAAATGAGAGAGTACATGTAGGACATTGATGAGCCACATTATGATATAGAGATTAATTAGAATCAATTGAGTTTTTAGGTATATAAAGGAGAGTTTGGCAGGGTAAGAAGTAGCAACTTATAGCTTCTAAGTTCTAGAGGGAGGTTCAACAAGTGATAGAGGGGAGATTTTTAGTAGTTTGACAAGTGATAGAGGGAAGATTTTCAGCATTTGTAGTATTAGGAAAATAGTTGTAACAATTACTCAATAGTAAATTTTATAAACATAATAATAAAATACCTCAGACTTGAAAATTGGTTTACCCTAGATTGGGGTTTTTCCATGGACATTTATCCAAAATATTTGTGTTATCTGTGTATTTAAATTTTCCCATTTTTTGCTGCAATTTTTATTTGTTGCTAACTTCTTGTGTATAATTAAGAATAATACCGGGCTAATAGCACCTTCTAGGTAAGATCAAATTCACATTGAGTCCCCTAAAACCAGATTTATGTGCATTTTAATGTTCTTAAACAAATACTTCTTCTTAGAGGAAAAGTTAGGACCTCTCAAGCATATCTTCTCATCCCCACCATATGGTGCCCAACAATCTTCCTTAGACTTATAAAAACTCATATAGAACATCTTTCTCAACATCAAGGTGAACACTATTGTACAGTCAATAAAATAGAGGGGAAGGTGTAAAAGTGGTATTTATCTCCTTTCCCTAATTTCATAGTGGGAAGGAACATAAATCAATATTCTCAAGTGGGGCTTAAGTGCTAAATGAGTATAATTATCCCTCACAATAATGAATTGGGGTAAGTTGAACTTGAAGTGAAATGATAGGATCATGCAAGATAGAAGACCAAATAAGAAAGTATGATGAGTTACATAAAATATAGACTAATGGAAAGTAGATGGACACCTATAATGACTTGAAATAGAAATTTGAAGTAGTACTGACCTGCAATCTAAATTTGGAGTATATTTGGAAGGTCCAAAACACCCTGGCATTTTTTTCCCACGTACAAATTTCCTAAGGTACTGTATATCCAATGGATTTTCTTGAAACTTTCATAGCCAGTCCAACGAGTCTCGTACCTTCCTAATTAAGTCCTAAAAACTCCGTCGCCTATTTCTATACACAGAAAAAATGTGGAAAAAGTTGTGGAAAGGGGTTTGACTTGACCAAAACCTTGTTTAGGAATCAACTTTCAAAATGAAATGAAATTTCATAAAGGAAAGTATGTAAAATGCTAAGGTAAATGTTAGCTCTACCTTGTATATACCTCAAAAATGCAATTTGAGATCACACATATTCATGAAGATGCCTGTATGTTTCTTGAATTTTAGTTGTTGAATATTTGAATGTAGAAAGGAATCAAGGATGCATTTTACAAATGCATGGATCTATGAATGCCACTCCAAGATCTTCAATGTTGCTATGATTTATACCTCTTTTTGAAGAATGGAAGAAGGAAATGCATGTAGATGGATAAAAGGATCTTCTTGCTTTATTTAAAACTCCTTTACTTGGCCATCATGGGAGAGAATTTTTCTACAGTGGAGAAGATACTCTTCAAAGATGCCTTGGATGCTTGAGAATGCTTGAAACTTGAATCCTTTACTTCAAATATTGAGAGAATATAAGAAATCTTAATCATGGTTACTAAAATGAGGAGATATAGGCCACTTATATACTTCTTACAACATTTTAGGGTTAAAAAATTGGAGGATGTTGACATAGGATCTAATTTTCCACTAAAACATTGCATCGGGCCACCAAATGGAATTCGGGCTTAAAATTCAATGTATATAACGCCCAAGGCATTGTATCCCTTGGAAAAAAATGTCCAAGGTGTTGTATACCAAGGAAACCAAACCCAAAATGAAATAGGGAGTTTGAAATGACAGGATGATGCCAGCTTAAGTGGAGATAAGTAGTTGGATAGGGTATAATGAACCATAAATCTTGAAATCACCAAAAAGGGGCCCGACTGAGCATCTAATTATAAGTGATAACTTTTTAGGATGGTACATTTAGCCTCCACTTTAGTGGGAGTATGAGAAAGCCTTATGCTCACAGTAAAGTAGATGATTGTATTGGAAACAATTTATCAAGATCAAGGAGCCAAGGAAACACTAATCCCCCAAGTTACTTATGTCCTTATCAAGCCCAAAATTAAGATAAAAAGAGGCAACACTAAGAAGAGAGAAACATAGAAACATGACCAACTAACCTATTAAGATTTAGACTTAGTATGGCTCATGAAAAGAGAAGGCAGTATTGCAAAAGATGGAATTGATAGTCTAGCAATCCATGAGATGTGAGTCAACCCATCAAAAAATATAGGGTAAGTCCTTAAGAAAATATTGTCTCCATTAAGGCATCCATAAAAATACATCAGTCCTAAGGAAAGTATGCTCCAAAGGGATCTAGAAAAGGAAACTCAGTATTAGGATCTATTGAATAATGCACAGGGTATGAAAATATAATGAGAAGATAAGCTCAAGGAAAACATTGTATC
Source organism: Thuja plicata (assembly GCA_018584345.1). Classification (NCBI taxonomy): domain Eukaryota; kingdom Viridiplantae; phylum Streptophyta; class Pinopsida; order Cupressales; family Cupressaceae; genus Thuja; species Thuja plicata. Next base: position 1,094,203 of record MU228186.1, on the reverse strand, counting down.
CTTAGCCATCTACTTAAGAGATTGCATTGAATCACTGTCTCTATGTGTGTGTACAAAATGTAAAACAAGGAGTGGAGTGTATGTCCCCACATAAAGCGATTACAAATACCTTAATGAGGGAAATAACCTTAATGGGTAATTCATGCACCTACAAGAGACTTTTCCACTATGAGATGCCCCCAATAAAGGATACACCAAGGGAAATGAAACACATGAAAAAGAGAGAAAAAAATGGATCTACTAACTCTAGAGTCAGTATGATCATATGATAACTCATTTATATCAAAACTATATAAATAGTCTCATTAGATGTTTTTATTCATGGAGAAACTCCATGCTCAACATGCAAAATTATCTAATGTGGTCTTGAGGGTCAATTGTGCCCATGTAATTGTCTTATTTTGGAAATTCCACATTGGGTGGGAAAGGTATCATGACCAAAATTTTGTCAAAGGTAAAAGGACAAATTCCCTTTATTGTGTATTTTTTTGGAGCATTTCCCTTTTGAATTTTATCCAATTATGCTTGAAGAGATTGTGTTGGAAATATGGATGGAGTAACTGAGAGGGGAGGGGTGAATCAGTTACCACAAAAATAAATCCACAAGTCCCTTAGATGTCTTCAATATATATTATTGTTACTCGGTAACTTAACCTTATCATTATCTTTTAAACATCCACAGTTATTGACATGCATAAATCAAATAGTATAAACACAAGTGACACAAGTAACACCAGATATAACATGGAAACCCAATTTGGGAAAACCACCAATGT
>MU228186.1:1051603-1087563 GCA_018584345.1 Thuja plicata | reverse complement strand
AATTGTTAGAAAGCAACAATGAAGTGATCTGAATAAATACAACTTATCTTGCTGATACAGATCTCTATTCTGCTCCAATAGATCCTTACTGATCACATATATCTTTGCAGCACCTCAAGGATATCACTAATCCTTCATCAGAATTTGCACATTCCTGCTTCTTCACATTTTATATCTCTGCACTTACACTCTTGAATTCACAACTTGATCTTTCTTATATACCCTTCAAGTTATCAAGTCGGCCCAATTACAAGTTTCAATTAATTACATATTACATTGGTCGGCTGCATACATATTTAACACAAATAATAACCTTTGGAGGCCGACATAGACCAGAAATGATATTCAACTGATGCTCGGTGAATACTGTAGATTCTGCTAAATCCTTTGGTAACCGACTGAACTCAGTAAGTACTGCGAACTCGGTAAAGACTGACTTTCCTTCATATATTCTTTGATGACCGACTGAACTCCATAAATACTGAATCTCGTTTGTTGACCGAGTGAGCCTGGCAGTAACTAACTTCTCGATATAGTATACTTTGAGTGCTCGGTAGACTCTGTAAATTGCTTTTCTTACCGTCTGAACTCGGTAGACTCGTTAAACTACCTTGCTGAACATTCTTAGCTCGGTAGACTCTGTTTAATGACTGATATGACATTTGTGTAACATCAAGGACAACACACAATTAAACAATTGTTTCCAACAGATTGGATATGTCTATTTATAATCTAAGGAGGGTTGGTAAATGAGGAAAAAGGCACTCCCAAAAACCAATCTAGATTGTAGAAAAAAGCACACAAACTTTAAACACAAAGAGGGAGAGAAGAAATGTAGAGACTTTTCATTAACTAATCAAGCTTCATACATGCCAAGATGTGAGGCCTTCCCAGTTATGGAAATATACATTCAAAACAATCAAAGAACAATCCTCATGCATGTGAGATCCACAATCTCTCAACTTTCTTCTTTTATGGTTTTCTACCAATCTATCTCATATCATCTACCTTCCTAATCTAGGAACAAAAACAATGCATTAAGACAAGAGACAACCAAAAAGGTCAGCCCTGAAAGATCCTAAAGATCTTCATAGGAGGAAGAAACAATCTAGATTTAGGTCCATATGTTCCCCAATGAGAGATCCTAAATTAATACTGAGACAAAATTAACTACAAATGTCAGCCAAAAGAACCAACAGTAAAAAAAAACCCTACTTGGTGAGATAGGAACAGAAAGAACCACCAAGCACACAATAATAGCTACCAAGACCGTTTGGTGAAACTGAGACAAATAAAGTAACCAAGTTGATGAGTAACCAATCCTTCCACCAAGAAATCCAAATCAGTTACCGAGCAGTTTACCAAATGTCTCCACCAAGCTACCAAGCTCCAAAAACAAAACATATTTTTGTTTGATACAGGATTTCCATGAACCCAAGATGCTCCTGCATCAGACACCTGTGGTTGAAAATAAATGATTATCTAAGTCATGATTGAGGTACAAATTTAGCTAAATCCAACTCAAATTGATAAATCCATGTAGAATCTATAATCAGTTTGTTCTTCCACTTTACCAGTTATTCTATGTAATCCTTTCCTCTTGTGTTTCTATCAATTCCTTGTTCCAAAATTTGTTCAACTTCTTCTATCTATTTCTTAGGATAATCACTCAATACTGTCACTTCTTTATCATGTTCATGACACTCATAAAAATTTAAAATATTAAATATAGGTGATATATCCATGTCATCAGGCAACTCCACTTCATAAGCATTTCCATTGTCAAACTTCCTCAAAATCTTGCAAGGACCAAATTTCTTCATCTTTAATTTACCATATGTTCCAATAGAAAATATACCTTTCTTGAAATGAACCATCACTTCATAACCAACCTCAAAAACCTTATGTCTTCTTGATCCATCTGCACTTCCCTTGTATTTCTGATTACTTTGTTCCAACTTATGTTTCACTTCCTCATGCAATGTCTTTATAAACTCAACAAACTTTTATCCTTCAACACTTCTCTTCTCTTCTCCAGAAATATCTCTCAATTCTGGTATACCTCTCGATTGTAAGTCAGTAACAATCTAAAACAGTGTCTTTCCAATACTCCTATTCACTGAATTATAGTATGGAAACTCTTCTTGTGCTAACATCACATCCCAATTACTCAATTTTTCTCCAACTAAGCATCTCAAAAATTTACCCAAACTTTGATTTACAACCTCTTTTTATCCATCAGTCTATAGATGAAATGTAGAACTATACTTCAACTCAGTGTTTAGATTTTTACATAGTGTTTTCCAAAAATGGCCAACAAACTTACTATCTTTGTCAAAGATGATACTCCTCGGTAATCCATGCAATCTAACAATCTCTTTGAAGAAAATATTTTCTATATGCACTGCATCTGATGTTTTCCTACATGGTATGAAATATGTCATCTTGGAAAATCTACCCACAACAACAAATATGGAATCATTACCTCTTGTTGTCCTTGGTAAGCCAAGAACAATATCCATGTTGATATCACTCCAAGGTTTCTTAGGAATAGAAATCGATGTATATAATACAATATCCTGACTTACTCCTTTTGCAACTTGACAAAATCCACAAATATTCATAAATTTATTAACATCCTTATACAATTGAGGCAAAAAATATCTCTCCTTTAGTAAACTCAATGTTTTATCAATGCCAAAATTTCCTACCAAATCACTACTATGTTTATCTTTTATCAAATTGGTTCTCATTGATCCTCTTAGTATACATAACTAAACTCCTTTGAACAACATATATTCTTGACTAAAATAGTCTTCAAACCTACTCAATTAATCTGGAATAGGTTCTTTGCACATTCTCCATGGCTCAGAAAAATCAAGGGCAGTTTCATACAAATTATTCATATCATCAAAACTAAGAACTTCAATTCTCATTTCAGTCATAAAAGATCTTCTTCTACGCAATGCATCATCAAATTGGTTGGATACTATACTATTATGCTTTATTACAAATGTGAAACCCTACAAATACTCTACCCACTTCATATGTCTTTGATTCAACTTATTATGTCTACTCAAATACTATAAAGCCTTATGATCAGTATACAACACAAATTCACTTGACATCAAATAATATCTCCACTTATTTAGGGCTTGAATAATAGCATATAATTCTTGATAATATACAAAATATTTCCTTTTTGCATCATTCAACTTCTTACTAAATAAAGCAACATGTTTACCTTCTTGAATCAACACAACTCCTATTGCACTACCACTTGCATCACACTCAACTTGGAATACCTTATTGAAATTAGGTAAGGCTAACACAGGAAATTCAACAACCTTCTACTTCAAAGTATCAAAACTCTTATCAGCTCCATGAATCCACTTGAAATCTCTCTTGTCTCCTCTCACTGTCTCAGTCATGGCATTACAAATAGAACTGAAATTTCTGATAAAATTTTGGTAAAAAATTCTAATCCATGAAATGATCTTACCTCAGTAACATTCTCAAGTGTAGGACAATCAAGTATAGCTGCAAGTTTCTCAGGATTTATCTTCAAACCATCAGTGGAAATCACAAATCCTAAATACACAAGTTCTTCTTTCACGAAAGAACACTTTTTCAAATTAATCAACAACTTTTCCTCTTTCAATCTCTACAATACCTTTCTAATGTGCAACAAATTCTCTTCTCTGGTCTTACTGAATATCAAAATGTCATCTAAATATACAATCAAAAACTTAACCAATAATTTCTTCAAAACTTAATTCATTAAACTCATAAAAGTACTATGTGCATTAGTTAAACCAAAAGGCATAACCAACCACTCATACAAACCTTCTTTTGTCTTGAAGGAAATCTTCCAATCATCACCTTCTATGATTCTAATCTGATGATATCCACTCCTCAAATCAATCTTGGTAGAATATTTTGCTCCACTCTAACAATCCATTATATCATCCATCCTCGGTATAGGGAACTGATACTTCACTATAATTTGGTTAATAGCTCTTGAATCAGTACACATTTTCCACTCTTCATTGTTCTTAGGTGCTAAGATAATTGGTACTACAAATGGACTCAAACGTTCTCTGATAAAACCTTTCGGCAACAAATCATGAACTTTTTGGTTGAGTTCTTCATTCTCGGTTGGTGTCAATCGGTGTGGTTCCTTGTTTATAAAATGAGCTCCATGAGTCAGATCCATACAATGACTAATATCTCTCATCGGTGGCAAACCATTAGGTACATTATCTAAAATTATTTCTTTTTACTTGGTGAGCAACTTTTCAACTTTTGCAGTAACTTTATCTTCTGTTTTCTCACTCGCTTTGTTAGGAATCAAAGCATAACAAATATCATTTCTTTTTAGATCCTTAGCAAATTGTCTACCTTCCATCAAACAAACTTTCATATATATACATATCTTACCAACAGATTCTCCAACCAAAGGTAACAAGATTCATCTATTTCCATTAGTCCAAATAGTATATTTGTTTAATCTCCCACCAAGTACATCATGTCTATCATATTGCCAAGGAATACCCAACAAAATATGACAAAAATCTATAGGCATGATATCAGACAACACCTTATCATAATACTTTCCAATTTTTAGATTCACAAAACATTGTTCACTTACCATAAGTGTATGATCATCTTTGACCCATAAAATTTTATAGTGCTTTGGGTGCTTCAATTTCTCCAACTGCAACTTTGTAACCATGTCCTCGCATGCCATATTCTCTGAACTTCCACTATGAACAATTACTTTCCAAAATTGGTCTGCAACTCTGCATCTGGTCTTGAAAAAATGTTTCCTCATTGGATCTTCCTTATTTTCACTCCACAATGTTATTCTAACCATTAGGTTTCCTTCCTTTTCAATTTCATTTGGTGAATCTTCTTGCACCATGTTAGGGATTTTTCTTGCAGGATCTTAAAGGAGTGTGAATGCTTACTCTTTATATTTCTAATTTAACTCATGCAAGAGAAGCCTAATTGATGAGTATTAGCTCCTCCTTCTACTTTGAGATGCACAGGCTCAAGTGGGTATACCTTCAAATGATTACTGATTTTCAGTATCTGTGATAGTGGATTAGGGCTTTCACTAATTTATCTATTGCCTCTTACTACATAAATTAATAGAATAAGATAATTATGACCAATTTGACATAGAGCTTAATAAGCCAAACCATGAACATGACCATAGCAAAAATCAGTGAGATAAGGATTCTCATCCTTCTTCCTTTCGGAGCTCTCTAAACATAGGAGGGTTAACCTAGTGATTCTCTCTTGAAGGAATCAACAAAATGAATTGTATTCTTAATACAATTGCTTTAAACATATATATTTTCTTTGTAACTAAAGTGTAAATGATTGATTTTCTTTAATATTTGGATGATGATTAACTGCTTGCCAAACCCTAAACCAGTTCCTAATCCTTGGGCAAAGAGTCAATATCAAATGTAAATCCACAATAAACTGATTAGTTAAAATACATGCAATTTAGATAGAATGCCTTATAAACTATCCTTTCACTCCCACAACCCTGTTATCAGATCCTAACACTAATTTTTAGCTCTCTGGGATCTCCTGTAAGAATTACTCCTTCCTTGAAAGAACTCACAAGTAACTGCAAAATCACCTTGTAATTGGTATATCTAAAATGCCTTCCAAATTAAACATACAAGAGCTAGAACAAAAGTATAAAGAGACAAAACAAGATATAGAACAAAAAATGCAATGTATTTTATCAATATTATTACTGCTTCAAATACATTCAATAGACAATAAGCACAAAACTCAGACAAAATTGAGTAGTATGCCTTGCAATTATATTTCACTTCTCAATCTCCCCTGCATCCTTTGTTTGTACCTCTACATCTGCAAATTGCTTAGGCTCAGTAGGGGTAACTTTAGGCATCTCTTGTAGTTTTTCATTCATCTCTGTAACTAGATTCTCTAGTGCATTGATCTTTATCAAACCTAATTCCCTGTCTTTCACAACAAGACTTGCCTCATCAAATAGCTTTTGATATCTATTTGACATTTGTATATATTTTTCTTCATTTAAATGATCAAAGTGAGTTAGGGCTTCTGAAATATCCAAATCCCTTGTATTTTTGACAAACCAGATGATTTTGTCCCCATCCATCTTCTCCTGTATATTTATCAATGATGGATTTTGGGTCTTGGGTGCTAGAGCCCACATGGGTAGGGTTTGAGATTGTGCATTGTATCCAAACCCTTTAATCATATCCCCTACCTATGTCTCTATTGAAAATTTGATAATTGGTTTCCTTTTGATTTGGTCTATGATGAAGCTGAAGCCAGGTCCCATCCCTCTACTAGTAGCATGCCACTAGACTTAACTAGTTGTCTAGCTTCATCTGGGGTCATGTTCTCTGATTTGGGATCATATTCTTGAAGAACCTACAAGGACTCACTTATTATTGCTTCTCTTCCTGCCAATTACAGTTGTGTCCCCACTTGGTGTTGTTTAACCCAAATAAGGAAATCCTTGAATTCTTTAGTTTTTATGAATTCATCATTTTTCAAGAATTCTTCCTACTGTAGCTCCCTTTCATCTTGGCATAACAAGAGAGGCATTTCAACATTTTCATCTGTGTCTTCTCTTTTTATTTTTCCTTATCTTATGACCTTTCTCAACTGATGATCATAGGCTCTTGTCCCAGTGAATAGTGCACTCACTTTATCCTTTTTCCTCTTCTGTGGCTTAACATCAAAAGGCTCCCCTGTTTTCACCTTTTTCTTTTTCTTTGGAGGTTCAACAACTATCTCAGCCTCTTGTCCTTGTGATAAGTCAATTATGTTTTCCTCATTCTGAGGTAGTTGATCCATTGGTGGAGGGTTGTGTACCGAGTACCTACTATCACTATATTATGAGGAAGACTATTTATTAGGACCTATGTCCTTATCCTCTATTTTTTCATCTAGCTGGCTACAGAGTGTTCCATAGGATTCAATCATCTTATCTAATATTTGTAGATAAGGCATACCAGGGAAATAAACTCCAAAAGGAATCCCTTTCTTCTTGAGTTGATACTCTAAATCCATCAACTCCTGGTACTTTTTTGTTCCAACTATAATCCTCTTCTAGGATGTTCCTGATAAGATCTTCCTCTTCACATTGCTCATGCACCTTAGTATTAGATATAGTGGGTGTCAAGAGTATTTTTGCACTGGATATAAATCCCTAAGTATCCACATACATGTACAAGGCTACATTCATCTTGAAGTGGCTTAACCATATACTTACTAAGTCATAGGCCCTCTTACCAATTGTGAAGTCAGAAACAATAAATTTCTGAGGTGTGAAAGTTCCTTTTCTGTGTGGAGCCAAATGCTCCTTGTCAGTCAACATAAGCTGCCATATGAACTCCATGACAACAATTCTTAGTGGTACTCTGTATGGTAAGATGTGTGGTGTTTGGGAACAACCATAAACTCTAATCAGAGTGAAATTATTATGGTAATAGAATTCTCCCCAGTTGTGATCTCTATTCCATTTATCAACAAATTTGCGGTATCTTAGAAGTTGTAGTACTTTTATTGGTAGCCTAGTCATGTTGACTCCTAAGATGCTTGATAATGGATGCACCATCTAGTTCTAGAAAGCATTGAACTCATTTTCCCTGGGTGTATAGTTCCACGTCCTCAACCAAAGTTGCATAGGGTTGGCTTGACAATGATAGAATATTTTTGGTCCATGATATTGAAATTGTAGAACAAAATTAAATGCATCAGTAAGGAATACTATAAGAATTTAGGTCTTCCCTCCTTCTTCTGAATATCCACAAACCCTTGATGCATCTTCTCAATTACATATTGAATGTAATCATAATCCATGCTAACATAGGGACTTTGCAAGTCCAAAATTATCATTAGCATATCAGAGGATACTCTTTCTCTTCCACTATCAACCCCTAGAACTCTACACAAGGCATAGGAAATGTACTTCATAAAAAAGGCCAGGTCCATTTAGAAATAGGTGCTATGTAGTTCCTGGTTCCTTTTGGGACATGGTCTTGAATAAATTTGACTACTACACAGGCCTCCCTAGTATACCTAGCTGCTAAAGCTTTCAAATTTATCTCAGTTGTGAAGGGGTTATATATATTGAATGCTTTCATAAACAATGCCCTATCAAGAGTCACTAGGATTGTACCATCATCCTTCTTGATGGTCTTTGAAATGGTGTCATACCTACTATCCAGTTCCAATAACAAATCCACATCCACAAACACATTAGAAACTATTAATTTTGCTAACCATGACGTCCAAGGGTTTGACACAGGCACAAGACCCTCACTATTCTTATGAAAATATTTAAATAAATGATATCCTGAATAATCAGGCATCTTAGAATCTCTAATGTTAGCCATGTTGTCACCAAGGTATTCCTCATTTATCTTCTTTCCTTGATTTGATCCTAGAAGGAGAGCTATGAATCCCTTCAGATCATCATCACCATCTCCGCTCTTCCCGCTAGTTGAAGCAATGCTCACTACTCTTCTCATCTTGTTTGTTATGAATTGCAACACTACTGATCAAATCTCTTTCCTTACTCTGCAAATCTGGAAAAGTCTATTCACTTGAAAGCACTGATCACTTATGCAAATTCTTAGCTTCTGAAAACTGAAACTCTGGTAAAATGGAATGAACAATGGTAATGCTTATTTATTCAGAGGAAATCAATGTACCAATCTCATTTTAAAATCATGAATTTTCAATTCAGTCACTTATGATATTACTTCTACATGTTGTGATATCAATTTCTCCTTCTAGCCATGGAATTTGAAATTGACAAGTGATCAATTTTGAATGAGTGCATTTTCTATTAAAACCTTATTATATTCAAAACAAGATCAAGATCTGATATGATTGGATAATTTATCACAACTCAACAAATCTTTAAACATGTTGTCATAATCCTTATGCTCTAATTGGCTGATGACTGTACAACATGGCACAAGAGAAAACCTTATACTTTACCTTGCTTATACTCTAGTTCCTCTTATGCGACTACATGACTATATGATCTCCTTGTTGCTCAGAGTTAGCTTTAACTCTAGTTTTGTTCTGAGATTTAACAATCACCACACAATTAACATTTTGATCAATGTTATCTCTTAGTTGTTGAATGAATTCACTTAACTCACATTTCCTTTTGAGACTCTGCAACTAAGGCTTAAAATAACTCTTTCTTAAACCACTGGTTTCTTTAGAGACATCATGACTGTACAAATTCAAATTCCCTTTAAGATTTCACTAACCTTGAGTTTTAATAGAGATTATGTGACCATCGTCAAATCTTGTTTCAATCAGATAGTTCACGTGAAATCTCACATCCATTTTGTACTTTCTTCATTTGATCTGAGACTTCAAAAATACCTTTAGATCATCTTGTAATCCAATGGTTCACGTGAAATCTCTTTAGTTTTAACTTTAACTACAGTTCATCCTGAGACTTAATGATAAAGTTATCTCCAAATTGTGGGATAAATTTCTTAACCTCGAGTTTGCATTGAGACTTTATGCAAACCTCATATTTCTAAATGACCTAGACACATGTCCATATTTGAATCACCACCACTGAATTTCTAAACTTTCTTTGACTTGTTGACTTCTATCAGCGACTGCATGCTATCCACTAGATCTTTTCTCTTTCATGGTTCAGATCTCTTTGTTGTAAACTTCACTAGATCTTTTCTCTTTCATGGTTCTTATTGAGACCTCGTGACTAACTGAATCTTTTTATCGCTGAATAATTTATCTAACTCAAGGTTTACTTTGAGATTGAATGCCAGCCTTTAGATCTTCCTCTAATCTGACAGTAGTCGCTAGATCTCTTAAGCTTTTATTCATCTGAAATTTTATCTTGCGACTAAGTGTTGGCCACAAGATCAACTTTGCATCAGACAAAAGTCACTATATCTCATATATTTTAACTTAACCCTTTATTCCATTAGAGATCTTGCAATTGAATGTATTTAACTCATCTCTTAACCTTGGTAAACTTGTGCGACACCACGATTGAAGAAACTCAAAGTTACTTTATGAATTCTTAACTGAGGAGTTTGTCTCGAGACTTCACACCCACTGCTAGATTATCTTTTAAATCAATGGATATGACTGAATCTCATAAGATTTGACTTAACTCTCATTTATTTTCATGATCACGCAACTATATGAAAACTTCAACCCAGTTTCAACTCTGATTAGTTTATGAGACTGCGGGACTGAAGAAACTCGAAGTCGCCAAAGGATTCTTTAACTTTGGGTTTTCAAACAAGACTTTCTGAGCACCACAAGATCAAGATCTTCATAAAAAGCCTGCATGAAATCTCACAACCTTTCAAATCATATTCCTTCACTTGTGATATAATGTGACCAAAGCATCTCATTAAGTCTCTAAGTAATATGGAATATTCTTTAAGCTTAAATAGACATTGTGACTTAACATTAAAATATGAAAAGATACATGACTTAAGTGACTCAGAATTTCTAAAAAAGTAACTAAAAATTAGAAGTGATTATAAGGAACTAGGTTTTTCTCTTGAATACGAATGAAAACTAACCTAGGACTTAGGGTTTTACATACTTCTTTGAATTTTAAGGCTCAGAGACCATTCTTTGCAGAGAAATTTTGATAGCATTGGATAGGATTTTGACATTTAAAGAAGGAAACTGACTAGGAACTCAAAAATTTTAATAGCAAGTTTCAAAATTGGAAATACAACCAACACACCAAAGAATTTATGCTACTACAAATTTTTTTGCTTGCATGTGTACACTCAAACGATCTATGTCCTTCTTCTCCACAATTGTAACAAGTTCCTTGGAATCCACTTCTATTATAGACACCTTGGGAGTAATTACCTCTTCCTCTTAATGAACTTCCACCTCTCCACTCGATCTTTCCTTTGTCATGATTTGTCTTGTCTTGATCAGATCTAGGGTTTTAACCATAAGATCTACCTCTTCCTCTAGAGAAACTACCACCTCTTTCTCTTCTTCTTTTCTCATATATTTTGGTCAATTTCTTGTTAGCTTTTAGGGAAAATTGATAAGCTTCTTCAATACTTTCTATCTTTACTAAACCAATCTCTTCTTGAATAGAACTCCTTAATCCATTCAGATATCTTATAATTCTTTCCACCTCATGTTCAACATGTCCAGATCTAATATCTAATCTATAGAATTCCTTAGTGTAATCCTTCACCAAACTATCTTTTTGTTCAAACTTTGCATTCTCCTAACTAGGTTAATGTGATAATCACAAGGTAGAAACTTGCCCTTCATTTTGTTTATTATCTTGTCTCATACCTTGATCTTGTCTTTTCCTTTCTTCTTTTGATCCAATTGCAAATTCTCCCACCACAAGGACACATGACCTTTCAACTTTGTGCTTGCAATATTCACCTTTTTCTCCTCTGATACATTCTCATACTCAAAGTATTTATCCATCTCGATTATCTAGTCTATCAACTCATATGAATCCAGATTTCCACTATACTCAGGAGGATTAAACTATGGTGTGGACATCAAATTTGTCAAATCTTGCAGGAGTCTTTCTTCTCATGGATCTATCATAGGTGTAGTTATGGCTTATATCTGCATTTCTTTGACTTCATAATCACTAACATCCTCAAGATGTCTTCCTCGGTGCTGGGATATCTTAATAGCTTCCAATCTAGAAAAAATTTTCCTTATCATATTAGCTAGGCCTGGATCTGCATCTCTCTTCCCTTGAACCATCTTGAAATCCTCTACAATTGTAGATCAGATTGCGATCTTCAACCCCACAACAATAACCAATTAGGATTTACAAGAAGGAACCTCAGAACTTTCCTCGCTCTGATACCACCTGACGCAAGGAGGTTTAGTAGATGGGGCCAAAGGAACTCCCAAACACCAATCTAGCTCATGGAACACAACATGGAAGCTTTAGAGAGAGAGAGAGTGTGTAAAAAAAAATTTCTAACTCATCAAAATTCATTCATGCTAGGATTTGAGGCCTTCCTAGTTATGACCATATACATTCAAAACAATCAAAGAGAAATCTGCATCCGTGCAAGATCCAAAATCTCTCAACTTTCTTCTTTTACATCTCGCTACCAATCTATCTCCTATCACCTACCTCCCTAATCTATGAACATAAACAATAAATTTATACAAGATGCAACCAAAAAGGTCAGCCCACTATATCCTAAAGTTCTGCATAGGAGGAAGCAATGACCCAGATTTAGGTCCACACGTTCCCCAATGAGAGATCCTAAATTAATACAAAGACTAAAAATTAACTGCAAATGTCAGCCAAAAGAACCAACAGTAAAAAAAAACCCTACTCAGTGAGACATGAACATAAAGAACAACCGAATAGACAAGAACAACTACCAAGACCATTTGGTGAAACCAAGCCAAAGAAAGTAACCGAGTTGATGAGGAATCAAGCCTTCCACCGAGAACTCTAAAGTAGTTACCAAGTAGTTTACCAAGTGTCTCCACCAAGATACCGAGCTCCAAAAAAAAAACATATATTTTTTTTATATAGGATTGCCATGAACTCAAGATGCTCCTACATCATATTAGAAATCCTAGAGGGTTATATTGATCCTCATCTTGTCTTAATTATGACACATCATAGTCATGAGTTAGTTTAACCCTAATGTAGCTAAGGTCATGAAGTATCTTTCTTTTTATTTTTCTAGCGCCTTTTCCATCATTTTTAAAAACAAAGGGTTCTATTGTTCTTCTCTTATCTTTACCTCTATCATTTCCTCATGTTCTCCATTGTTGGTGTTACTATTGTCAATATTGTGAATTTTAGCCCAATCATTTTCCATGTTGGATGGATTTGTTTGAAATTGATCCACTTGTTAGTTTTGGTCAACCTGATGTGTTTGATCTGAGTGTAGGTTGAGTCTTTTGTTGAAATGGTACTTATTTACAGGTTAAGATTTTCTTGAATTGAGTACTTACAAGCCCTTGCTCTTACCGACATAAACTTGTGATACCCCTTTGAAGGAAGATTCATTTAAGTGAGTTAACGAGGTTTAAAATCTAGGTTAGATTGTTTAAACAATTGATGGGTTGAAGATTCAATGATGTTTTAACCATGATGAAGTGTGTCTTGGGTTGAAGTCTTATAGAGAAAGATGTATCCCTATGATGAAGACTTAGGATAAAGAATTTGATTTATTTAGTTCTAGGAAAAGGATCAGCAATCATTTGATGGTGAACTTCTAGAAATCTAAAATCAATGATGATTTGACTACGCTCCACAATTTTGATGTTTATGAAACTTAATGTAAATGAATTAATTTATTTGACACTCCAAATTATGATGAATTTTAAATCTTTTTTCACTAAAATAGACCCTACTTCAAAATGGGTATCCAAAAATGTTCTCAGTATTGACAAAAAAATATTTACAAGTACTCTCCATTTTGAGGTGATCTTTTATAAGCAACACTTCAAGAATCAAAGGTGATGTTTTACCGTTGAAAGGTGAAATTTTGGTGAGAAGAAGCTGTTGGAAAGCTACAATGGAAACAATTGTTGTTTTTTCATTGATGTCAAACCTTAACTAGTAAGACTATTGCTATCTGTTTGAGTACCATATCTATTTATTGATGAAGAAGATTTGAAGGCAAGGATAACAAGAAGACCAAGTGAAATGGTTGAATTATGGGAAATCACAAGGGTACTTGATCAGTTGGCACATTGGAAAAGTAATGTGTTTTTTATCTTTTGATGATAGTTTACTGAGAATATTTTATGTTCAGCGAAGTTTGTGATGACCAAGCATAAGTAAATTGCCGAGGAAACCAGTGATGACCAAGCAGAAGAACACAGTGTTGGACGAGTAGCAGTATTTTGGTAGTTGTTGAGATTTGAGATCTCTGGCCGACATCGTTGATTTTATTGGGACATGTAAAGTTAATTGAGGATAGGCATGATTGGTCCACACTATTTAAATGCACAAATAACTGTAATTAATGCATGGATCAAAGATTTAATTAGTGATTGCTTTGGAGAAGTAAATTAAATGTTTAGATGGAAAGATTCATTGGATCTGACCTAACCTAAGATCTACGATATTGATTAAGCGATAAATATTTATTTGATCTAGATGAAGAGGTATAAGATTACCTCAAGGGGTTATTCATGTGTGTGAAGGTGTATGATATGTATGCAAGAGGCTTGCATAAATAATTGACTGATTGGAATGATCTAGCAGAGATGGCTGAGCAGAGAAGAAAAGAGCTGCAAGAGTGATTGCTTGATGGATTTCATAGAAGATCTGAAGATTGAAAAGAGAATTGAGGCCACTTAGTGAATTAGAATTAGAGATAAATTGGATCTAGAATTGCAAAGTAAGTTGTATGTATCAGATCACACCTGCTGATTACTTTTTAACCATTGTATCATTCAAAATCCTTTAACCAGGTTGACCTAATAGTCATTGTATAAATCCTTTGAGCAAGATGACATTCAGGTAGAATTTTCTAAGTCCTCTAACAAGGCCACTCCTGATAGGGTGATTAAATCCTTTAACCAGGTCACATTTAGCAATGTGTTTTGTAACCTTTAACAGGGTTGGCTCCTAATAGAGCTCACTTCAGAAAAGTGAAACCTTGATAGCATGTTATTGGTGGTTTTTCCCAAATTGGGTTTCCACGTTAAATACTGGTGTCAAATTGTGTGAATGTTTATGTTGTGTTTTACTGTTAAGTTTCTGCAAGATAATTACATTTGAAAAATAAAATTGCATATGTATGTTGTTGATTTATGCTATTGCTGCCGAGCATATCTGAGTTGTTCAAAGTGGTATAAAGTTTAATTTGGTACATCTAAACCTAAGGATAATTGATTCACCCCCCTCTCAGTTATTCTAAATTCATTCTAACAATTGGTATCAGAGCTTTGGTCTCTTGAAAACAGTTTAAAGGTACTTGGAGAAAAGATCAAGATGTATAAAAAGGAGGTACCAAAGCTGAATAAAGATAATTTCCCTGCATGGTAGAGTTTGATGAAATTGCATCTGGCTAGTATTGGTGATTCTTCTAAGCACTATATTGAACATGATTATGTATCCCCCACTACACCTGCCACAGCTGCACAGTTAAGAGAAACGCAGGAACACAATCAAGCAATGTTGGATATTGCATCATCTCTAAACTATCATGAGTTTGAAGACATAAAGAACTGTACAAATGCAAAGAATATGTGGTATGTCATAGAAACCATCTATGGAGGTGATAAAAATGTGGTAAGAACCAAATCTGAAAGTTTAAGAGGTAGGTTTGATGAAATAAAAATGCAAGAATGAGAAAATATAGTTCAATATTATGGTAGGATAAAGGAAATTGTAAATTCTATTAGAGGAGCTAAGGGAACCATTGATTATAACACAATTATGAGCAAGGTACGAAGAACACTTCTTCTTGTATATGCTATTAGAGTCTTTGCAATTCAAGAATTAAGATGTACTCCTAATAATAATTTGACTTTTGAAGGTCTGGTAGGCAGACTTACTGCATTTGAGATGTCAAATTTTGATAACTACACTCCATAAGCTATTGAATCTGCATTTAGATCCCAGGTGGTCCTTAACAAATCAAAGAGAGGAAATAAATGTGTGAACAGTGACAGTGACACTATAGATGATGATCTGGAAGAACTTGAGGCACTCGTGGCAAAAAAACTATCTAGAGGAAAAGGAAAATTCAAAGGTAAACTTCCTATCATTTTTTTTTCATGTAACAAAGTTGGTCATATTGCTGCAAGATGTCCTGATAAGAATGATAAAGATGAAAGAAGAGACAACAAGTACAAAAATAGAAAGGATGACCGAGACTTGAGAAAGTATAAAGATTAGAAAGACAAAGGTAAGAAATCTTTTTATATAGTTGAAGAAGCTTCTAACAGTGAATCTGAAAATTTTGATGAAAATGATATAGAAGTTGTGTATGTTGTTATGAAAGATGATTCTGATGATGATGAGAAAATTGCACTAATTTCTTATATGAGTAAAGGTGACCATTGGATTATTGACAGTGGTTGTTCACATCACATGACTGGTGATAAAGATAAATTTGAAACCTTAGATTAGTGTAAAGGTGGTTATGTTAAATTTGTAAATGATGCACCATGTGTTGTTAAAGGGAAAGGATCAATTAACTTGACTGACAAGATCAGGTGTGACAATGTATATTGAGTTGATGATCTTAACTATAATTTATAAAGTGTTGCACAACTGAATACTTATGGTGACAAAGTTGAATTCCATCACAAGAAAGAAAAGATCTATGATGCCACTGGATAATTAGTTGGAAGTGGAGAACAAACAAAGGGTAACTTGTTCTATCTGGACTTAGTTGATGAGACATGCTTGGTTGCACAATATAATGACTTTTGTTTATGGCATAAAAGGTTGTGTCATGTAAACTTTGATAACTTATTAAGCATAAGAAAATTGAAAAAGGTTAGAGGGTTGCCTAAGTTAAAGAAACCTGAAAATGCAATGTGTAAGCAATGTCAATTAGGAAAAATGACTAAATCTAGTTTCAAAAGCAAGACTCATAATTCTGAGGGATTTCTGGAAATGGTTCATACCGACCTTTGTGGTCCTATTAGTGAGAAAATTTACTGTGGAGATAGATACTTTATTCTATTTGTTGATGATTACTCAAGAATGATGACTCTTATGTTTCTTAAAGAAAAATCTAATGCATTCCAGTTTTTTAAGTGGTACTTGGCAAAAGTTAAAAAGGAGATAGGTAAAAGCCTAAAATGTTTAAGATCTGAGAGAGGAGGTGAGTTTATTTCTAATGAGTTTAACAAGTTCTGCAATGACCAAGGGATAAAAAGATAGATGTCCATGCCTAGGACACCACCACAAAATGGTATTGCTAAGAGAAGAAATAGATCTATCATGGATTGTGCCAAAACACCAATCATTGAAAAAAATGTTGCACAAAAATATTAGAGAGAAGCTATAAGTACAACAATCTATAACCTAAATAGAGTACAATTCAAGAAAGGTACTAATGCTACACCTTATGGGCTATGGTAAGGGTATGCACCTAATGTAAGATATTTTAAAGTTTTTTGAGGCAAATGTTTCATACTAAAGGATAACAAAAATGGAAAACTTGATGCTAAAGGTGTGGAAGGCATATTCCTTGGTTATTCAACTAAAAGTAAAGCATACAAGTTTTTGAATTCTAACACTAACAAAATTGTGGAAAGTGCAAATGTTAGAATTGATGAATATGCAGAAAGAAATGAAGCTGAAAGCACATAGGAACCTAAAAGTTACAAATCATTTTTCTATATGGATGAGGAAGATTCTAGTGAATTACTTGAACTTGAGAAAGAGGTTGCCAAGAAACAACTAGCACCTACCAAGTCACAAAATGATGCTGCAGGGAAACAGGAGGTAATTGTCAAGCTATCTGATGGAGATTTCGAGTCACAGAATCAACCTGAATTAAACGTGAATGATCAATCTGAAGCAGAAAAAGAACCTACTCTAGCAAAGTATGTAAGGAGGCACCATAAACCTGATCAAATCTTAGGATCAAACAATTCTACAGTTATGACAAGAAGTAATTTGAGAGATGGTACATGCTTGTTATGTGATTTTGAGCCTAAAACAATAAAAGATGCCTTAGAAAATGAATATTGGATACAAGCCATGAATGAAGAAAATGAATAGATTAAGAAGAATAAGACATGGACACTTGTACCTAGACCAAATGACAAAAATTTAATTGGTACTATGTGGGTATTCATAAATAAGCTAAATGAACATGGAGAGGTAACAAGAAACAAAGCTAGACTGGAATGTAAGCGTTATGCACAAGAGGAAGGATTTGATTATGGAGAAACATTTGCCCCAGTTGCAAGATTGGAAGCAGTAAGAACCTTACTTGCATATGCAGCCTAAAAAGGTTTTAAAGTTTATAAAATGGATGTAAAATCAGCATTTCTAAATGGAATATTAAAAGAAGAAGTTTACATTGAACAAGATGATGGATTTGTTGATCCAGGAAAGAGGAACATGGTTTGCAGATTAAACAAGGCACTATATGGACTGAAGCAAGCATCAAGAGAATGGTGTCAGAGATTGCACAATTATTTGATAAAGATTGGATTTGCAAGAACCAATAACAATACCAATCTGTATTTGAAGACAGAGCATAGCAGAGGTACTTCATTGGCTGAAATTTTTGTTGATGACATTATATTTAGTGGACAAGATGTGTTATGCCAAGAATTTAAAAAAGAGATGCAAACTGAATTTGAGATGTCTATGTTTGGTGAGATAAAAAATTTTGTTGGCTTACAAATATATCAGATGAAAAATGGTGTCTATATTACTCAATCAAAATATGTCAAGGAGATACTAAAAACTTTTGGAATGGAAGATTCAAAACCTGCGAGTAGACCCATGGCTACTGGACAGAAGTTAACTGTAGACACCTAAAAATGGTTTGAGCCTGCTAGTCTACATGTTTTAACATTGTTCACATTACAATCGAAATGTTTTTTTGTGAACTAATTATTCCTTTATGTCGCACATATAATCTTTATTGTATAGCGACATTGTGTCTTTCATCAATGATTGAATATTGCAAAATCATTCAATTATTTACTAACAATTCTACTTTCACTATCAAATCGACCATTTCCCAAATCATTTCAAAACCATCCCAAACTTTCCTAAACCAATCCTAAACCATCCCAAACCTTCCTAAACCTTCCTAAAATGATCCTATTTGATCCTAAGCCATTCCAAACCTTCCTAAATCAGTTCAAATCTATCATATTCTATTCCTAATCATTTGCAAAATTGTTTGGACTCATTTCTGACCATTCTAGCTCATTGTCCAAGATCATCGATGCCTAATCAACCCAATTTAAAACCACTCGATCAAACCCTAATTCCAATTGAATTGATCTTATCATCATCTCAGGAGCATTGTCCAAGATCATTGATTCTTTGTATCCTTTCAATCAACCATTTGATAACACTGTCAAAGATCATTGGTGTTATCGCTATCAATCTATCAATTTCAATTCAATAGTGTTGTTCATTATTGTCAATACTATTTCCGATCATCATTTTAGGAAAATTGTCAAACATCATTGATGTTTCCCTATTTCAAATTCAATCTTATCATGCCACCAAAGTTTATTGGCGCTTTTCAATCATTTATGATCATCATTATCCGAGTGCATTGACAAAGTTCATCCATGCCTTGTGATTTCCTAAACTATTATGGAACCCTCAAAATTAACCCCAATCATTAGCAATATTATCAAAATCCTTTTAATTTGACATCAAAACCTTCAATTTGACCTAAAATCAACTAATTTCCCCTTTTGGATGAATAACCCATAATTTATCCTAAGTCCTAATTGAATAAATAAACAAACAAACTTTATTTATTCCCCATTTTCCTAAGTCTCCAATAATTAATTAAATTTATTAATTAATTATCTAATTTCAAATTTATGAGATTTCTTATAATTTCATAAATCTAATTTGATTTTGAGGAATATTTGAGAATATGGGATTATTGATTTGATTGATGATTCATAATCTCACCTACATATTATATCCCTTAAATAAGGATTCTCATCCCTATTAAGGTGCTTCACAAATATTCTCAAAAATTTTCAATATCTCCTTAATATCTATCCCCCATTTCATGCTTCCAAGCATCCTACCAACCAAAATCTTGTTTGGTGCATTGATTTTATGCAATCTCACCTAAATGTGTCTCATTTTCTATAAATTGAGGACATTTCTCTCATTCAAGGTTAGACCACTATCTTCTAGTATTCTCATTTGCAAATTCTATGCTTTCAAGAGTCTTTGTGCAATCTTTGTTATTGTCAAAGAGCCAATATTAATCTAATTATAGAGAAGAAAGAAGGACATGGGAGTTTCATCTAAAGCGGGTTCTTAGAGTTTTATTCTTTACTTTTGTGAATCCTTGTTTTAGATGGCTTTCATGATAGATTAGATAGGTTAGCATGTTATTTAGGGTTTCTGGTCCCCTAGATATGCTAAATAGGCCTTTTTCTAGAGTCTTAAACTTGGTGAACCCAACCCGAACAACCTTACAGATTAAATTTCTTATGTTTTTGTGTCCTTTTCAGGTATTGGAAGAGAGTTGTGCAAGTGGTCATAGAAGTTGTGCAGGTGGTACCCAAACCTGTGCAGCTAGCTTCTTAGCTGCACAGGTGGGCACATGAGATGCTCTTTTAGGGTTTAGGGTTATTTCTTGAGGGTTTAGGAGGCCATTCTGCATTTAGGGCTTCCTCCTCTAGTTTTTTTCTATTTTCATGTCAAGATGAACCCTAATCTATCCCAATGAAGCCTAAGTGTGGTAAATGAACCCTAATAAGGAAAATGAACCTCACATTTTCATTTTCAAGGCTTAAAATGAACATGAACATTTATATTTGGGTTCCTAAAATGAATCTAATCTAGTCTAGGATTGCATGCTATCAAGCTTATTCAAACTTTAAGCAACTTTCAAACTAGCCTAACTAGGGGTGGAAAGGAAGTGTTTTATGCAAAGTCAAGTTATTCAAGTTGTTAATGGACTTAAAATGAACATGCAAATCTGATTTTGGGACTTAAAATGAACTCCAGCATAGTTTAGGATCAAGTGCAGTTTTGAGTCTTCAAGGTGATCCTAGACTATTTCTATGCACATGCATGCTAGTTAGGGTTTTAATCTCATTTCAAACCATTAAAAATCAACTTAAATATCATGGTTAATTAACCCTAGCTATGTTTTTTATGTTTTTGCATGTCTAGATGTTGAAAAACTCTATTTTTTTGCAAGTTTTGAGTCATTTTTAGACTTCTGATCAGTTGCTGCACAGGTGGTCACTGTACCTATGCAAGTGGTCAAAAGCTGCATAGGTGGTTTCTCTGAAGCTACACAGGTGGTCATTGTTCCTGCATAGGTGGTAATAATGATGTTTTTTGATGCTTTCTTGGGGTTTTTGCATTCCTATAGCTACTTCTACACTTAGATTACTTGATTTTGGTGTTACCGATGAGTTTGTGCAGTGTTATGGAAATCATGGGATGAAGACTAATTCCTAAGACTACTAATGGTTTCAAATGCAGGACATTTTGTAGAAGACATTATGTTTTCCCAAACTTTTGTGTTTTCTTTTTGTAGTTAGAAAACACTTCACTTTGGTGCTTGAAATGAACTTTTTGCTTTCATGTGTCTAATGTGTTTTCTAGATTGTAAAACCCTAGGAATGAAATGAGTGTATCCTCTCCCCTCACCTTTGTGGATCTTGGGTGCAAGATAAACTCATATGATTCTTATAGAGTGGCTACCTCCCAAGTGCTTTAGTAGAGCCAGTGAGAGTGGATGCCTAACCGGTGATAGGATAAAGCCAAGCCCATCCAACCGGGATACAAATATGCCATTGTGATTAATCTCTCAATGGATGGGTGTTGAATGCATTATACCAGGAATAAGATCTCCCTCAGTACCCTTGTGGTGCATTAAAACCTACGGAACATAACTTCTGTAGGTTGGGAGGCCTCCATAACAGAGCTAATATGCCACATGTATAATCACCTGAATGGATGCCTTTATTAAATACCATGTTTTAGTAGCCAAAAACCTTCTATTTGTTGGTGTGGAAGGTTCGAGACCAACTAAGACACCCCACACTTTCATCGGTATTAGTCGAGACAACAATCCCTTTGGAAATGATGTCCCTTAGGAGTTGAAGCTTGGACTGCCTGAGAAGTGAGTGCACATGTAAGGAGGAGCTTGTGCCTCCAAGCTTCTAGGTTGTCTGTTGTTAGTAAGCACAGCTGAACTTTGGTTCAAGTGGGGATTCAATAGATACTATCCTTGCCATCCTTAGGAAGTAGTGTTTTTGTTCATTTTACAACAACCATTCTGAATGATGTGCATATCATGAGGAAATATGGTACTTCCCCATGAAGACATAATTCCTATGCTCCAAGCAAATCTTGGATTCCAAGATGATCAAGAGGCTCTCATTTCCTCACTGAATACTTTTGTCTGAAAATACAAAAGAAACACTGAGTACTATAGAAATGCTAGTCAAGTGCTAGAGCGTGAAGAAGCTAGAATAGAAGCACTTGAAGAAGCCATCCGAAGGAGAAATCTGAGAAGGGCACAATGCCAAGCAGAGCTTGAAGCCAAACTAGAAGACTAGTTGGAACCCTAGAGCCCAAGAGGTTTCTTAGGAGTGCAAAGAAAGAAGGTGGTACAGACCCAGTTTTTGAGACTTGCAAACCTTGATTTCGCTCTACTTGAAGTACCTCGTTGAAAGAATACAAATACTAAGAGAAAAATTAGACCTCCTTCACCTCCCAAATAATCAACTCTTTTGTCTACTACTTGTCAAGTTTTAACTTTGCACAGAGTAGTTGCCCCTCCTGTTGTCAATATAACACCCTACCTACCTCCGATAGTTATGACACTTCCTTGGGCCGCTGCAGTTGGACCATTGCAATTAGCAGCATATAACCCCCTTCCTTTAGGTTCAAGAAATAATTTCCCCAAATTCTTTGGAGATGGGAAAGTATCTATAGATGAACACATTGCTGCATTCTTTACTTCAGTTAATATTTTAGCGCTGCGAGAATAATATGTGGCCGTCAGATTATTCGTTGAAACCCTTGTTGAGGGTTCTGCTAATTGGTTTCACCACTTACCCAATTCCTCTATCATAGATTGGGCTTCCATGAGAGATACCTTTGAGAGAAGATTTAAAATTTCTGAAGATGAACATGCACTATTGACACAATTGACCTCCATCAAGAAAGAGCCTTCAATCAATATCAGAGAGTTTGTGGCTAAATTCAACAAGCTTGTAAATCATATTCCAGCAACTGACAGGCCTACTGTAGGGAATTTGAAAACATTCTTCATAAGTGCTATGCCACCAGACATGAATTATGATTTAAGAAGGGTGAACCCAATAGTTTTGGATGCGACACAAAGAAATGCTATAGAACTCAAAGACCACATGATATCGACAGGAAAATAGAAAAGAGAAATACAGTCTAGAGCCAGTACTAGTAACACCACATCATCAAATGAGATGATTCAAAAATTATCCAACGAATTCATCACCTTCAAGAGGCAGCTCCCTAGATTTAATAATCCTTATCAGCGAAACTTTCAAGAGAATCCTAAGAGAAACAATGATGGGAGGAATGCTGATGGAAAGGCACTACAATTGACTACCCCACCACAAAGATTAGCTATAGAAGCTCCTTCTAAAAGGGGAAACATGTGTGCCTTCCATTTAACTACAGATCATGATGGAGAAAGATGTCCCAATGTAGCTCGTGCTTGGCAAATGCATCAGACTGATGAATGGAATGTTGGAGTGTCTGGAGCTAAACTAGATTCATATCCACATGGCGACTCTGAAAACTTATATTTAGAGTATGAATCAGATTCAAAATAGGGAGAAACGTGTTATAGTACCATAGATGGGACCTCCTATATAGTCTAGAGCCGGTACTAGTAACACCACATCATCAAATGAGATGATTCAAAAATTATCCAATGAATTCATCACCTTCAAGAGGCAGCTCCCTAGATTTAATAATCCTTATCAGCGAAACTTTCAAGAGAAGCCTAAGAGAAACAATGATGGGAGGAATGTTGATGGAAAGGCACTACAATTAACTGCCCCACCACAAAGATTAGCTATAGAATCTCCTCCTAAAAGGGGAAACATGTGTGCCTTCCATTTAACTACAGATCATGATGGAGAAAGATGTCCCAATGTAGCTCGTGCTTGGCAAATGCATCAGACTGATGAATGCAATGTTGGAGTGTCTGGAGCTAAACCAGATTCATATCCACATGGTGACTCTGAAAACTTATATTTAGAGTATGAATCAGATTCAAAATAGGGAGCAACATGTTATAGTACCATAGATGGGACCTCCTATACAGTCTTAACCCGGAGTCAGAAAGATAAAGACCCCACTTCCACATCTCCACCAAAGAATAATGAGGCATCTACTTCCAATTCTAAGGAGGCCAATCAAAGAGTAAGGATTCTACAACCAAGTAAGGAGTAAATCTCTTTTAACATTATTCAATTTTGTAGAGATTCTAAAATTCATATTTTCCCTATAGACTATCTTAAGTCTAATCCTGTAGAACTGCAAAAGCTAGT
Source organism: Thuja plicata (assembly GCA_018584345.1). Classification (NCBI taxonomy): domain Eukaryota; kingdom Viridiplantae; phylum Streptophyta; class Pinopsida; order Cupressales; family Cupressaceae; genus Thuja; species Thuja plicata. The sequence continues at coordinate 1,063,296 of MU228186.1, read as the reverse complement.
AGATTACTGTAAAGAGGGGAATCAGAATGTAAATCAAAATGCCATGAATACCATATAAAATGAGTCTATATTTTTAGACCCAATCGAGCAAGGTGAGCCATCTGTGTTGGCTACTTTCCCAGGTTAAAATCCTGACCCATTCTATGTGTCGTTGTATATTAGTGGTTTCAAGCTAAGCAATTGCATAATAGACTCTAGAGCCTCAGACAATGTAATGCCATCAACTGTAGCTAAAGCCTTGGGACTTACCCTCACTAAAGCCCATGGTACATTTTAATCTATGGATTCAAAACAAGTACCCTTGGTTGGGTAAATCAAAGATGCTCAAGTGGCTCTAGCAGCACATCCTAAGAAGAAAATGTTGTTAACAATACTTGTTGCTGATATATCTACTAGTTATAGTTTGTTGCTAAGAAGGAGTTTCTGTAGAGACTTGGGAGGGGAAATAAAGCTAGATTGGTCTCAAGCTCGAATCCCAGTGGGTAAAAAAAAGATAAATCTGGTCCTGGAAGAGAAAGATAAGTTTATAGTGCTAAAATCTGATGACCTTAAAGCCCAAATTCTATATCAGGAATTAGAATTTGTCAATTATATGTTGTTCACAGATGATCATGACAAGGAAATTGAACTTAGGGAAGAACAAGATCACTTTTCCATCAAGGAAACACCATCAAAAATATGGACCCTCAAATTTGACGGTAGTTGTGCATCATTGGGATCTGGCACAGGCGTGGTCTTAATATCACTAGATGGAGTATGTGAGCCCATGGCTTATAAATTGGAATTCAAGAACACAATAATAGTGTCGAGTATGAAGCTTTGCTGCTAGAAATTATTGTTGCAAAAGAGAAGGGTGTGAAAATCTTGAGAGCTCAAGGTGACACGGAGTTAATCGTGCGCCAAGTCAAGAATCAATACTCTGTAAAAAATCATAGATCAAAAAACTACAAGAACAGAGTATGGGATGAAATAGAAGCATTAGATGCATTCTTTATTGAATCTATACCAAGAGAATTGAACTCTAAGGAAGACTCTTTAGCGGTGTCAGCCTCATTACTCCTCCCTCACCTAGAGTTCAAGGATAAGAAGTACCGAGTAGAGGTTGTGTACCGACCATCTGTGCCTGATAATGTAGAAGATTGGAAAGTGTTTGAAGATGACAAGAGCCTCCTCTTTTTGGAGAGCAGTGGAAACTTCCATAAAGATACTCCTGGTGATCATAAGGAAAACTGTCATGACAAAAAGGAAGAAATACAAGTCAGAGGTCATCCAGTTATAAGGAAATATCATCCCTCCCCACTTAGTTACACTTGAAAAACTCTTCAATAGACATGATAATTTTGTCAAGAAGAAATTAATTGAAAGAGGCCCTACCACTGGCGAGTATGAAGGAATTAATATCGGAAGTGAAAAGGACCCCAAGATGATCAATATTGGGAAATGCTGCATTGAAGAAGAAAGGGAAGAGGCCAGGAAACTCTTCTTGGAATACCAAGATGTTTTTGCTTGGAGTTATCAAGATTTGAAAATCTTTATGAACAGTAAATTTAAACACCAGATTCCCTTGAAACTTGAGGCTGCCCCATTCAGGCAGAAACAAAGGAATTACAATCCCAAAGTTGCTGATGCAATATTTAGGGAAGTGGATAAAATGCTTAAAGCAAGGATTATCTACCCTATTCATCACTTTACTTGGGTGAAAAATATAGTACATATGAGGAAGAAGAACGGAGAAATAAGGATCTGTGTAGACTTTAGGAATCTCAATCAGTCCTATTTGAAAGACAACTACACTCTTCCCAACATGGATCATCTATTGCAGACCATAGCTAGAGCTGAGATGATGTTTATGTTAGACGACTTCTCGGGGTACAACCAGATAGAAGTGGAGAAAGCAGACCAGCATAAAACAACTTTCACTACTCCATGGGGCACTTTCGCATATCACATGATGTCATTCGGGTTTATCAATGCTGGGGAAACCTTTCAGAGAGGTATGGATCTTTCTTTCAGTGATATGAAGAACAAAATAATTGGTATGTATCTGGATGATCTTACTGTGTTTTCTAGAAAAAAGGGTAGATCATATAAATAATTCAAGGAGAGTATTGCAAAGGTGTAGAGAGGACAAGATTTCACTAAATCCTAAAAAGTCAATTTTCTATGTGACCGAAGGGAAATTGCTAGGTCACATTGTTTCCCAGGAAGGCATAAGAATTTATCCAGAAAGGGTGAGAGCAATCCAGAAATTGAGCTTACCTATGAACAAAACTAGAGTGAAATCATTTTTTGGTCAGGTAAACTTTCTCAAGAGGTTCATTCCAGATTTTTCTAAGATTACCAAATGCATAGTGGACATGCTAAAAGGAAATGTAAGTTTTGAGTGGAATGACCCTGGTAAACAAGCTTTCAAAAGCATCAAGAATGCCATAGCCAATTCCCTGGTGTTATGTCATCTAGATTACAAGAAGGATTTCATAATTTATTGTTATTCTTCTGAACACACTCTATCAGCCATCCTCATGCAGGAGAATGAGGAAGGAGTTCAAGCTCCTATTTCTTTTATGAGTACACCTTTGAAAAATTGTGAACTGAGATACTCTCAGACTAAAAACATGCTTTCACAGTAGTAAAAGATTTAAAGAATTTCAGATTCTACATTTTACACTCTCACTCTCTTATATATGTGCCAGACATTGTAATAAAAAGCATATTGACTCAATAGGACGTGGGATGTAATAAAAAAGGAGCATGGGTGGCTAAGAATTAGGAATATGACATAGAAATCAAGCCCACTAAGCTGGTGAGAGGAAATGCACTATGTAAAATGATGGTAGAAAACAAAGTGGACAAAGACCCTGAAAGTACACAATTGGTCCTAGAAATAAGTATGAAAGATCCCTGGTTTGAAAATATTGTGTATTTCTTGACATACGGTGAATGTCTTGAAGGATTGACTTCGAAGCAAAGAAGAGATCTAAAACTGAAAGCTTCTAAATATATAATTTAGGAAGATAGATTGTATAATAGATCTATAGATGGAACTTTCCTCCGGCGCGTTGACAAACAACAACAAGAGAAGTTGTTAAGGGTGTTTTACAATGAATCTTGTGGTGGACATTTCTCCTCATTAGTTGCTGCATTCAAGATATTGAGACAATGCTATTACTGGTAAGGAATGTTTAGAGATGCATATCATTAGGTAGCGATATACGAGAGATGTAGAATGTTTACTGGCAAACCACAGTTAGCATCACTACCCCTTAGACCAGTGATAATTGAAGGTCCTTTTCAACAGTGGGGTCTTGATTTTATTGGTCCTATAAATCCCATGTCTAGTGTAGGCCATACCTACATAATCACTATGACTGACTACTTCACAAAATGGGTGGAGGCGAAAGCGACCAATAAAACTACTTCGGAGGTAGTGTGTGAGTTTATCAAAGAGAATATCCTGTTAAGGTTTAGTGTGCCTATTAAGTTAGTTATGGATAATGCCACATACTTCTCTTCTCAGGAAATTATCAAATTTTATTTTGAGTATGGCATTATGATCAGTCACTCATCTAACTATTTCCCTCAAGGAAATGGCCAAGCTGAGTCTAGTAACAAAAATTTGGTGAACATCTTGAAAAAGCTTTTGGCAGACAATCAAAGAACTTGGCACAAGAAAATCTATGAAGCCCTCTGAGAAGATATATTGACTCCTAAAAGAGCCATTGGTATATCTCCTTTTGAACTTGTTTATGGGATCAAAGCCAGTCTTCCATTTCCATTAGAATTGGCAACTTGCAAACTGAGAACAACAATAGAAGATGGTATATATGAAGATGGTTTAGAAAAGAGGATTATTTACTTGAACAAACTTGAAGAGGAAAGGGAGAAAATGGTAGATCATATCACATGACATCAAATGCATGTGAAGAACTTGTTTGATAAAAAGTGCAGACCTTGGAAATTTATGGAGGGAGATATGGTGCTATTATGGGACAAGCGCAAGGCACCCAAAGGAGTGCATGGAAAATTTGAAACATTGTGGAAAGGACCCTTTAAGATCCATCAAGCATTTGACAGGAATTATTTTAAGCTGACTTATCCAGATGGTGAAGCATTACCCCTGACATACAATGATCAGGACTTGAAGCTGTATTAGATCTAAATTTAAAATAGGTAATCCCTGTATTGTACAATAGTTACATTTAGTTCCTTCTTTTGTTTTCTTTAGTTAGGTTTCCTTTCAGTTTTCCTTTTCGTGTCTTGCTTTAGTTTTGTTGTGAGCCACCTTTTTGTTGAGCTTTGCAAAACTAGAGATTTGAGTCCCTTTCTTGGGCATGTGAATGTTCAAGTCCCCAGACAGAGCCAACTGTTGCCCCAGTTTTGGTCTGGGTATCTTTCAGACATAGTGGATGTTTAATGTGTATTAGTGATCTTGAAAGCTTCGTGTAAGTCCCGAGTCTAAGTCTAGCTATCCTCTTAGGATAGGAGGCCTTTATCAAATTTCCCTAAATTGCCTTCTCTTTTGTGAGCCGGGGGGAATCGGTCTCTGAGATTGTGTTTCATTGGGTAAGTTAAGTTCCCAAATCCGGTAAAGGTCATGTTTCGAAGGTTTCTAACATTGGTTTTATATGCAGTTGAATTTTTTTCCTTAAACATTCCCTTTGGCAGCATTGGCAGAAAATTTGTTCTGATCTTCTCCTTGGTAGAAAATCACCTGCAGAGTGCATTTTCTGCAACAAATAGAATTTAGAGTATCAGAGGTCAGTGAAAGTTGAAAATGAGAGATTTGGGAATATAAAAGCTTTGGGCTTTCAGATCAAATCTATTTCAGGAAAAATAAATGATTGAGTGAGGAAGAATTCAAGATGCAGGCTTACTGGCGGAAAAGCAGAAAATGGCTTCTCTGCTACTCCAACAGGTGGGTTTTGAAATACGGGGTATGTTTTTTGCCAAACTGTTAAAATGGAATATTTTTGAAGAATAATAGATCTCTTGAGTAATCCAAGGTATAAAGAAAGCTGATGAAATCAAGCCATTCCATTTTAGCATCTCAACGAGCTAAATTTCTCCCTTAGCAGATTTTTGAGTAGAGAGCACTCCAAAGGCATTTCTCCACCGAAAGGGAAGCAAAAAAGTGTTTCTGCTACCTCCAAGAAGTTACCATTACGGTTACTAAAGTGAAAGGATGTTTCTTAATAGCTCGTAGGGGTAAAGTAATTAATTCAAATAAAGCCATTTTACTCCATAACAAACTTTTTTATTAATGTCTTAGTCTTTTCATTTGTGTGGTGCGGGAAGTCGACCATTAAACGGTAAGAATTCAAAAGTTATAAAATCAGCAAAGTATTCCAGATAGGAGCTACCATTTGTTTGACGAATTGTCTAAATTTGAATCTCTTGACTATAGTTATTCCTTGCTCTTGTGTTCTTGTGAGATATCCCTTATCCCAAGTCAGAATTAGTTGAAGTATGGCTACTAGGTTTATGGGATTCAATGAGATGAATGACATCACATCTAATTGGCATAAGATTACAAACACCTCCTTAAAGTTCTTTGATATGCAAAACTTTCAGAGTAGACTGAAGGCAGACTAGATACACCCTATCACTAAGAAGTTAAAGGAGAGATGGTTGGTAGAAGCTGCCAGTTTTCCTATTGTCGTTCAAGCTCCTGAGCTCGTTTGAGAGTGCATATCCTGATATAATTTAGATACCAAGTGAATCCTCCCACCCAATGAAGTGGTGTTTCTATACATTGATCGAGATTCTATCTAGAACTCCCTGTGCATTCTAGAGTAGGTTGAAGATTCAGAAATGACATATAGCCAGGCGGTTACTGAATATGGAGCAAAGAAGGCAGTGTGGAAGAAAGAAACAATCAAGTCATGGATTCAAGAGCTGAGGAGTGCCAAAGGCAAGTTTCCCAAAACATTATATGGCATGAACCTAAAGCCAAAAATTGTAGACATCTTGGTGCTACTCCATAGGATCCGAGGTGAGAGTGATGCACTAAACTTCATTGAGCACCATTTCTTCTTAGTCTAGGTGATCTATTCTCAACACCATTTCATCGATTGGGCTCTTATGGTAAGTGAAAATCTCCCCAGTGCCCTAAGTAGAGCTAAGCTTCAGAATGAGTTCTACATGTCTTTAGTCCTTATATATATATATATTGGTCACAATTAAAATTTAGCCAGGGCCTCCTAGATTAGAAGAATTCCCAGATGATGTTAAAAGCTATGAATTTTTCCCATGTCTACAATTACATAATAGTTATGCTAAATATCTTAGAGTCAATGATACATTCACAATGAGACTATGTAGGGAGCTACAAGGTTGCTCAGAAAGGAGATTTTCTCCTGAAGCCATGGCTTTTATCAGCCAGTTAGGGTCCTTTTTCATTCAATTTGTAGATTTCTCATATATTCGTCTTGCAGGACTTGATGACTTCCCCTTGAATCTGCCCAGATTTCCTGATGATATGATCGTGCTATTCAAGGTAATGAGGTAGGCACTCAAAGTGAACCTAATCTATGTCGATGCTAAGAAGAAGGGCTAAAATTTCTCGATGACCATTGGAGCTTACATTTGTGCATCCCGATCCGAGGAAAAGTATGTTTTGAAGACATTCTCAAAGAGGTTTCAGTTGGAGACATATGATGTCTTGAGGCCGTAGTATGATCCTATAAATTATGCTCAAGATTCCTTGCAAATTAGTCACGCAATTCATCATGTTGATGATATTGAAGACTACTGGGCTAATTGCAAAGATGACTTAGAGAGGAGAGAGAGATTCTATGCCAGGTTAACCATTGGACAAATCAAAAATTTCAAAGTTAAGATTGAAGTGGAGGGGTTGGAAGATGATGGTCAACATATGTATGCTAATATATATTTGGAGAAAACAAAGCCACTTCCTATAAGCTCCAATCCCATGCTAGGGCAGGCCATTAATGACTTGGAAACCTTAATGGGTGGGATTTATAGAAGAACAGAGCAATGCGTCAAATGGACTACAGGTAGAAGAAAGAGGTCAGAAAGGAAGCCTCCTTCTCAGTAAACCCCAAAAAAAGATACTTTGAGCACTACAGCAACTTCTTCAGTAACGATCCCAACTATGGCCAAAGGTTCATCTCAGCCAGCCGGTGGAGGTAATGAGTCTCCTGAGAAAGAGGTCCAACCAAAGAAGACATGTGGAGAAGGCCCACTTCCAGACATGGGGTCGATAGAAGAAGCTGTTTCTATAGACCTGTCCAAGCCAACAAAAGAGCCCACTAAAGGTGCGGGACCTGAGCAATTAGCTAAAGCTATTGCTGTAGATACACAAGTTGGAACTTCAACCCAAGATACTCCAAGAGGAGAGTCCCCTATTGTAGTAGAGGTGGGTGAGGATACCTCCAATACCTCAGCCACAAAATCAGATGAAAGGGTTGAGAAGCAATAAGAAACTGCTCAAGTCATTAGATTGGTCTCCTCTTCTCCAACATCGGTGAATCCATTTTCTTCCAGGCCTAAAGCTACTCCTCCAGTCATCAGGAATTTGTTCATAGAAGAGTTGGTTTTTGCTTCCAAAGTTACCAGTGTTGAATCCTAGATAGAACATACTTTAGAGCATAAAAGGAAGAGAGCAGAGGAAGGGAGTTCTAGCAAAGATACTCTCTTACGGGCCTTGCAACCCAACACCATAGTGGGTAAAGTGAAGAAAGTGAATAAAATGTCTACACTAGGTCAAGGCCCTAAAAAAGGGCATTTCACTATGGTGGTGTCAAAGCCTACAAAGGAAGGCAAAATCAAAGATATGACTCCCTCTGATTTTCAATTATAGTTGTTTGACATGGGGCTTGCTCGACATGACACCAAGGTAGATTGGTGGAAGTCCACCAATGTGGTAATAGAAGAGGATCTTGAGGAGCTCAAAGATGCTAAAGTTCAACTTAAAGTAGATGTAGCTGAGCTAACTAATTTCATCAGAAAAATCATCACTCCGATAGAAAGTATTCCTGGTGCCCAGACCACTTTTGATCCCAGTGTTGCGGAGAACCAAGCCATCCTAGCCAACTTACAAGAGTACATACACTTCGGGAAGATCGAAAAGAGGTGGATTGAGAGGCTCAAATTTGAAGGACTGGTAGTTGTTGAGCAATTGGGTAACGCTCTCCTAAGGCTGGAAATAGAAAGAAATAATATTGAGAAGAATTTGTAGACTCTCGCATCAGAGAGAGTGAGATGTCAAGAATGCATAGTAATGCTACACGTGGTAGTTAAAATTAAGACCAAGGAGGCATTAAAGGCCAAGATCTTACAGAAAGGAGATGAGCCTTTGATCAAATGGCTCCAAAGCCTAGAATTTAAAATTGAGATGACCATTCAAGCTGAAACATGGTTGCAGTAGATAGATGTCAAGATCAAGGAGGAGCAGAGCAAAGATTTTAAATGCCTTCAAGGCCTACACATAGAATCACAGATAAGCGGTCAGGGAAAAGAAATGATCAGATTGGCTAGTAGGAAGAAATCATTTTCTGATTATGTGCATAAGCTGGTAGAATAGTCTTCCACCCATTTGGACAAAGTGCCAAAACTCCAACAATTTAGTGGATGCATCTTTAAAGCCATGCAAGAGTTGAAGGATCAGATTGATGCAAACAAGAGCCTAGCCGAACAACATTCCAGATGGCTCATCAGATATACCAATGTACATATCAACAGGCACAAAGAGGTCATCCCAATCATCATAGCTGTCACCGCCTATAGGGCTAAATTAGACAAGGGAAAGTAAACCGAAGCTTAGATAGATTCCTTCTTGTGCTAAATTTTGATAGTATTATAACAGATAAACCTTGTTTATCATTTTTGATTGGAGAAGTTACCCTTTTGTAATGGTCCAACTCTGGAACCCTACATGTACTATTTTCCAAATCAATGAAAAGGTTGGCTAAATTTTGGTGTGAAAGATATCATTTTGTTGAGTCAAATTTGTATGTCTAAATGCCATTTCTTTAACTGCTCCACTGCATAGCATTTATCTATCTATTAAATTTGAATATTTCTTTGGAATTAGATTTACAGTTTTTGGTTGAACCAAAATTCTGTATTATCATTTTATACGGTTAATTAGGGGGAAATCTGGTGTTATTCTAAGTCTGGGAGATGTCCCTGTGAAATAGATTAATTCATTTTCATTTCATCATTAAATTACTAAGTCTTGCATGTGCATTTTTATTATCGGTTATTGCATTACCAGTTTTAAGGAGTCATATGATTGATGAAGCCTTGAAATTGGCTAAAGTTAGAATTGAATCTATCCTGCTTGAGCTATTTACTGTCTAGGTTTAGCTTGGTTTACCTCTTCTATTCTCGGGTCAAGAACATAGCCTTGTTAGAATATGAAAGATTAATATTTATTGAAGACCATTTACTTAAGGGAGATGTACCTTTAAATTCAGAGGGAAATTAGTTATTTAGCAACAATTTCCCAACTGTTGTATTCAATTGTTCTTAAATATTTGGGTATTCTAGAGTTAAAGAAAAAAGAATAATCTGTTTACCAAAATAATGATACATTTATATTCATACAGTTCATAAGTTTATTGGAATGCACCCTAGGGCATGGAAAGACAGTAAACCCACTTGTATTCAAGTAACTAATAGTTATAGAAGGAAAAAAAATACATGGGTTGATGGAGAACTTTTCCCAATTTTCAAAATTCTTCTAAGAAAAATGAAGGAAAGATTGAGAATCGCTATGACAATAATTTAGAAATACAAAGATACAGTCAGTTTCATGTTTGAAACTGATTGTGCATATTTCAAGGTAGTTGAACCAAGGAAGAAATGGAGTTACCCTATGGGTTATGAGGTCAATACAAAGGTTCTTACCATGCAATTAGAACATGTTCTATCTTCTGAGGTTGATTCTTCAGAAGAAAGATGGGGCACTTATGAAGAAAAGTCTGCCAAAATCTGAGATGAACAAACTAGGGCAGCAAGAAAAAGAAAGATTGAGAAAATGGTTGATAATATTGTATAGAAGGAAGGTATAAACAAAGATGAGATGAAAGAGGTTAGGAAGAAGGTAGAAGAAGGAGATTCTAGATTGGTGAGAGATGCTCCTACAACCCTTCCACATCCTAAAGCTGTATAGGTTGTTGACTCACCTCCTACTGTGGTTGATGTACCTGATACCACTCCTACACCACCTAAGAGGACATTGTAGAGAAAAAGCATGATCAAGATAGTAAAGGAAGTAGAGATTCCTGTGAGAAGGACAAGGTCCTCTAAACAAAACTCACCTCTTGAAAGGAAGAGGATTGGTGTGGAGAATAAATAAGAAGAGAAGAAAGAAGATGAGAAGAAAGAAAAAAAAAATTGAAGAGAAGAAAACATAGGAGAAAACTGAAGATAAACCAGCTGAGAGACAACTTTGGAAACCTAATCTGAGGATGTTGGAAAAGAGGATAGTTGATCAAGGAAAGCTAAATCAATTTCCTTGATAATATGAGAGGTATAATGATAATTAAAAAAATATGATTGAAGACATTGTTATTAATTATATGCAAGTGTTTAAAAATAATCTATGTGAAATAGAAGGTAGTAATCCTAAAGATCTGTATGATAAATTGGAAGTAAGGAAGAAGTTATCACTTGAAGAAGATGAAAACATAAGAGTAAAAGCCATAGAAAATATGCTACCTATTGTTTCACTTGTTGAGCATGACACAATAATGCAATCCATTAAGCCCTTGGTAAGAGTAAAAACAAGATTGATAATGATCATGAGGAGAAAGTATGATGAAGTAATAGAATAAAAAAACAAAGCTATTGAAAGGGTATTAATGGTAGATGGACCAGATAAGCCTTCACCCCCTAAGAAAAAGGCTACTAAGCCCAAAAACATTCTAAAAGGAGAGTCTTCTAAGTCTCTATAAGTATACATTGAATCATCTAAGGATGAAGATGATAGTAACTAGTTCTTCAGTACAGTTAAGAAACAAGACTTCTTTGTTGCTGGTGTGCCTATGAATTTGGAAACTTCATAGGATATTGATGACCATTTTAGAGGGATTTTTGATACAATTACTGATGATGACATTATTTTTCCATTAGTATACTCAGAGAAAAAACACAGACAACAAGCATTACCGACAGACAACAAGCATCACTGGCGAACCACAAGCAGTACCGGTGAAATGCAAGCATACCCGATAGGACAAAGAATTTTGAGAAAAATGCTAAGTATAAAATGTGACAAGCATCACCGACGACCACAAGAATCATCGGTGACCACAAGCATCACCGGTGAACAAAAGCATTACCGATGATATAGTTTTCAGAACTAACCTAACAGAAAAAGAAAAGGCATACCCGATGACCAGTTCAAGAAGGAACACCGACGATCAAGAAAACCGACCATCAGAATCGACAGACAGATCAAGAACCCATAAATTGTGGAACTGAGTTTTACACGATGATTAAAGCAATGTAATTCTATTTATAGAGTTTTATTTTGTTTTAAATCATATTAGATGGTCATGCAAGCTTTATGTAAATGCTTTAAACCATCCTAATGAACCTAAAGCATATCTAACTACAGATCAAGATCAAGTTGTATATCTTGAATCTAGAGTTAACTTGCAAATGCATGAATCAAGAATTGAACCTAAGCTAGTATAAATAGATGTTCATACTCAATTGTGAGT
>MU228186.1:1013532-1032797 GCA_018584345.1 Thuja plicata | reverse complement strand
TCCACCTTTAATCAAGATTAGAGGAATAATTAGTAAGAGGTGAATTTAGATAAGGTAAATAGAGATTAAATTAAAATAATTTTAATTTAATCAAAGTTTAGAAGAATATTAGTTAGTGGAGGAATAACATAAATCAAATTTATTTTACAATAAGAGATGGAAGGATAATATATTAAATTAAATTTAATATATTATAGTATTTAAATAGAATTTAAATACAAGAGGGAAAATGAATTTATTTAATTAAATTAAATTTAATTAAATAAATAGAGGAATATAACAATATAGTTAATTAATTAAAACAACTATAATGTTAAGGACAAATATTAATAAAATTAATATTGAGTTGGAATGGACAAATTTAAGTGTCTACAGGGAGATTATTGGCAAGTTGCCTGATGAGAATAGCATATAGGTTGTCATTTATGGAAACACTACTTATTGGCATGGTCGCTTGGAGTACATTCTAGTTTTGGAGATTGGGTTTGGAAAATGACTAAGTCCAGGAAGCAATTGATATGGTATAGTTACACAATTTTGACTAGCAAGCATAGTATGCGACGATTTAAGTCATGTGATCCTAGAGGAATGTATTATGGGATGTATTATACCTTTAGTTAATGTCACTTTCATTTTGGAGTTGACTAGAGAGAGTTACAAAATTTTGAAGTTATGCAAAGACAATGCAACAGTGAAACATGGCAGATAAGTGGTCATGATGTTTAAGGGAGTATAACGTGGAATCCAAAAGTGCTACTTTAGATCTAGTTTGGGTCCTACCCTAAGTTTTTTGATGTATGATCATCGACTATGTATTTTCTATTTGATTAAGTGTTGAACATATTTTGTGATGTATTTGTGAGCTGAATGGAAGAGTTATGAGATCAAGTATATGTGTGAAGATGTTTTGAGAAGTGAAGATATGTGTGTTAGGTATAATAGTCCACAAGACAATGGAGAGGGGGGGGTGCATCATTTTTGATATAGATTATTAAAATTTAAACTTTATAAACCAAAACATCAATGCAAATGATAACACAATGAAGACCAACACAATAACACAATACTTGTTGTTGAGGAAACCCTGTTAAAGGTAAAACCCCGGTGGGAATTAGCACCCACAAATGATGTACAAAGAGTATAGTATCCCTGTTAAAAGATTTAGCCCTGTTAGGATCTTTTACAACATTATAATACATAGTCCCTAGTAAAGGACAGACCTTGTTAGGAGTCAAGAGTAACAGTGGGCTCACTACCCAGGCACACTGCCAAAAGAAGGTTAAAGCCACCCTCACGGATTAAAAATCTGAACAAGTGTATATCAGAAATATACAATCCAATGAACTCTTTGATAGCAACTATCTTTTCTTGGTCAGTTTGAATGAAGTATCAAAAACTTTTCTCTACATCCAACAGCCAAAAGCAAGCCTCACAACTTCCACACTTCTCTTCCTTTTCATTCTCTACCACACCTTTCTACAATAATTCATTAGGTCAGCCAATTAAGCTTTCCCAGTATACAAATAATTGATTAGGTCATCCAATTAAGACTTTCTAATATACAAATAATTAATTAACCCCTTGCTAAGATACACAAGGTACCTAAAATACGTAAACATCAATTACAATACATTATTTATATTAAAAGGTCCACAATCTATGCTCACACTTCATAATACACGTTACATTTTTTAAGTCGGCCACCAAATAGGTCTCCTCCTGAATACATGCCACAATTGACACCAAAATTATCATGACAATCGATCAATACCCAACATAGGTCAATATGTCCTTTGTCACTCAATAAGCTCGCATCACCTAAAATATCTTTGCCCATAAGATATATCCAAAACATAGAGACCTACTCGGTCAAGCATCATAGTTACAGTCCAAGAACCAGTCTTCAATTAAACATCTGTAACATCCTCAATATGAAATATAAAGCCAAGCGACCTTAGGAATAAGGTCAACACACATCCTTCTTTGTATCACCAAATTCGATTGATCTAAAAAATTTGTACAGTGTCCGTACACTTCTATCAGTCAAATAACTAGTCTATTCTCTCCATAGAAACATATGTTGACATCAGTGACAAAATATGAATATAAACAACATAAGTAGTACCCAAATCCGATATCATCCAACAATGTGTGGAACCAATAGATGTATTGTGATGTCAGAATCAAACAAAGGATGTTGTGAGCTATAACTAGGACTACTTGAGCATACAAGATGCTTGCATAGTTCACCTTTTGAAAAATCAATATAAAAGATGGTTTTATATTGTAAGAGCAGTGAGCTCCTTGTATACCCCTAACATGGTTTCTATCCTTTAACAGGGATATGTACTAAATCTAATATTCATTTCTAACAAGGCTAGGTCTCCTAATAGGGAAACTATACTCTTAGTGCATTATTTGTGGGTATCATCCCCATCAGGGTTTTCCCTTGGCCAAGGTTTCCTCATGAACAAATCATGGTGTTATGAGTTGTTTACTTTATGTGTATGTTCTTCTTATTTCAGTAATTGCATGGTTAAGCTTTAATTTGTTAAGTTTGAAATTAAAGTGTTGTAATACTGATTCACACCCCTCTTAGTATTACTTAATCCTAACATGTTCATCATCTCCTTTAATTGACTTAAGGTTAGTGGGTAGTTATGCAACCTCTAGGTTAGAAACCGTCTTGCATCGATAATCTCTCTTCATTTGTCTACAATGAGGAAAAAATTATACTAAATGGCCTCAAATTATTCATGTTTCTTGTTTTCTTGCATAGTATTCAACTGTGTTTCTATGTTGTTGATAATATCCTACTTGAAATCTGACAGAAGATGGGTTATCTCTATCCTTAAGGCTCCAACATCATTTGATGTTCCTATAGTAGACCTATATACTCTTCCTTTCCTTGTAGCAACTCTAGAGTAGTTAAGAAAAATATTCTTGATATCATCCCATGTGGACCCAGTTATATCTCCTCCTATCATCAAGTCTAGAGCTTTAGTGTATCCTTCATTGATACCTCTCAAAAAGAGAAACTTTTGGGATTCTTGATTAAGCTGATGCTAAGTGTTCTTTTGTAGGATAAAAAAGAATCATGACACATAGTTCTCCATACTTTCATCTTCTTTTTGATTCATTTTAAAGATGTCATCTCCCCTCATGTAATCTCCCCTACAGTATTAGAACTTTAAAATTTGGCTAGATCTTTGTTAAATTTTCCACAAATTTGACATCATTTTGTCTTGGCCTTGTTAAAAAAATTCATCTCTCGACAATTAAGTTTAAAAAAAAATGTCCTAAGTCCAAGCTGGTATTACCCTTTTTGTCTTTGCAAATTACCATGGAAGTTAGTTGAGGTCAAAGTATTCATGTCTACAAGTTAGCGATATCTATCTTAAGGTTAGCGCAAGTTTGCAAGGTTTGACTAATTTAATATTTAAGACTTGCAATCTTGCGACACTGTTAAAAATTCTTGGTGTCGCGTGGTCACAATGGTCTTACTTCTTTACATCAAACAGTTGTGACCTTCTAAAATGGTTAGTTTGAAGTGTAGTACACTGTCACAAATTAGTAGTCTGGTTAAGTCTTAAGGTTGTGACCATGCACTAAGGTTAAGTGTGATGATTTAGTCAAGACTATCACAAGGTTGCTAGATAGTAAGATGTCAGTCGTAAATAGTTGTGGCCATGTGATAACCATTTGTTAGAAATTAATTCTAGTCTGATGTATGTTCAAATTTTTTTTAACAGTCATGTTACCAAGGATTGGACATGTGAAAAGGTTCCACGTTTCCCATATTTTAAAATTGATTAACGTTTACCATAGGCTGCAAGATTTCAAGCTTCTTTAAAAGGTTATGAGGATAGTTGTGATAGTGCAAGAGGCCACCACGTGTCCAAAGGAGATTTAAAGTGAAATTTTTTGTCACAACAATGCAAGGTCTGAAGGAGATTCTATTGTTAGTCTGCACTATTGCAAGATGCTGACACATGTTTACAGTATCATGATCAACAGTTGACGCAAGGTCATAGGATTCTTTGGCCTAAACTTTAAAAGGATTCTACCATAAGAAAAGGTTAAAGATAGCTGCTGGCGCAACGTCATGAGCTTATAATGTGGTTTTCTTTAAAGGTTGTGAATATGCAGAGGCAACTATTACAGTTTGTCACAAGGTACCAATACATGATTTTAAGCCATAAAGCTAAGCTAAATTCCACAAAGACAGTTGACTGGATTTGAAAAGTGACAAGTGGGGTCTCGGCCGAATAGAATGTTGACATGACAGAGATTTGCTGGATTCTTTGGCATATTATAAAAATGATTTTTAAATTGGTCAAGGTTTCTAATTTCGCATCCTGATGACATGACCATTTTCATTTTGCGGCTAACCACAGTTATTATGAACGCATAACAATAATGGTGAGTTGATGGATAGAGATTTGGTACTTGAGAGTGAAATTGAAAGCAAAATCCATAGAAATCATTTGTGTACCCAATCACTAATCTTTATTTCTATGATATAATGAAATTTCTTTGAAATTAAACCGTTGCAGTTGTAGACAGAATAAGTTCATAAAAGAAGATTTTCTGTCTAATTTGGAGAGTTTGTTATTTTGAGAAAATGGAAGAACCAATTATGTCCACTCAATCAATAGCTACAAGGAAGAAAAAGAAAGACAAATTTTTAGAGGAATGGATTCAGTTGTTTCCAGGGTCATCACTCGCAATTTCAACCAATGATCAGGCATGGTAGGACACTTATTCTCATTGCAGGAATCCAGACACTTTACATTCTACTAGTGCCTCTATATTCATATTTTTCTTCAACAATAGAATGAAATATGTTTGAGTATACAATCATGGGTAATAAACATGGCTAAGTTGATTGTCCCTGATGTCTTTGTGGACATTGACCTAGTAAAGGTATTGGCTAAACACTATTTCCCACTTACAAAATGTATAAGGAAGAAAGACAAAGTTACTCTAATAAGAATTGATAGAGGTAACTTTGTAGAAGCATTTGGAATTTTTGGTGCCATGAGTGTGGGCATAGACCTGGAAGAGGAAAATAGGTAGTATCATCTACACAAGAATATTTTTAAGAAGAATGCAATTCCCAAGTTAATCCCAAGGGAAGGAAGGAGACTTATACCAATCCCTGCCAATGTGAAAGAGCCTTTTGATGTGGATACTTTTTACAACTACTTGAAGTATATAGTGTATGGGTTGTGTAAGGTATTGAGAGATGAAGGAGGAAAAATATTAGATGAAGACTTGCCGATGTTGGATATGGACATTCAACATCCTCATGTGAACGAGTATGACTACATTGGCTACATAGTCAACATAATTCAAAGTGAATTGGAAGCTACTCAGAAAAATCCCTCCAAGATCAACTTCAAGCATTATTCTATCCTCATGCATCTCATTCTGTACTAAAATGCTAACAAGATGGATATGGATTTCATCTTGTTGAAGGAGGATATGGGTATGTCGATGCCAATTCAACTACAAACAATGGTATGGGAATGCACTACTTACCTTTCTTCATTTTTTACATTTTGAAAATTGGATTGTAGACCCTATTAGGGATATGTTAGGATAAAAAGAGGACAAAATCCATTTTGACCTTAGAAGAATGATTAGACCATTGCATGCAAATAGTAAGGGTCTTATAAGGCATAATTGGGGTGATTCTTTCCTATTTAAGAACTTTACAATCATTAGGGTTTATGGGTTTCCTCATCCACCTCACATTCTACCAAACCATGTCCCTCTTAGGGTTGGGATTATTGAATTTATTTGGCAATTAAAACTAGTACATAAGGAGTACCTACGCCCAAATAGCAATCAAACTTTTCTGCCTAGGTTATGGGTAGTAAATGATTTCATAGTAGGGAAGTGGGATTTGGATCCCATTAATGATTTCCTTAGGAATTATAGACTCTATAATACAAAAATAAAAATGTGTGATCTGGAGGGATTCATAAGAACTAATCTAAAAGAGATGGAAAATGTTTCTTTTCCATTACATGAGGCATTTCCCGAGGAGCATATCATCCAAAAATCATTTGTTCCTGATGAGTTGGCTGAAAAGAGAAGAAAGTAGAATGATATCCAAAGAGTTGAGGGAGAATTTAAGGAAATGGATGCCTCTTTTCTTGGTTTTTGAAATGAGTAGTATAATGGGATAAGTTAAAGAAACTTCTGGAGAAATAGGAGTAAATCATGGAGAAGATGCTTGATATACTTGCAAGAGAATATGATAGGGTTAACCCTATGGATGTTGTGTCATCACATGAGGATGTTCCATTTATAAGAAAGTATACCGTGGAAGTAGAGGAGGGAGATGAAGCAGAGTCTTCTTAGAGGCTAGCAACTAAAATATAGAAAGTTGAACATACTCCTCAAGTAATGAAAGATACTGCTAAAGAATTAATCACTGAAAAGGGTCCCTACTTCTTTAAAATTAGGTAATCATTGAGAGATGCTAAAAAGCCACTAGAAGGTGAGGGAACATGGGAATAAAGTTTATCATTGGTTGCTAAAATAGATGATAGACTGCTTCTCTCTGATTTGTTTATGCAGGATGATGACTTCATCCAAACTGAAGAGTTTAAAAGTTTTCTTTTGAAGTTAAAATAAAATGAATTAAAGATCAATTTGGGTCCTGAGAATGATAAATAAGAGAATAAAGAAAGATTGGTCAAAGCACTAAAGGAATATGATTTTGACAGTCATACATTGTTTTTAGTGCATGTAAGAGAATTGGTTAAGAAAAGTGGTATACTTTTATTGCCTGGATGGGACACACAATCAACTTTCTTAATTGACCAAATAAGAAAACAACTAGACAATATATTCAATTTTGAGGTTGAGGTTGGGGACTTCATCAGAGGCTCATGTTTTGACCCTAGGAGCAAGACATTGGCAATTTGGTCACTTGCTCTAGCCACACAAAAGATAAATATATTGGATATACAAGATTAGAGGCAAGGAAATAATCTCATTTGGAGCTTCCAGAATGTGAGAAATGTGGATATTGCAGACCCGATGACTCATGTATCTTTCCTAAATAGAGCCAAAGAAAATGATTTGGAGAAAAGGGTTGCATAGACATACAATAGCTTAATCAGAGTATGCAAAGAATATAAAGGGAAACTTATGCTAAATGCAAAGCTAGAAGAAATGATTGCTGAGCTAAATAAAAAGTTATCCAACATGCCCACTATTAGTGAGAGAGTGGATGTTGATGTGGAAACTACTGGTGAGTTTACTCCTTCTACTTCTAATGTTTCTATCCCCATGGAGGTTGATGAGAAGTTGAACAAATATGCTGAAAGGATAGAAGAAATAGAAGAGGAAAAGAATACTTTGGGGATCAAAGTATGGTTGGAGGTCCTATAGCACAGGGTTGTTCATAATTCTCATGTAATTTTTTAGTCTATTGAAGGAAAGTGTGTAGAAGCCATGACATTCCTGAATCTCATCTTTACCTTATTGTTAGGTAGAAACATGTCAATGAAGAAGCTTGTTGCAATTTTGGTATACAGGTTTGATCTTCCCGATAAGATTGATGACACTAAGGAAATGGTGGAAACAATAAGTACTTTAGCTTCTTTCTTTAAAGGGAAGGATCCAAAAATAAAAGAGAAACTGCAAATGTTTGTAGAATCATATAATACTTACTTCCCAAGTGTTTATGACAGAGAAGGAAAGATGAAGGCTATCCCCACATGGACAAATGATTTTGATTTAATTATAGAAATAATTGAGAATTTATTGAATTTAACCAAGGATATTGATACACCTAGGTTTAATGAAGTAATAGATAATCTATTCAGGGCAGAGGTAGATCTTGTAAAGTGTATCTCAGATTCAAGGGCCATAACTGATGCTCAATGGAATGTGGTTTTTAACCAGATAGAAATTGTTAGATCTTTTGAGTGGCCAATAGACAAGGAATTTGCTAAGTTGGAGATAGAGATGAACAATAAGAATATTGTTTGAAGGAGTTGAAAACCCACCAACTTTGTCTTTTTGTAGTTGGTTACTGACTTGGCACTTGATCTTGTATACATGGAGAGAAATTATCTAAATAGGCACGAAGAATTTGCCATCAAAAGCTATGGGTATTCTACACAATTCAAAGAAATTGTATTTGATCACCTCTAGAAAAAAGTGTTAGATGTCATTTTGTTGAAGCCAACTCCCACGTAAAAAAATTAGAAGATTTGAAGAAGTCTTCTCGGGATTTTACTATTAAGCATTCCAATGTAAAATTTTCCCTAAGTGATCTGTAACTTGTTGCAATCCTTACTCTATAAAAGGATTTCCAAGATCACTTAGGGCTGAGAAAGTTTGTCCAAATTTCCAATAGAATTATTTTCATACTCAGTTAGGTTTAACCAGTATAGTTGAGTTTTGTATAATAGTTGATAGAGAAAATATATGTTTTAGTGTTGGAGTTTTAGTCTCATTGAGTATTATTTCAGTGAAAAAATGATTGTACGAAGATGATGGTTCTAAAATCAATGAAATATAATCCTGATTGGTGCTCTCCTCTGTGTTGATTCAATGATTTGTGAATTTAACAAATTCTGAGTTTTTCATTCAATTCATTGCATATTGTTTATATGTGTATGTTTTAATTCTAAGATTTGATCAAGGATGAATTAAAATGCTAGAAATTTATTCATGAGTTCATAGGGTTGGCATAAGGATCGTTATGAGAAGTTCAATTTAGGAGTACATTGAAGGATATTATTGTAAGGTAATAATAACTTGAGTCTTGGATCAGTCACAGTTTGTGTCTTTGTACAAGAAATGGTAAATTGAAGATATTACCCAATGGATAGGGCACTAGTCTAGAAATTGCTAAAATTGTTATCTTATTGGTTCAATATACCTGGTTATTCCATATTTTGATAAAATTCTTTTCATTTTTTAGATTAGCTATGATTCTTATCATCTCATGCTCCAAGAAAAGTTGATGTTCAATGGGTAATTAGGCATTATCTAGTATCTCTCGATTATGTTGAGCCTTATATGATATTTATGCTTGTTTTAATGCTATTTAGTATGTATTCAAAGGCATTAAAGGGAGCCCCCTTGGTTTTGCATAGCCTAAAGTGTAGAGGGATAGTTTATTATCCCTGTTAGTTGGTCTAGTCCTCATAAGACTTTGAACATTGGAGTTGGCTTCTCTATAGAATGTATTGAGGAGTGTACTTGCAAATTATAAGAATAAAACCTTTTTCAGGAACCAACATATAGTATTCCTTATAATTCTCCAAGAATGTAACCTTCATCTCATCCCAGTTGTGGAAAACAACACTTCCTAGGCCCATGAACCATCTCAATGTTGACTCCTTGCGAGGTTCATGAAATAATTTTAAGTGTATGGGCATCATTAGTGTAGTCATAACTTCAGTAGAGGATATCAAACTCAAAGAGAAAGGTATCAGGATCCTCTGTTACTAGGCCATAAAACTTGGGAAGAGTTGAAGATTGGATATTCTTGAGATTGTCAATATTATGCTAATCAGTAATGGGAAATGGAGCTGTCATCCTTGGTCGACCTCTTGGCTGATTTCCTGGTTGGTAGACTACTAAGACCAATTGATTATTCTCTTCCTCTTGGTAAAGATATTGAATACACAAATTGGCTAAGATTTATGCAAAATGATTTGAGCCAAGGGGTTCTTCAAATATTTGAAGGACTAAGGCTTTGTCTTCTGAGGATGATGAAGAAGTGGGAAGGTTTGGAATAACATTATAAAAAAAACCATCTTCTTCATCTTCTTGTGGCACAAATATGTCTCCTAACTGATTGTTTGGGTAATTGGTTGGGAATCTTCCTAAAGATCTCTCCTTCTTCTATGCATGCAAATAGAGTAAAATTTTGCATGAAATTTTTGGGAGTGAAAACTAACTTACTCAAATATAGGAATAAAAGCATGAGTTGAATTATATTCTACAAATGGATGAGTTAGCACTTAGCTTGACACCATCCCCGACAATGATACCAAAAAATGTTTGACTTCTCAAAGGGATCAATAACTAGGCTCATTACCAAACTCATGGATTGGAAATCCTATATGAGGTGTTATCCTCCTTGTTATGAAGGCTCATTTAATCATCAATCAAGGGATGTATTACTTGAAATGGGTCTGCAAGATATATGTTCTAAGTGCCTACTCAAGCCACACTAGCTAAGAAGCTGCAGGAAAGAAAGAGATGAAAGAAAACTTAATCTATTTCTACAGGAAGTAAATACTTGGAAAATAACTGAACTAAAATACTAATTCTAAGGAAAAATGCTTGATTATCGATTCACAACGCTTTAACTATTCTGCCTACTTTGGCTTACGAATAGATAAACACTCGAATTAAAATGATGAGTTGTAGGAAATAAAACTAGCACTACCAAGGATTAATCATCAAGTGGGCCCCCTTGAATGAGTATCAATAATTCAATTACATGAAATGGATCTTCAACACTTTGTTATTTTATTCATATGAAAACAAGTATGACTATATTCATAAAATTGGAAAAATAGAAGAAATAAACTATCTCTGAATCTAGTCTAACATAATTAACTAATGCCCTTCTTCTCACACAAGAGAGTGAAGATTATTTATAAAACAAGAAATCTAACGGGTAACTGATCACACCAAGAGAATAGGTGGATTCATTATTGTATCTAAGAAGTAGGAGTAAAGTCATCCACCGAAATAGGAACAAGAGTTGTTTCAACAAACATGAAGAATAGATTCAGCTTCCCACTACTTCCTAGATTTTCTCAGAATTAGGAATAACATCTTGAATTAATCTTCCCTTGGCTTTCGTGAACTATATTCCAAAATGGCTCCATTATTGCTCCTTTAATTACAAGATTGGGTCTTCATGGATAAGCATACAGATGCATGCTCAATTTGGCTCCCTTCGACGAACTATTTTGTATCATAAACATTTAAATAGGAACAAGCCGACATACATCCAACATTGCATGCATGCATATTCATTTACCATATGGTTAATTATCTATTTAAACATAAATTCTGATTTATCATAAAAATATATAGTATTTTGGAAATAATTAAGGTTCATCCATGTGTGTCCAAAGTTTATGAAAAGCCTAAACCATGAAACTAAATTTCATGTGGCTGCATGCCACTGATCTAAACCAAATGGTAACCAAGTATTTCAAGGATTGAAACAGAGTATAATAAATAAGGAACAGAGTGCACAAAAGACTATCCTAAACTTATAGCAAGAGGTTATTAAAATGATGACAAATACTCATCCTATCAAACCCGTTCTAGTCTCATCAGGAAGAAGGGGAATAACCTCATTTGTTTGTTTCCCATCAACTTCCTCAACACCAAAAATAATGAAAAGGGTAATCATATGTTGGAAACACTGAGGGGGGGGGGGGTGAATCAGTGTTTGTCTATTAATTACTTTTCAACAACTTAAACATAAATCAAACATACATAGAATGAATCTTAATATAAGAACTCATAACACATGATATGATTACGGGGAAATCTTGATCAGAGGAAAACACCAGTGGGAATTAGTACCCACAAATATTGTACTAGGTATAATGAACCTGTTAAAGTTCCTTTGCCCTATTAGAAGTAGTCTTTACAATATGAGTACAATGACCTAGTTAAAGGTCTAACCCTGTTAGGAGTCTTTTACAAAACCCTGTCAAAGGTATATGGCTCACTACCTAGGCTCATTTCCCAATAGGATGAAGGCTACAACCTTCTGAAAGTTGATATACACTATATCAAAAGTGAACTACTATGATGACACTATTGTCTAATCAGCTCCATGTATGCATGAATGCTCTTACTCTCTTAAAGAGCTATATCATATATTGGCTTCATTATACCGCTCTTCTATATCTTCCTCTTACATAATAATTGACACTTGTAACATAACTTTACATTACATACTTATATGTTCATATCCGAATAGGCGCGACCCAAAACCAGACTCTAGTCATCCCTAAAAAAAAATACACAATGCTTCCGAACAAGTTGGCTAAAGTGTGTTTACTAAAATGCTAATTACATCATTACAAACATATAACCAAAGGCACTTAGCCATTACATTACAAAATAATTCATGCTGATCAAAATAGTAGTTGGCTTCCATGCTCTGTCTTCTAGACTGCTGGTCTACTGATTTGACTGTAACTTCGCCATACTATTGTTCCATACCATGTGTGTCTATATGTAGCATGTACATATGTCATACAATATATATCTAAATGTGCATAAGCTCAATTGATCTCTCACACATGCACTGATGTGCTGATCGTTGAATATCTCTGTCTGCCCTATTTTCCATACTTAGTCATTTTGTCTTTCATGACAGAAACTAAATATGACTTTGTTGCCATGATGAAAACACAAAATGAGTCATGCATCTTTAGGAATTCAACTTTCCAACAATATCCCCCTTTGTCATTTATGGCAACAAAGGAATGTGGCCAAGTTTCTCAAAATGACTTAACACAAAAAACGACTGTATATCATAACATCTTATTGATATATACATATACTTCTCTACATATACACATTCTATATTACTCCCCCTTTGAAATTAATGAAAAAGGTGTACAAAAAAACTTGTAAGTCTTCTACATACTTACTCCATGTAAACTTTAGGATACATAATCTGAAGAGATTGGATCTATTTCTACCAAAATACTTTCATTGCATCTACTTTCTGAAGATGCGTGCATAGGGCATAAGTCAGTTTCTCCATCTTCATCAAATCCATGCAAGGAACTTCATCATATGTTGCAATGGTGGCATCAATCTGTTTGATGTTCTCATTTAGGACTGCTAGAGATGGGGCAAGTGCATTTCTCAACTGAGTTTGTCAGATTCTTATCTTGCTGATTTCCAAGTTGGCCTTCTCAATCTTGTCCAACTATCCTTGATAGACATTATTGCATATGTTCATGTCTTGTGTGGAAGTCTCAACTAATTTTCTGATGCTATCCACCATTAAATATGTCTCTTCTACCTTTTTAATGTGCTTAGAGGTGAACTTCACTCTGTCCATGGAGTTGGCTATAACTTTCTTTCCCTTAGCTGCCGATTCTTTCAGTATGGATTGCCCAATCTTTAAGGAGTTCAAGCCTAAGGTAAACTTCTTTACCAAATCATTCAGTCTCTCCTTTTTGTATTCATCTTCTACAATCTTAGTAGCTGAATCTACTAGGTTTTTAAAATGTGTTTTGAAGTTTGTCAGAAGGCTGTTCACATCTTCAACTCTTTGAACTTTTGCTACTTTCTTGTTATTAGGCACTAAGTCATTCAATATGTTTACTGATTCCAAAAAGTGAGGGTTCCTCATCACTTGTTTCTCCTTTTCTTTTTCCATAGCAAGAACACTGATCTTGATTAGGTCTTCTTCTCCCCATGCATCCAGACTTGCTGAATCAGGAGTTAACCTTGACAACAATGAGTAAGATGGTTGAGTGGATGGTGAGAATATAGTATTATGACTGCTATCCATACATTCAATCTTTACTAGTGTCTCTTTTATTGGTGTCTCATCACCTTGAGTATCTTTTTCTTCATTTATGTCAATTGGATCATTGGTAGGAACTTCATCTTGTTGTGAAGATGTATCATCAGTGCACATTTCTTCAGTGCTTACAAATTCTTTATCAACTTTGTCCATATATTTTTTAGATACTGTCATGGATATCTTGATATTGTCAACTACTATAGTATCTTCTGAGTCTTTATCTGTATCAGAAGTTATTTTCACTGTGGGCGCTGAAACTTGTGGACCTTGTTGGTGCTATTTCTTGTCCAAAATGTGCCTTATAATTTTTATAAGGTCTCATGTCATTAGTAGTGTCAAGGGCTTTGAAATTGGTATTCAAATTGTTTTTATGCCTCTGCAAAGTGTGTTCAAACCCTCAACCTAATTGAAAATGGTCCAAAGTAACTAAAAACCCTAAGTGCCTCAGCCGGTTTTATTTTCATGTTACTTTTTTGGTCACTTAAGTCATATTAAGTCATGTGTCTGTGTTGAATGGGTTTCTTTTTGCCAAAATATTGTATCATCCTAACCACTTTAATAATTCCTAAGTCCCGCTATGTAGGTCCCTTTTATGTCATCCCCTTATGTATCATGCAAGTTTGAAAAGATCAAACTGCGCGCTTATTAGCTTATATCTAAGATGCTCGACATCTAATGTATAAGTGAACAAGTGGAGGCAACACGTGTCCTTGGTGGGGCCAACCATGTTCAGAAATTCTTCTATTAAAAGGTGAGAAACTCAGAAAAAATCAGATGGTGTGCTTATTCGCTTACCTCCAAGATGCTTGACATCTAATGTATAAGAGAATAAGTAGAGGTGACACATGTCCTAGGTGGGGCTGAGCTATTGAAAAGGCATTCTATTAAATAGTGCACAAGTTTGAAAAGATCGAATGGACTGCTTATTTAATTAAAGGAAAATTGCATGACATCTAACATATAAGCGAATAAGCGGTGATGACACCTGTCTAGGGAAGTATGTGGGTCCAATTGCAGACGAGTATGAAAGGTGTTAAAACCTAGAAGGATCTGACGGTCGGCTTATTTGCTTATATCCAAGATGCATGACATCTAACATATAAGCGAATAAGCAGTGATGACATATGGCAGTTGGTGGGCCTAGGCATTCAAAGCTGGCAGAGTTTTAAACTTCAGTTAAGTTGGTTCACATCTGACAGCTCGCATGTTCGCTTAGATCTAAAGTGCTTGGCATCTAACAAATAAGAAAATAAGCAGTGGTGACACATGTCCTCAGTCGACAGTGATTCCCAAGAAAATAAGATAGCTGTTAGATGTGAAGGATGATGCCCAGAATCAACGGTTCAAGTTCAAAATTGATAAAAACAAGTTGCAGAGAGCCGTTAAGCCGTGAAATTGAATCTAGTGAATTAAATATAGAACATGTGATAACTCCATTCAAATTCAATTCGAAAGACTAATTTGATTGAGGCCATAAATTGATTAAGCTGACAACAGTCTAAATCATTCACATAAACCATTTGAGCAAAGATGAAATTGCAAAGAAAACCAACTTCACGCGACTTCTGTATAGAATGGGTAAGCTCACTAATTCATTACTATTCAAATTGAGATAGAGTTTGCATTTCAGAGAAGCTTTTAGAGCTCTTGTTTCAAAATCTGGTTCTAGTATTAATAAGAAAACCCTTAGAATGGCCCCTAGAGTTGAAATTTTGGGATAGGTTGATTACCAGAAATGAAACGTTAGGGAGGATTTATTGCAGCAGTTACCATTGTCCTCAGGGGATGCCACATAGGCTAAGAAGGCAGTACCTAAACCTCCCCACTTCAAAATTGGGGATGGGTTATATGATTTTGGAAGGTGGGCAAGAGATGCTACTACTAGTTTAGACACCCTTACTCTGTTTAGAGCAGCTTATAGTCAAAGAAAGGCCCCCACCCCAGACTGTAATATTTGGGAACTAGATGTTGGAAAGTTGATAGCACCTAGTGTATTCATGGACACTGATTTGCTCATTCTAATAGAAAACACTTATGATAAGGTGTCTAGGGTTGTTAGAGACACCCAGGGAAATATAATACAGACTGTAACAGCAGATGAAATCAAAAGAATTTTCAAGCTAACTAACACTTCCTAGAATATGGATGATATTAACCTCAAATATTTCAAAGAAATATACAATAACCAAAGGGATTATTACATAGGTGAAGTAGTGAAGGGATATTCTAATAAGATAGGAAATTTGGTTGTAATAGGACCAGGAACCCCTAAACCTTTCAAAGTGGATCTTTTCATTGGCAAGACCGGGAAAATGTACAGTTCCCTGTGTAATATTTTGGGGATAAATGAAGAGACGGCCATGCCAGTCCATATAATGTTGATGGTTGTTCAGATTATGCATCCCTACTTCTTGGTAGTGTTTGATTGTGCATCCTATATTGCTCATGAGATGCATGATGGTTTGTCAGAAATCAAAGATGGAAATATACAAAAGCTGACAAACCAAAGATGGCAATATACAAAAGCCAATGGGTTGGTATTCCCTCATGATGCATATGTTCTTATTTAACAGTGCAGGTTTCTTTGAAGAAGAAATGGAATTGGAGAGATTCCAAGATGATGAAGAATTGCCTTTTCAGATGTGGAGTGTAGACTTGTCCTGGGAGAGAAAGAATGCAAGTTATGTATACTTTGACAAAGTTTTTGCAACCAGACTTAAGTCATTATTAAGAAACCAAAATGTAAGAGTTCATAATGAAGTATTGATACTTTTAAGGCCTATGGAGTATGCCCCTGAGTTGAAAATTGCTCACAACTGGGGAGATTTGATATTGTACCCTTTTGCCATAGTGATTAGGGTTTATGGTTTTAGAGGTGTTCCTTATGTTCTACCCTATGGAGTCCCACTCAAAATTGGGATAGCATAAATCATAAGACAATTAGGTGGGCTACAAGAGGAAGCTTTGACAGGAAAGATGAAGGGAAATATCTTCCCTACCCTCACTAAAGCCCATCACTTTATCATAACAAAAGGAGGATGGACACAGTTTGGCAAATACTTTGAACCCTATCATTTATCCACTTCCATAGCCAGGTGTGCAGACAATGAAGATTTTATCATGGGCATGTTTAGAAAGAGGACCAATTGTATAATGCTAAAGCATCAATTCTACTATCTAGAGGATATTATCAGGAACATTTTTGAACTATAGGTTCAAGAAGTCAGAAATGAAAAGTGGATGGCCTATAAAAAATCCTTGGACTTTGTCCACAATTTTGACAAGACCTATGATCCTCTAAAGGATTTTTTCCCATGGTCTTATAAAATTGATTCACTTATGAATATTTTTTAGGGAATAATACAAACCCTAAATGAAAAAAGGAAGAGAGCAATTGAGAGTGACCCAGAAAAGGCTCTTTCTATTATGAATAAATTCCGACAGAGCAAAATAGTTCCACCTAGGAACTATCTAGTAAACAAAAGAAGAGGATATACCACTGTTGCTCCCAGAGTTGATCAGCCCATTTAGCATAAGGGAAAGAGGCCAATGGACATTGATGTTGAAGAAGTGCCCTCTCCAAAGAGGCAAAGGGTGGAGATAAAAGAACAAGGAGGTGAATTATATTCTCCTTCGCAATCTCCTATGTAATATGATGACCAAACCATTGCTAAGCAATTGCTCAAGATGAGAAATGCTGGTGAAGTAGTTGTTACTACTCAAGAACTACAAGAAGGGATGCCAGAAGAACCTAAACATACATTATCTAACCTTACAGTGGCAGAATTTGCTGGCAAGGAATTAGATCTTGTGACTAAACAGGCTAGTGATGAATTCTTGTCTGATGACAATTTCATCAAAACTAGGGCTTTTATTCAATTTCTACGGAGGTGCCATATTGGTGAATACAATGACAAGTGCTAGAAAATGATAGAAGCTTAACCCAATGCTACCAAGGAGGACATAGAGAAAGCAGCTAAACAAGAATTGGTATTAAAATTTGACAAGATTACTCCTAAAGAGGGTAGACAAATGATCAAAAGGCAGGGGGTTCTCATAATGCCACAATGGGATTTAGCTGATGTAGTGGTTTTTGATGCTATAAGGAAACAAGATAAACCCATAAGCCCTACTGGAACATCAATTGGTGATCAATTTAGTGAGGATCATATAGCGTTGGTGATCTGGTCACTGAAGAAGAAGGACAAGAGAATAGTTAAAGAAGATGATGAGATTGAAGACACAGGCAGCCTAATTGTGAAAAGGGTTGTAGATACCTTAGGAACTGAAGCAGCTAACCTTGTTGTACAGGTTGCCAATCTCAGCATGAAAGTATCAGAAAAGGAGAAGGAAGCATATGCTAGTCTGAATGAAAAGTATGAGTTTGTGCTCAAGGCTTATAATGAAGAGAGGGTTAAATCTTTGATGATGGACAACAAAATAGCAGAGTTGGAAGGTAAGAAAAAGATTCAATTGATTCCCCAAAGGGTAATTGCTTAGGACCCATATGAACCTTCCTCCTCAAGTTTGTTCATAACATATCCCCCATCCCCTACACCTCTAATTCCTACTATTCATGAAGTTGTTGATACCAAGAGAGCAGAATTGGAAGCTGAGAAGAACAGGCTAATTAGTGAAAGGACAAGATTGGAAGAGGAGGGTAAGAGGGACCTAGAAGATTCCCTAGCATACAAAGAGGCTGATGAGTTGATGAAGCAAAAATGTTCTGATCAAATATTCTCCAACCTCAAAAGGTGTGCAAGTGAGGCCAACCTCTCTAATCTCTACCTATTGGGGAAGAAGATTGCAAGCATCATCAAAAAATATGAGGATGAAAAGGAACAATGGAATCTGATAGTGAGTAGATGGAAAGAGAAGGCATCCCATGTTAAATCTTTCAATTCCCTCTCAAAAGAGCAAAATAATATTGATATTATTCTGACAAGCACTCATAGGTGTCTCAAATTGATGGTCAATTTAGACACCAAGAGAAACATGGTCATGAAGAAGATCACAACTCTAAGAGGGGAATTTTCCAAGGACAGATACGATATGTATCCCTATATGTTCAAAGAGGATGGGAACATAAAGAATGAATCCCTATGGCTGAGGTAATTAAATGAAGCAATAACTAGTAGGACAAAAAGTATTGTCACTCTGGCAAATACTGGCTGGTTTGTTTTAACCATTGATATTTTGAGCAAAGCCAGGGAATTTTTTGAATCTTTGGAAGAAAAAGTAGAGAAGGCCAATAGTGACTAGGAGGACTTCAACAGCCAAAAATATGAAGTTCTCAATTTTAGTTGGCCTAGTGATGAGGTGTTCACCACATGGGTTAGCAAGTATGGAGTGGTCACCCCGGTAGCATGAGACAATAAATATGAAGGGGACAGCTAACACTAAGGAGGTTGAGTGAATGGACCAAATTAGATATTTGGGGCCTCTACACCAACAAGAGAACAAGATCCAGATGATAAAGACCCAACTACTTTGGAGCAACTTCAAGCATTCAGGCGGTCACAAGACAAATGATCACATGGCTCATACAAAATATTGTTATCTCATCAGCCAGAAGTTTTGTCTCTTCTTGGAACTATATTTTGTCCTGTAGCCTAGTCATCCATAGCTTGTTGCATCCTTATTTTCCAAAAGGATTCCAAGATGACTGGGGCTACCTATAAGTATCAAGTTGTAATATTGT
>MU228186.1:969079-983018 GCA_018584345.1 Thuja plicata | reverse complement strand
CTATGATTGGATTTGCTTATTTTCATAGAAGACTTAAATGCAGACTCTAAACTTGGTAAGACACTATTGTCAAAGTTATTCATCTCAAATGAAATCAGTCTACCAATTAAGCTATCAAGAGTAACTGCATTGTTTTCCATTGCTCTCATTTCTTGAATAGAAGAAACTCTAATAGCATATACATGCAATAAGGTTCTTAAGATTTTACTTACCATTTTTTCCTCTTCAAGTGTACCTCCAACACCTCGTATAGCATTGACTACTTCTTTTATTATTGTGTTGTACTATGTGATGTTTTCTCCTTCTTTCATTCTGAGATCATCAAATTTTCCTCTAAGGCTTTCTGCCTTGGCTCTCAAAATATTTGTATCACCTCCATGTACAAGCTTCAGTTTGTCCCAAATTTTCTTTGCAGTTTTGCAATTCTTGACATCTTCAAATTCAGCATCAAAGAGTGAGGAAGAAAGCTCTATAACCATGCAGTTATGCTCATGCTTCTCTCTCAATTGATCTACTATCAATGGTCCTATAGGAAACACATATTCAGTATCTAAGCATTAGGTAACATCATTACCAATACCTGATAAATGGAGTCTTATCCTGCTTTTCCATGAAGCAAAGTTGTCTTTGTTCAACTTGGGCACATCTCGTATGTTCATCTTCTGATCTTTACTTAGGTCTTGAAACCTTCCTTCTAAGCACACAAGCTCTAATACCAATTGTTAGTAATAAATGAGCGGGGGGGGTGAATCAGAGGCCTCAAAAATTTATCCTTTAATCACTAACTTCCAATAGAAAAACCTTAAATTATTAAGTCCCTACAAGATGCATGCCATGAAATACTTATAATAATTAACTATCTGTCAGTTTACCTTGTCTGTCCTTATTCTCCTTGATAACTGATAAGAAGTAAACCTATTTACCGATACTCAGTAAATATGCAGAGTATACCAATCAATCCAGAAATGCATATGTGAAATCTAAAACAATAAAGTAATAAACCATACACACATAACACATGGATTTTAACATGGAAACCCTTTAAGGGAAAAACCACTAGGACCGGTACCCCAAATTTTCACTCTTCTGAAGTGAGCCTTGTTAGGAGCCAACCTTGTTAAAGGTTACAAACACATTGTTAGGTGTGACCTTGTTAGAGGATTTTATACATAGAGGTTGTCACTTAGTATCAAGCATCTATTTTCTACCATCCTTGAATCAGCCTCCTTCTTAGACTGTCAATAGGCTTTAGGAAAATCTTGCTACCATCCTTGAATCAACCTTCTTCTTAGGTTGTCAATAGGCTTTATGAAATTTCAATGCTACTTTCATGAATCAACCTTTTTGGCACTCCTTAGGATGTACCTCAATATATAGAAGACGGTTAAGTCCTGCTCTGTTAAGAGACTTGATGCTTCAATGGTTAAACTGAAACACTATGACCTATTTCTAATGCAACTTGAATTGTAGATTTTTAGATCTATTTAAGTACATTACCTCTCTAATCAATGTATCAATTCAATTCTCTGTGCTCCACACTTTCTACTCTGTGATGCTATGCTTCACTATTCATCAGTGTCTCCAGAATTCTTTAGCTCTCCTTCAACTTGATTGATTAGGACTGTATGAAGGTATCCTTCATCAGTTTCTCTTCAGCATCCTCTTTTTATTCACTCCCCTTCCCGTGTATGTGATTGCTTATGGAAATGAATTATGCTTGTCTCTTATATAGACATGATATTCCTTAATTCTTGATTGTTGATTCTTGATTCTTGGCATGAAAAAAAATTTAGCCAATTTGATTTACAACTTTAACTCCTGATTTATCTCGTAGTTGTCTTCTTGCCAACTATACAAATCTTCTTTAAATCAATTACTTAACTCTGGTCGAATAAAACAAATAAAAAAACTAGTTAAGTTTATCCTTAAGCTCTGCCAGCTAGATATTTTGTCATTTTCTGAACTCTCTATTCTATTGGTCAACTCTGTAGTTAGTCATCAGTGTGACTCCAGTCAGCTTCAAGATCTTTGTCCGTCAGGCATCATTGGATTTTTCTTGTTGGGAAACTTTATTTTCAACTCGTCAAGCATCCTGTGGTTTTGCTTCATCGGGAAACACTATTTTCTGCTCGTCAGGTATCACTATGAATTTTTTTCTTTTCCTTTACCGATGGTGTGCACTCTGTTGGTGTTGTCTGTCACTTAGTGAATACTTGACTTTTATGCATTACTGAAAGCATAATCTCTGTTCTGTTGATTCTTTGAAGTCTTTGGCATTATGTACATGACCGTACAGATGATATCAAGTTGACATCAATGAAAATACAAACCATTATCTGATTTAATGTCTTGCATCATCTTCAACTTAACATTATCAAACATTCAATCAGTTACATATCATCAGTATGCTCGAGTTGGAACTGGTTGCACGGTAGTGGATTCAATCCCAAACTGTGGTGAAGGTAGAATACCTATTGGTAAGTTTGGTTTGGAAATATAGATGGATTATAATATAGCATTGAGATTATTAGTATGGAAATAATGAAAGAGTTTGAGCCTCAAATGAATGTTTATAGAGAAATAAAGGATAACATGCAGATTTGAAGGAATGTCCCGTGGTTTGTGAAGAAAGATTATAAAGTACATGTAAATTTAGGATTACTATCGATGCACTCTGCATCATATTTTCATGATATATAATACCCTAGGCAATGTGTTCCAAGGTATACAATGCCCCGGGTGTTGTATACCCTAACTTTTGCACCCAAATTTAATTTGGTGGCCTGATGTTGTGTTTTAGTGAGAAATTAGATCCTGTGTCAGCATCCTTTGAATTCTAAATCCTGAAATGTTCTGAGAGGTATATAAATGGCCCATCTCTCCTGATTTTGATAACCATGATCAATATTTCTTATGTGCTCTCAATATTTGAAGGCAAGCATTCAATTTTTAAGCATTCTCAAGAATCCAAGGCATCTTATCCATTGTAGCAAGCTTCTCTCCTATGATGGCTAAGTAAAGGAGTTCTCAATCAAGAAAGAATATCCTTTTGTCCATCTACATGTACTTCCCTCTTACATTCTTCAAGAAAAGAGTTATCAAGCATAACAACATTGATGATCTTGGAGTGGCATTCATAGATCCATGCATTTGTGAAAGAGATCCTTGATTCCTTCCTACATTATAAGATTCAACAAGTATAATTAAAGAAACATACAATCATATTCATGAACATGTGTGATATCAATATTCATTCATGAAGGTATATATAAGGTAGATCTAACATTTACCTTGGCATTTTACATACTTTTTGTGTACACCTAAAAATGGTCAAAGCAAACATTAATTAAATTCAAGCCATTTGGATTAGTCAAAATAAAAAATTAATTAACTTTGTAATTGAATTAACACCTTGATTATATAATTCACTAATTAATTAAATCCAATCCATTCAATAATCATACATGGAAAATTTAATTGATTCTTTTAAATTAATTCCCTCCTAAATTCTCTCACCTACCACTACATGACAAAAATAAATCAACCAATGGGAGAAGAGGAAAAAGAGCACATGAATAAAAAAATAGGCTATTCTATCTTGACCCTTCAATCTTGTCCATCTAAAGGGGACACATCGTCAACCCTTAATCCTAATCATAACTTGACTATGGTTACCTAAACTCACCCCCTACACCATAGAAAATCCTATAAATAGGATGCACAATCAAAGTTAATGATCCATCATCATTTCATAGCAAGTGCATTATAGTCATTTTCATCATTAAGATAATTTTTATTTTAGCAATTTTAGATTAGAAGCATTTAGAATCATAGCGTAATGGAGGATTTACATCATAATTTCATGTTCTTGATCATTTAGCTAAGAATTTACATTAATTTAATCATAGATCTATCTTTCATATTCATTATCTCATATTATGAGTTTTCATTTGAGGGTAATTATTTGCAGTTCAGAGAAATACTCAAATCCTTAGAATTAGAGAGCGATGGATCACTCATAGTCTTTCATTTCCATGCTTAATCTAGTGTTATCATTTCATTTGAATTGAAAGATTAAATTAATGTTTTATTATAGATTTATATAATTCAATTTACATACATACAAATGGTGCCCACCATGGGGCTCACGCCTCACTAAAAAAAAATGTGTTTTTGAGCTTTTGTTGTAGATTTGACACTTGCAGGTTTGAGAAAAAATAGTCATCACCTTTACACATAAGTTCATCGCCTTTACATAGAATTTCACCACCTTTGTAGAGAAGTTCATCGCCTTTGCACATAATTATTTTTCCTTTACTAAGACTTGATTGCCTTTGAATAAAAGTTTGTCACGTTTACAAAAGTGGGTCGCTTATACCTATTCTTGTATGGCTTCTTCTCTTTCTTTTGTCACTCTTAAGCCAAATTTCATCGCTTTCTAGCTAAAGAGATATTCCTTTAAATTCATCACCTTTAAGTGCAAGTTCAATTTTTTAAAGCTAAAGTCTATTGATATTAAGCTAAAGTTTGTCACCTTTTAAGTATAATAATGTCACCTTTAAATTTGATGTAAAGAATTAAAAATCTGATAACAGAATTTTGTTTGTAATGATTTATAGTTGGATAAATTGAGGAAAAGTAGGAAGGCTACCTGTGGATTACTTGATCATTTTGAAGAAAAGAGGCAAAGGGATTGAACAAGTATGAAAAGAATATAAAATGGATGAATGAGATAGAAATGCTTGGTGAAGAAGGTAAAGATTATAATCGATACTTGATTATTATTAACATCTATCAAGCTAAATATGGAGTAGAAATTAACTTGGATGCTTCTCCTTTCTAAAATTCCATAAATTTTCCATTTGTTTTTTATTTCTTCACTTTTATTATATTATGTTGGACTAATGTTTGTGAAAGGGGATGCTAAGGAGATAGATCTAAATGCTAAGGTAAATGGTTAATATTAAAAATAGACTATCATCGTTAAAAATGAACACTAAAAGCTCTAAATCCCTCATATGCATTTCTTCCACTTTTGGAAATTAAATTTCAAACACATAGACTAAGTAGGAGACCTTGTTTATGAATAAAGATAGTAGGCCTATTCTCTCACATTTCTTAAGGTGATCATAATGCCAAACCTATCAAAGTTCCCTTAGTTAGAAAAATTCTAGAAACAAATCACATGTTCTTTGTGTTTGAAGGATAAAGATAGTAGGGATATGCTCTCACCTTTCTTAAGGTGATCAGAATACCAGAACTATCTTAACCTCATTTTCTTAAAAAATAGTGCATTTTCTTTAGCCATAGTGGACTTGCCTCCCAAGATTTTCCTTAACGAGGCCAGTGAGAATGACAAACCAAGTGGGATACAACCATTTAAGCCATGGTAATCCAACCCACTTAAAAATAAATTACATTCACCCTTAATGGGGTGAGTGATGAAAATCTTTGACCAATAACCCTCCTTTAGTAGTCCATCGAGATTGTGCAAAACTTTGTTTTTATGATGGTGGGAGGCTCCTATAAAGGGAGGTAAAATGAAAAGAGATTTTGAACAAATATTTATTACAACCCAGTTAAGTAAGAAGCCTACCTTTTATCCATGAAAGACAAAATTTACCATAGGTAACTTGCTTGAATTGTCTTCTATGTAAATCACTCATGGAAATGATCGATAACATACAATTTATGTGTAGATATTATGGTTGAAGACAATTATTTTTGTGTTTTTTTTGTTTGATGATCCAATCAATCAAAAGGAATTATCCATTTAAGATCAAAATTCAAACACAAACTTCAAAATTTCACAAAATTGAATGAAGATTATGCCATTGGTCACTTTTACAAAATGTTTTGTCACTTTTAAGTAATCAAAAGTTGCTTCGATTAGAATGAATTTAGAATAACTGAAAGGGGGGTGAATCAGTTATCCTCCATTCTAGATGTACCAAATTAAACTTTATACTACTTTGAACAACCTAGATCTGCTCGGCAACAATAACGTAAATCAACAACATACATATGCAGTTTTACTGTTCTAATGTAATAAGCTTGCAGAAACTTAACAGTAAAACACAACATAAAAATTCATACAAGTTAACACCAGTATTTAACTTGGAAACCCAATTAAGGAAAAACCACCAATAACATGCTATCAATTTTTCACTCTTCTGAAGTGAGCTCTATTAGGAGCCAACCCTGTTAAAGAATACAAAACACATTGGTAAATGTGAGCTAGTTAAAGGATTTAATCACCATGTCAGGAGTGGCCTTGTTAGAGGACTTAGAACATTCTACCTGAATGTCACATTGCTCAAAGGATTTATACAATGACTATTATGTCAACTTGGTTAAAGGATTTTGACTGATACAATGGTTAGAAAGTAATCAGCAGGTGTGATCTAATACATACAACTTACTTTGCAAATATAGATCCAATTCAATTCTAATGCTAATTCACTGAGTCCTCCATTCTCTTTTTAATCTTCAGATCTTCTTGGAAAGCCGTCAAGCAATCACTATCATAGCTCTCTACTTCTTTGCTCAACCTTCTTTGTTAGATCATGCCAATCAGTCAATTAACTATGTAATCCTCTTGCATATACATCATACACCTTCAGACATATGAATAATCCCTTGAGGTTATCTTCTACCTCTTCATCTAGGAAAAATAAATCTTTGCTACTTAATCAAGATTCTAGATCTTAGGTTAGGTCAGATCCAACGGATCTTTCCAGCTTTACATTTAATTTACTTCTCCAAAGAAATCACTAACTAAATCTTTCATCCATGCATTAATTATGGTTACTCGTGCATTTAAATAGTGTGGACCAATCATCCTTATCCTCAATTAACTTTACATATCCCAATAAAACTGACTATGTCAGCCAGAGATCTCAAATCTCAACAAATACTGAAAAACTGCTGCTTGACCAACACTATGTTCTTCCACTCGGTCATCACTAGTTTCCTCGGCAATTTACTGGTGCTCAGTCATCACAAACTTTGTTCGACATAAACTGTTCTTAGTAAATTGTCATCAAAAGATAAACAACACATTACTTTTCCAATGTGCCAACTGATCAAGTACCCTTGTGATTTCTCATAACTCAACCATTTCCTGTGGTCTTCTTATAATCCTTGCCTTCAAATCTTCTTCATCAATCAATAGATATGGTACTCAAACATATAGCAATAGTCTCACTAGTTAAAGTTTGACATCAATAACAAAACAACAATTTTTTCCATTGTAGCTTTCCAACAATCTCCCTCTTTGGCATTGATGGAAACACTAAACTTTAAAATAATAATTTTCCAATCATAGTTACCATATAATCCAAAAAGTATGCCTGTGTTCCTTGATATGAACAAATCTTCATTAATGTCTTTAGCTTCCTTCTGATTCTCATCTTGTAAAACATTTCTCCCTCTATGTGTTTAATCACACTGAAATCTTTTTGTTTTTGTTCATCTATAGATTCCCTCTTTCAGTAAACTCTCCCTTTATCTCTAAGTATAGTAAACTCTCCCTC
The DNA here is from genome assembly GCA_018584345.1 of Thuja plicata. Taxonomy (NCBI): domain Eukaryota; kingdom Viridiplantae; phylum Streptophyta; class Pinopsida; order Cupressales; family Cupressaceae; genus Thuja; species Thuja plicata. Next base: position 975,483 of record MU228186.1, on the reverse strand, counting down.
TTTCAGTAAAATTCTCCCTCTTTGACAACAATGCCAAAGATGTTGACATCTTCATCATGCAGATTCTTCTATTCTAAACTTTGTATCATGCTATTCCTGTCATCTTGCTTATGACAGATCCTCTTTTCTGTCCTTGTTTGTTTTTCACAGCTTTAGGTAGCATCCTAAAGTGTGACTGTCTGTGCATCAATGTGTCAAATATTATGAATAGAAAATTTGATGCAACAGTACCATTCTGAACTAATTAGCATCAGTTAGGGGAATCACCCCTAATTTACCTCGCAGATACTCATGAGCATCCTTGGGTAGTGCCTTTGTAAATATGTCTGCTAACTATTCCTTAGTATTCACATATTCCAGTCTCACTTCCTTTTTCTGAACTAACTCCCTCAAGTAATGATACTTGATGGCTATATGCTTTGTCTTAGAGTGCATCACAGGGTTCTTAGAAATATTAATGGCATTCATGCTATCATAATATATAACAACTAGTTCTGTGATTTCTTCTTTCATACCTTTCAGTAGTATCTTCAACCACACAATATTAGAACAATTAACTGGTGCTACCACATACTCGACTTCAACTGTAGATTGTGAGGTACAATTTTATTTCTTGCTTGTCCATGAAACTAATCTTTTTCCTAAAAGAAATGCACCACCTATGGTTCTTTTTCTATCATCCAAATTTCCAGCCCAATCAGAATTAGTATAGACTGTAAGTTCAAACTTGTCATTATTTTTGTAATACAGACCATATCCATCTGTTCCTTTCAAATATCTCAGAATTATTTTTACTACCATCATATGAGTTTCCTTGGGATTGACAGAAAATCTTGCAACAATTTCAAAAGCCACTACAATATCAGCTCAGTTATGCACATCATATTGCAGCTTTCCAATCATCGACCTGTAAAGGGTTTGATTCACTTCTTTTGTATCATCATTTTTTGTTAACTTCTATCCAATATCCATGGGTGTACTCACTGGTTTTGAATCTTCCATTCCAAAAAATTTTAGTATCTCCTTGACATATTTTTATTGAGTAATATAGATACCATTCTTCATCTTCATATATTTGTAAGCCAACAAATTTTTTAATCTCACCAAACATAGACATCTCAAATTCAGTTTGCCTCTCTTTTGAAAATGCTTGGCATAACACATATTGTCCACTAAATATAATGTCATCAACAAAAAATTCAGCCAATAAAGTACCTTTTCTTTGCTCTGTCTTCAAATACAAATTGTTGTTGTCATTGGTTCTTGGAAATCCAATCTTTATCAAATAATTGTGCAATCTCTCATACCATTCTCTTGGTGCTTGCTTCAATCCATATAGTGCCTTGTGTAATCTGCAAACCATGTTCCTCTTTCCTGGATCAACAAATCCATCAGCTTGTTCAATGTAATTTAGAAATGCTGACTTTACATCCATTTGATAAACTTTAAAACCTTTGCAGGCTGCATATGCAAGTAATGTTCTAACTCCTTCCAATCTTGCACTGGGGCGAATGTTTCTCCATAATCAATTCCTTCCTCTTGTGCATAACCCTTGCATACCAATCTTGCTTTTTTTCTTGTTACCTCTCCATGTTCATTCAGCTTATTTCTAAATACCCACATAGTACCAATTACATTTTTGTCATTCGGCCTAGGTACAAGTGTCCAAGTCTTATTCTTCTCAATTTGTTCAATTTATTCATTCATGGCTTGTATCCAATCTTCATTTTCTAAGGCATCTTTTACTGTTTTAGGCTCAAAATCACATAACAAGCATGTACCATCTCTCAACTTACTTCGTTTCATAACTGCTGAATTCTTTGATCATAAGATTTGATCAGGTTTATGGTGCCTCCTTACATACTTTGCTAGAGTAGATTCTTTTTCTGCTTCAGATTGATCATTCATGTTCAATTTAGGTTAATTTTGTGACTCAACATCTCCATTAGATAGCTCGACAATTACCTCTTATTGAATGAAAACTTCATTCTGTGACTCGGCAGTTGCTAGTTTTTGCTTGGCAACCTCTTTCTTAGGTTTAGGTAATTCACTAGAATCTTCCTCATCCATATAGACAAATGATTTGTAACTTTTAGGTTCCTGTGTTCTCCCAGCTTCATTTCTTTTTGCATATTCATCAATTCTAACATTTGCACTTTCAAAAATTTTGTTAGTGTTAGAATTCAAACACTTGTATGCTTTACTTTTAGTTGAATAACCAAGGAATATGCCTTCCTCACCTTTAGCATCAATTTTTCCATTTTTGTTATCCTTTAGTATGAAACATTTTCTTCCAAAAACTTTAAAATATCTTACATTAGGTGCATATCCATACCATATCTCATAAGGTGTAGCATTAGTACCTTTCTTGAATTATACTCTATTCAGGGTATAGACTGCTGTACTTATAGCTTCTCTCCAATATTTTTGTGCAACATTTTTCTCCATCATTAGTGTTCTGGTACAATTCATGATAGATCTGTTTCTTCTCTCAGCAATACCATTATGTGGTTGTGTCCTAGGCACAGACATCTATCTTTTTATACCTCGGTCATTGTAGAAATTTTTAAACTCATTAGAAATAAACCCATCTCCTTTATCAGATCTTAAACATTTCAGGCTTTTACCTGTCTCCTTTTCAACTTTTGCCAAGTACCACTTAAATAACTGGACTGCATAAATTATTTCTTTAAGAAACATAACAGTCATCATTCTTTAGTAATCATCAACAAATAGACTAAAGTATCTATCTCCATAGTAAATTTTCTCACTAATAGGACCACAAAGGTCAGTATGAACCAATTCCAGAATTCCCTCAAAAGTATGAGTCTTGATTTTGAAACTAGATTTAGTCTTTTTTCCTAATTGACATTGCTTACACATTGCATTTTCAAGTTTCTTTAACTTAGGCAACCCTCTGACCTTTTTCAATTTTCTTATGCTTACTAAGTTATCAAATTTTACATGTCACAACCTTTTATGCCATAACCAAACATCATTATATTGTGCAAACAAGCATGTCTCGTCAGCTAGGTCCAGATAGAAAAAATTACCTTTTGTTTGTTCTCCACTTCCAACTAATTCTCCAGTGGCATCATAGATCTTTGCTTTCTTGTGATGGAATTCAATTCTATAACCAGAAGTACTTAGCTTTCCAACACTCAATAAATTATAGTTAAGATCATCAACTCATAATACATTGTCACACCTGATCTTGTCAGTCAAGTTAATTGATCCTTTCCCTTTAACAAGACATGGTGCATCATTTCCAAATTTAATGTAACCACCTTTACACTGATCTAAGGTTTCAAATTTATCTTTATCACTAGTCATGTGATGTGAACAACCACTGTCAATAATCCAATTGTCACCTTTACTCATATAAGAAATTAGTGCAGTTTTCTCATCATCATCAGAATCATCTTTCATAACAACATACACAACTATATAATTTTCATCAGAATTGTTAGATTCACTGTTAGAAGCTTCTTCAGCTATATAAAAATATTTCTTACCTTTGTCTTTGTAATCTTTATAATTCATGAAGTCTCGGTAATCCTTTATGTCTTTGTACTTGCTATCTCTTATTTCATCTTTATGATTCTTATCAAGACATCTTGCAGCAATATGACCAACTTTGTTATATGAAAAACAAATGATAGGAATTTTACCTTTGAATTTTCCTTTTCCTCTAGATATTTTTTTGCCATGAGTGCCTCAAGTTCTTCTAGATCATCATCTATAGTGTCATTGTCATTGTTTACACATTTATTTCGTTTGTTTGATTTGTTAAGGACCAACTGGGATCTGAATGCAGATTCAATAACTTGTGGAGTGTAGTTATTAAAATTTGACATCTCAAATATAGTAAGTATGCCTACCAGACCTTCCAAAGTCAAATTATTACTAGGAGTACATCTTAATTCTTGAATTGTAGAGACTCTAATAGCATATATAGGAAGACATGTTCTCAGTACCTTTCTCATAATGGTGTTATCACCAATGGTTCCCTTAGCTCCTCTAATATTATTTACAACTTCCTTTATCCTACCATAATATTCAACTATATTTTCTCCTTCTTGCATTTTCATTTCATCAAACTTACCTCTTAAACTTTCAGATTTGGCTCTCAGCACATTTTTATCACCTCCATAGATGGTTTCTATGACATCCCACATCTTCTTTGCATTTTTATAGGTCTTTATGTATTCAAACTCATGATATTTCAGAGATGATTCAATCTCCAACATTGCTTGACTGTGTTCCTGCTTTTCTCTTAACTGTGCAGCTGTGGCAGGTGTAGTGGGGGCTACATAATCATGTTAAACATAGTGCTTAGCAAAATCACCAATACTAGCCAGATGCAATTTCATCAAACTCTACCATGCAGGGAAATTATCTTTGTTCAACTTTGGTACCTCCTTTTTATACATCTTGATCTTTTCTCCAAGTACCTTAAATCTATTTTCAAGAGACCAAAGCTCTGATACCAATTGTTAGAACGAATTCAAAATAACTGAGAGGGGGGTGAATTAGTTATCCTCAGGTCTAGATGTACCAAACTAAACTTTATACCACTTTGAACAACTCAGATCTGCTTGGCAACAATAGCACAAATCAACAACATACATATGCAGTTTTACTGTTCAAATGTAATCAACTTGCAGAAACTTAACAGTAAAACACAACATAAAAATTCACACAATTTGACACTAGTATTTATTGTGGAAAGACAATTTGGGAAAAACCACCAATAACATGCTATCAATTTTTCACTCTTCTAAAGTGAGCTCTGTTAGTAGCCAACCCTATTAAAGGTTACAAAACCCATTGCTAAATGTGACCTGGTTAAAGGATTTAATCACCTTGTTAGGAGTGGCCTTGTTAGAGAAATTATAACATTCCACCTGAATGTCACCTTGCTCAAAGGATTTATACAATGACTGTTAGGTCAACCTGGTTAGAGGATTTTGACTAATACAATGGTTAGAAAGTAATCAGTAGGTGTGATCTGATACATACAACTTACTTTGCAAATCTAGATCCAATTCAGCTCTAATGCTAATTCATTGAGTGGCCTCCATTCTCTTTTCAATCTTCAGATCTTCTTGGAAATCCATCAAGCAATCACTCTCATAGCTCTCTGCTTCTCTACTCAGCCTTCTCTACTAGATCATGCCAATTATTCAATTAACTATGTAATCCTCTTGCATACACATCATACACATTCACACATCTGAATAACCCCTTGAGGTTAGCTTATACCTCTTCATCTAGGTAAAATAAATCTTTTTTGCTTAATCAAGATCGTAGATCTTAGGCTAGGTCAGATCCAATGGATCTTTCTTTTGGCAAGTTGACTTCCTATGGAAGCATGGCTTATTTTGTGTTGTCAATCATGGCAACAAAGTCATACTAAGTTTCTGTCAAAGATAACTTAGAAGATAAAATGACTAAGTACAGAATACAGAGCAGACAGACAGATACAAAGATCAACACATCAGCGCGCGTGTTAGAGACCACACCAGATCAGGCATGCTTAGGTATATACTCTATGATGTATATACATGCTATATCCAAATGCGTAAGGTATGGAACTTCAATACGGAAAAGTTATAGACAGATTAGTACACTGTAGTCTAGGAAACAGTCCAGAATACAGAACACAGAAGCTAATTACTATTTTGGTTAGCCTGTATTATTTTGTGATGTTAAGGCTAAGCGCCTTTAGTTATAAGTTTGTAATGATGTAATTAATGTTGTTGTAAACACGCTTGAGATGACTTGTTTGGAAGTGTTGTATATTTTGTTAAAGAGGCCGACTAAGTGTTATGTTTTGGGTTGCGCTTATTCATTTGTAAAGATATAAGTATGTAATGTATTGTTATGTTGCAGCATGGAAGAGAAGTCGATTATCATGTAAGAGGAAGTTACAAAGGGATAGTATAAAGAAGTCAGAAGATGATATAGCTCTTTGAAGGAGTAAAAGCATCCACACATACATGGAACTGATCAGACAACAGTGTCACTACAGTAGTTCATTTTGATATAGTGCATATCAACATTCAGAGGGTTGTAGCCTTCATATTATTGGGCGGTGAGCCATCCTCCCCTAACAAGGTTATTGTAAAAGACTCCTAATAGAGTCAGACCCTTAACCAGGTCATTGTACTCAATTTGTAAAGACTGCTTCTAATAGGGCAAAGTAACTTTAACAGGTTCATTATACCTAGTACAATATTTTGTGGGTAATAATCCCCACCAGAGTTTTCCTCTGATCAAGGTTCTCCATAATCAAATCATGTGCTATGTGTTCTTGTGTTAAGATTCTTGAATGCATATTGTTTTATGTTTAATTGGCTGAAATATAATTATTGATAAACACTAATTCACCCCCCCCCCCC
>MU228186.1:947514-964341 GCA_018584345.1 Thuja plicata | reverse complement strand
GGATGTATATATGGAGTAAGTATGAAGACTTACAGTTTTTTGCACACCTTTGTCATTCATGTCAAAGGGGGAGTAGTATAGAATGTGTATATATAGAAAAGTATTTATGTATATATCATTAAGTATATATATATATATATATATATATATACAGTCATTTTTTGAATGAAGTCATTTTGTGTAACTTAGCCACATTCCTTTGTTTCCATAAATGAAAAAGGGGGAGATTATTGGCAAGTTGACTTCTTGAGGAAGCATGGCTTATTTTGTGTTGTCAATCATGGCAACAAATTCATACTAAGTTTCTATCAAAGATAACTTAGAAGATAAAATGACTAAGTATAGAATACAGAGCAGACAGACAGATACAGAGATCAGCACATCAGTGCGCATGTTAGAGACCACACCAGATCAAGTGTGCTTAAGTATATACTCTATGGTGTATATAAATGCTATATCCAAATGTGCAAGGTACGAAACTTTAGTGTAGAAAAGTTATAGACATATTAGTACAATGTAGTCTAGGAAACAGTCCAGAATATAGAACACAGAAGCCGACTGCTATTTTGGTTAGCGTGTATTATTTTTTGATGTTAAGGCTAAGCGCCTTTAGTTATAAGTTTTTAATGATGTAATTAATGTTTTTGTAAACACGCTTGAGCCAAATTGTTCGGAAGTGTTGTATATTTTGTTAAAGAGGCCGACTAAGTGTTATGTTTTGGGTCGCGCCTATTCATTTGTAAAGATATAAGTATGTAATGTATTGTTATGTTACAGCGTGGAAAAGAAGTCAATTATCATGTAAGAAGAAGTTACAAAGGGACAGTATAATGAAGTCAGAAGATGATATAGCTCTTTGAAGGAGTAAAATCATCCACACATACACAGAACTGATTAGACAACAGTGTCACTACAGTAGTTCATTTTGATATAGTGCATATCAACATTCAGAGGGTTGTAGCCTTCATATTATTGGGCAGTGAGCCTAGGCAATGAGCCATCCTCCCCTAACAGGGTTATTGTAAAAGACTCCTAATAGAGTCAAACCCTTAACTAGGTCATTGTACTTAATTTGTAAAGACTGCTTCTAACAGGGCTAAGGAACTTTAACGGGTTCATTATACCTAGTACAATATTTTGTGGGTAATAATCCCCATCAGAGTTTTCCTCTGATCAAGGTTCTCCGTAATCAAATCATGTGTTATGTGTTCTTGTGTTAAGATTCTTGAATGCATATTTTTTTTATGTTTAATTTGCTGAAATATAATTATTGATAAACACTGATTCACCCCCCCCTCTCAGTGTTTCTAACACTTTCCATCTTTACATTTAATTTACTTCTCCAAAGAAATCACTAATTAAATATTTGATCCATGCATTAATTATGGTTACCCGTGCATTTAAATAGTGTGGACCAATCATTCTTATCCTCAATTAACTTTACATATCCCAATAAAATCAACTATGTCGTCCAGAGATCTCAAATCTCAACAATTACCAAAATACTGCTGCTCAATCAACATTGTGTTGTTCCGCTCAGTCATCACTAGTTTCCTTGGCAATTTACTGGGGCTCGGTCATCACAAGCTTCACTCGACATAAACTGTTCTTAGTAAACTATCATAAAAAGATAAATAACACATTACTTTGCCAATGTGCCAACTGATCAAGTACCCTTGTTATTTCCCATAACTCAACCATTTCAATTGGTCTTCTTGTTATCCTTGCCTTCAAATCTTCTTCATTAATCAATAGATATGGTACTCAAATAGATAGCAATAGTCTCACCAATTAAGGTTTGACATCAATGAAAAAAAAACAATTGTTTCCATTGTAGCTTTCCAACAATCTCCCTCTTTGGCATCGATGACAACACTAAAATTTAAAACAATAATTTTCCAATCATAGTTACCATACAATCCAAAAAGTCTACCTATGTTCCTTGATATGAACAAGTCTTCATTAATGTCTTTAGCTTCATTCTAATTCTCATCTTGTAAAAAATTTCTCTCTTTGTATCTGTAATCACACTGAAATCTTTCTGTTTCTATTCATGTGTAGATTCCTTCTTTCAATAAACTCTCCCTTTATCTCTAAGTATAGTAAACTCTCCCTCTTTTAGTAAAATTCTCCCTCTTTGACAATAATGCCAAAGACGTTGACATCTTTATCATGCAGATTCTTCTATTCTAAACTCTATATCATGCTATTCATGTCATCTTTCTTATGACTAGTCCTCTTTTCTATCCTTGTCTATTTTTCACAGCTTTAGGCAGCATCCTAAAGTGTGACTGCCTGTGCATCAATGTGTCAAATATTCTGAATAGAAAATTTGATGCAACAGTACCATTTTGAACTAATTAGCCTCAGTTAGGGGAATCACCCCTAATTTACCTTGTAGATACTCGTGAGCATCCTTGGGTAGTGCCTTTATAAATATGCTTGCTAACTGTTCCTTAGTATTCACATATTCCAGTCTCACTTCCTTCTTCTGAACTAACTCCCTCAAGTAATGATACTTGATGGATATATGCTTTATCTTAGAGTGCATCACAGGGTTCTTAGAAATATAAATGGTACTCATGTTATCACAATATATAACAACTATTTCTGTGATTTCTTCTTTCATACCTTTCAGTAGTATCTTCAACAAAATAATATTAGAACAATTAACTGTTGCTGCCACATACTAGGCTTTACCTGTGGATTGTGAGGTACAATTCTATTTCTTGCTTGTCCATGAAACTAATCTTTTTCCTAAAATAAATGTGCCACCTGTGGTGCTTTTTATATCATCCAAATTTCTAGCCCAATCAGAATGAGAGTAGACTCTGAGTTCAAACTTGTCATTCTTTTTGCAATATAGACCATATCCATTTATTCCTTTCAAATATCTTAGAATTATTTTTACTGCTATCATATGAGTTTCCTTGGGATTGGCAGAAAATCTTGCAACAATTCCAACAGCCGGTGCAATATCAGGACTATTGTGCACAACATATTATAGCTTTCCAATTATTGACCTGTAAAGGGTTTGATTCAATTCTTCTATATCATGATTTTTTGTTAATGTAAGACTAGAAAAAGGACTATTTAGCATATATAGGGGACCAAAAACCCTAAATAACATGCTAACCTATCTAATCTATCATGAAATCCATCTAAAACAAGGATTCACAAAAGTAAAGCATAAAACTCTAAGAACCCCTTTTTGATGAAGCTCCCATGTCCTTCTTTATTCTCCATAATCAGATTAATGTTGGCTCTTTGACAATAATAAAGATTGCACAAAGACTCTTGAAAGCATAGAATTTGCAAATGAGAATGCTAGAAGATAGTGGTCTAACCTTGAATGAGAGAGATGTCCTCAATTTATAGAAAATGAGACACATTTAGGTGAGATTGCATAAAATCAATGCACCAACCAAGATTTTGGTTGGTAGGATGGTTGGAAGCATGAAATGGGGGATAGATATTGAGGAGATATTGCAAATATTTGAGAATATTTGTGAAGCACCTTAATAGGGATGATAATCCTTATTTAAGGGATATGATATGTAGGTGAGATTATGAATCATCAATCAAATCAATAATCCCATATTCTCAAATATTCCTCAAAATCAAATTAGATTTATGAAATTATAAGAAATCTCATAAATTTGAAACTAGCTAATTAATTATTGGAGACTTAGGAAAAATGGGGAATAAATAAAGTTTGTTTATTTATTCAATTAGGACTTAGGATAAATTATGGGTTATTCAGCCAAAAGGGGAAATTAGTAGATTTTAGGTCAAATTGAAGGTTTTGATGTCGAATTAGAAGGATTTTGATAATATTGATAATGATTGGGGTTTATTTCGAGGGTTCTGGAATAGTTTAGGATATCACGAGGCATCGACGAACTTTGACAATGCGCCTAGATAATGATGATCATAAATGATTGAAAAGCACCAATGAACTTTGATGGTGTCATAAGATTGAAATTGAAATGGGGAAACATTGATGATCTTTGACAATGTTCCCGAAATGACGATCATAAATAGGATTGACAATAATGAACAACACTATTGAATTGAAATTGATAGATTGATAGCGATAACACCGATGGTCTTTGACAGTGTTATCAAATGGTTGATTGAAAGGATACATAGCATTGATGATCTTGGACAATGCTCTTGAGATGATGATAAGATTGATTGAATTGGAATTAGGGTTTGATCGATTGTTTTGAAATTGGGTTGATTAGGCATCGATGATCTTGGACAATGCCCTAGAATGGTCAGAAATGAGTCCAAACAATTCTACAAATGATTAGGAATAGAATAGGATAGTTTTGAATTGATTTAGGAAGGTTTGGAATGGTTTAGAATCAAATAGGATTATTTTAGGAAGGTTTAGGAAGGTTTGGGATGGTTTAGGATCGGTTAAGGAGAGTTTGGGATGGTTTTGAAATGATTTGGGAAATCGTGGATTTGATAGCAAAAGTAGAATTATTAGTAAATAATTGAACAATTTTGCAATATTTAATCATTGATGAAAGACACAATGTAGCTATACAATAAAGATTATTTACGCAACATAGAGGAATAATTAGGTCACAAAACAATGTTTCGATTGTAATGTGAATAATGTTAAAACACATAAACCAGCAAGCTCAAACCATTTTTAGGTGTCTACATTTTGCCCCTCTTTGATATAATGCGATTATGAGCGTTGTGTCAAAGAATCTTGAAGAAAACAACATTAAAACATGCCCCATTGATAATGGGATACATAGGTGCCCCCTTGAGAAATTGTCTGAAAAATGCAAGTGATAGGTTGATTTGTCGACAATGCCGAGACAGATCCACACTAATGATCAGATCAAAAATTGGAGGTCAAACACAAAAGATATGAGATTTAGAGTGTCAAAAACATCACGACCAATACAAAACACCAAGGTTACACATCCATCTAGGCAACCAAGAGGCTATAAAAGGGCTTGAAGGGGGTTTTGGAGCTCATTTTCACTCTCGCATTTGGAAGAATTGAGCTCTAAAGCAAAGAAGATGGATCGAATGCTAGCAAAGATCCAGCATGGGGAACAGGTTTGTAGCTTCCGACGGCCAGCCAATGTGGGACCTAAGGTGAGTACATCTGGTCCTCTCAGTGTTTTTCAAGTTTGCACGCATTTCTAGGTTAGTTCAGGAGTCAAACAGGGTCAAATAGGGCCTACAAGGTGTCCACATGTGCCACCTGCATAGATCACATGCCCACCTGTGTAGGAAGCGCAGGTGGGAGGCCTTTCTACGCAGGTGGTAAGAGAACCTATGCAGTTGGTAAAATAGGCCTCAAAATAGCATCGAGGGGTTTTGGAACCTCCTAAAACTTCCCTAAATTGGTCAAAACCCTAGGGCAAGTTCAAAATAAGGTCAAACTAGGTCAAAAAAGGTCCTAGGTCAGTCAACAAGAAATAGAAAGTATAGAAAGTTTACCAAATTCGCATGGTGATCACAGGAGCTGCCAATTCCACAGACTTGGGAGAGAAAACTAGCATGCTTGGACATACACCATAGGTTGAGTAGCCATGAGAGATAGATCCTGGCCTCGTTAGGATTATATTATGTTACATACATGCCTACGATTAGGGCAAATTGGGGGTTGATCACTGCGCTAGCTGAGCGATGGCACTCAAAGACCAGTTCCTTCCACCTACCTACAGGGGAGGTGATAGTTACTCTAGAGGATGTATGGCGCATCCTAAAAATTCCAATTCATGGCGAGCTGGCAAAGTATGAACCCACTATAGGGAGGGCAACATTGCACCGACTGTTTGAGAGTGATGATGATGGTCTTGACATCCAGGATTATGAGATACGATGGGAGACCTTGGCTAGGCAACATGATAGTTTGATTGTAGTTATCTATGGGGTCATTGCATGTCTCCTGGTACTAGATAGATGAGGTCATGGGTTCCCCATTAGCTGGGGGAGCGTACTTGAGTAGATGATCATAGAGGGTACAGTGTTTGCATGGGGGCCATGCATGTTGGCTATGACATATTACTAGCTCCATCAGTTGGCATATCGCGGAGGTTTATCTATCAATACTGGGATCACATTGCTACAAGTGTGGGCCTATGAGCACATAGTGGTATTCTGGCCTATAGCTCAGAGAGTGGTTCTACCAAATTTTCCATGTGTATATTGCTACCGAGGGGCACTTGCACAGGGCCCATTAGGATACACATTATAATTTTGACACGAGATAAATGTGCTGAGAGATATCACTTAGCGTCCTTAAAGAGATTGCCCCAGATGGGATGATGACACAGATCACCTTCCTTACTATAGATAGGAGAGGTACCTCATCGGGAGGTTTGTGATGGGCCATACAGTGATCGAGATGCAGCTCCCAGAGTGAGTCAGGCAATAGTTTGGAGAGGTACAGGGGGTGCCGATAGGTTCAATGTTGTTTTCTAGATCAAGGGTCGAGGCCAGGATATGGGGTGCATCACTTAGGCCTTAGGTGGCCTATGCAGAGTTCATATAGTTACAGCCTAGGCCATGGGGAGCAGATACAGATGTGGTATACACAGGGACCACTGATAGGTATGATAGGTGGTTTGCTAAGCACATGTTGATTCCTCTAATAGATCCTAATGTAGCAATACCAAGATTGTGAGTGCCCAGAGATGAGAGCACCAAGAGGAGAATGATGAGGAGGATGAGGAGGATGAGGAGGATGAGGATGGGGATGGGGAGGAGGATTCAGATGATGACAATGATGATGAGGAGGATGAGGGTTTAGATGAGGAGGATGATGATGATAGGGATCTCGATGAGATGCCGATGCAGATAGATGAGGACAGGGATGAGCCACCATAGGGTCCTGATGACAGGTTGGAGGAGCAGTGACAGCGCATCGTAGAGGTCACGAGCCAGATAGATAGATTGAATATAGAGAGGCATATAGATAGAGCTACGTGGGATATAGATCATGCATCATACATGGTGGAGAGATCAACACTCATAGCACATATGGACAGGTTGGCAGTAGAGAGGGATGCAACTATTGCCAGAGCATAGAGTGTGCAGGAGGAGACACGCTAGTTTATCAGTTCCATCAATAATGTAGGTGTGCATGATATTGCAGGGATGCTAAGGGATGCCTGAGAGGAGAAGAGGTACTGGCAAGATGTGTATGAGAAAGATGTGCCATGGGATCAGTGGGCACCGAGTTATAGAGTGTCATCCAGTAGATCACACTCCCATAGGACATAGAGCAGTGGGGGGTACTGGGACTGAGGGGGCCACCTAGATCAGGGCAGATAGGGCATCACATAGGGGGAGCCTCATCTTCCTGATAGGACAGGGATCAAGAGGACTGAGAGAGAAGGGATTTATAGGAGTCTCTCTAGCAAAGGGACAATTTTGACAGACATATGATATGTTATGATTGTGCAGGCCTTAGTGTATACAGACACCTTGATTTTTGTACTTTGATATTTTTTTGAGACATTGATATAGGATATACAGCTATTTTATGATGCACAATATTCTTATGTATATGCTTTTCCTTCCTGTTATATGATGATTTTGATATATTGGCATGTATTTCCTTTGTTTATGCCATAATATATGTTATGGATGCAATAATTGTTTTTGTCTTTGGCTTTTCAAAATGTATGAATGCAAAATGTATGGTTGAACCTATGCTCATGTATAAAATGAATGAATGTAAAATGAACATATTTTTTTTATTTTCTAGTTTATGAATGCATGTATGCAGGATGCACTTGTTTTTGACATACCAGAGTACTAGACCAAGGCGACTGCAAGGACTGACTGAAGAATTGTTAGAAGAAAGTAGAATCAGATGAAGAAATGTTAGTAGATAGATGTTGGCTTTCAAAAGTGCAATCTTGTTATCAGAGCTTATTTTGATATAGAAAAAGTGGACGCGACGCATTGTGGCACAAAAGATAGAGCGAGAAATTCATCCTTTTTGCATAAACAAACATGATGTAGACAGAGGATGATCTTCTCTATCCCAGAAGCATGTAGCAGACATGCCCTAGAACTTCATGAACCATCCCGTCTACTCTCATAAGTCCAGATAATATCATTGAGTAGCATAGGAACATGATCAAAAAACAAAATAAAAAATACTCATGAAACAATGTGAGCCAACAACCATTCTAATCTTTTGTTACTTGCATTAAATGTTCATTGATTGGTAGCTTAGATTGCAAATTGATTTGAGTATTGATTGATAGTCTTGGACAGATTGATAGATAGCAAAGATCGAAATATGTGAATGGTCCAATCAGTTTGAATGCTGGGTCACAATGATTCAGGTCACATATGATTTCGTTAAGTATAGAGTGATGATCCTGCCACTAAAGTTGGAAAACATGATTTTCAATTCACAAAAGGAAGACAAGTATGTATAGATTTATTGCAGATTTTTTTAAGAGATTTTGAAATTTTTTTAGGATTTTTGAAAATATTTGAATTTTTTTGGTCTTTTTTCAAGATCATATTTGAATTTTTTTAGCAATTTTTTGCATATTTGGATTTTTAGGATTTTTTCAGGTCATTAAGATATTTACAATGTGTTATCTCCAGAATGGGATAGTCAAGTGATCTCATGGGTAAACCATGCTCAAGGTCTTGCCCCCAGTTCAAATTCAAATTCAAAGACGCTTAGTGCTAGGAATCTTCCCCCAGACAACAAAGAAGCTATATACAGAAACCAAAAAGGACAGATAGACTGGGTAGACCAAGGGGAAGACAAAGAAGATCAACCAATTATAGGCCATAAAGGGGCACTAAGGTCGATACAAATTGAAAGATGTGATCAGGAAAGGACATCAAGATATCAGGTGGAACCATGATAAACAATGGAGCAACCACTTGTTACGCGTGGCACCTGTTTGCCAGGTTTTCACCACGGTACTTGCCCAAAGCGCCCGTTTGCCAGGTTTTCACTATTGGACAAAATTTTTCTCTTGATTTCTTTTTTTGCATGCCAAGATGCCTGTTTGCTAGGTTTTCATCAAGACAACCATTTTTTTCTATTTTGATTTTTTTTCTTTTTTCTATTTTTTGATTTTTTTGATATTTTCTCAAAAACTTTTTCAATTTTTTGCATTGTTTTCAAGAACTTTTTGCAATTTTTTTGTACTTTTTTCAAAAATTATGCATAATACTTATGGAGGTGCATGTTGTTCAGTGCCTCTGACAATGGTTCTCCCTTCGGGGTTGCAAGCTAATACATGCCAGATCCATATGATGCTGTGACTATGTATGGGCTGTCCCAATTTGGTTCAAATTTGCCAACCTTCTCTCTGTGTGGCTGGGTCTTGTAATTCATCTTCATAACTAAGTCTCCGATCTCAAAATGGTGAGCTTAGACCTTTTTGTTGTAACTCCATTTGAGATGGTTCTGGTAGGCTTGCAAGTGTACCAAAGCAGTTTGTCGCCGCTCATCAAGTATCTCGAGCTCATGTAATCTGGAAACTCTATACTATTCATCATCAACAATGCCTTGTAAGGATACTCTCAATGAAGGAATTTCAACCTTGAGGGGTGATATGGCCTTAGTGCCATAGACAAGAGAGTATGGAGTAGCACCAGTGGGGGTATGGATGCTGGTCCTATAGGCCCACAGAGCTGGGTTGAGTTGTAAGTGCTAATCGCAGCCAGCATCATTGATAGTCTTTTGAAGGATCTTAATGATAGTTTTGTTAGACGCCTCTGCTTGGCTGTTGCCTTGCGAGTAGTAGATGCTAGAAAATCCATGATAGATTTTGAATTTCTCACAAAGCTGGGTAACATCCTTGTTCTAGAATGGGCTACCATGGTCAGTAATGATGTCCAGAGGAACTCCATAACAACAAATGATATAGTTATGGATGAATCTGGAAACTTGGTTGTTGGTAATGTATGTCATGGGGATAGCTTCCACCCATTTGGTAAAGTACTTAGTTGCCATGATGATGTACTTGTGGCCATCAAAAGATAGGGGTGTGATCTTCCCTACAAGGTCAAATGCCCATTGTGAAAAGGGCCATGGAGAGATCACTGGTTGTAGATCCTGTGCCAGGGCATGAATCAAATTACTGTGAATCTGACACTTGAAACATTTCTTAGCAAATTTATGAGCATCTTGGTCCATGGTACGCCAGTAGTATCCTTCTTGAACCAACTTCTTGGTGAGACTCAAACCATTGAAATGTCCACCACAAATACCATCATGGACCTCATGTAAGGCAATGTCAGCCTCTCGTGAATTGAGGCATCTAAGGAGGGTTTGGTCATAGGCTCTCTGATAAAGGCTATCACCAACGATGACATAACAAGAGGCTTGATGGATAAGATCTCAGTGCTTGTTCTGGGATAAGGCAGGGGTAATATCTGGGTGTGTAGGTAAATGTAGACATCTTGATACCAGGGGGAATCATGACCAACAATGTCACACACGAGCTCAGATTACAGAATGTTGAATGCTGGAAGCAATAGCTGCTCAACAAGAAATTCACATCTCTCTTCATTATTCAGCATGTCGATCATAGATGCAATAATGGCCATAGCATCTACTTTCTTATTATGAACCCATGGAAGCTGGAAAAAACTTATTGTGACAAAGTGCTCCTTGAGAAAGTCGGCCAACTATTTGTATGGTACTAGCTTTTCATCCTTAGTTACATAGTCATTAGTGACCTATCGGATGACTAATTGAGAATCACCATACACCTTGATGTGTTGAATTTTCCATTGAATAGCAAGTTTTATTCTAGTGACTAGTGCTTCATATTCAATGATATTGTTGGTGCATGCAAATGCGATTCTGTAAGATTTTGGAATGACATCACCTTGCAGGGTGACAAACATGATGCTTGCCCCTGATCCATGCCTGGTATGTGAGACATAAAAGTAGAGTTGCCACTCATTAGATTTAGTGAAGGAAAAAATGGACTCATCTGGGAATTCTGAAAGTAACGGGTGATCATCAGGAACTGTGCCTCTGCGAGCTGATCCGCTATCACCTGGACTTTTAGTGCTTTTCTATCGACATATTCTATGTCAAACTCACTCAGTAGCATGACCTATTTGGCTAGGTGACCCATGAGAGTGGCTTTGCCTAAGAGATACTTCAATGGATCTATCCATGACATGAGCATGGTTTTCTAGTGTAGCATGTAATGTCTTATCTTCTGTGTGGCAAAAACCATAGCAAGACAGGCTCATTCAATGAGTGAGTAGTTTATTTCATGTCCAACCAAAGTTCTACTGATGTAATAAATATCTCTTTCTCATCCTTGTTCATCGTGTTGTGCAAGAAGAGCACCCAATGCAATTTCTGTGGCAGAAATGTATAAGAGAAATGGCTTCCATGGGATGGGAGGCATCAAGATTGGTGGATGCAATAGATAATCTTTTAGTTGTTGGAATGAGTGTTCACATTTGTCATTCCAATGGAAAGTGACACCTTTATGTAGTAGATTTTGAAATAACTGGCATTTATCTGTGAGTTGTGTAGTAAAGAGACAAATAGACTATAATTTGCCTTGTAGACTTCTCAGCTTCCTTAGCATGTTTGGCGGAGGCATCTCTAAAATGGCTTGCACCTTTGTAGGATCCACCTCGATACCTCGTTGAGAGATGATATAGCCTAGGAGTTTGCCAGAAACAATGCCAAAAACACACTTTTTGGGGTTCAAGTAGAGCTTATAGCCTTCCATTCTGTCAAAGATTCTGGCTAGAATATTCAAATGATCTTTCCTGGTTGTAGATTTACAGAGGAGATTGTCAACATAGTCTTCCATTAAGATGTGCATAAAGTCATGGAAAATGGTGGTCATTTCCCATTGATAAGTTTCTCCGGTGTTCTTTAGGCCAAAGGGCATGACATTCCAGCAATAGGTTCCCAAAGGACAAGTGAAATTTGTTTTAGCTGGTCCTCGGGAGAAATCCGAATTTGGTTGTAACTAGAGAAGTCGTCCATCAGTGACAACATCTCCTAGCCTGCAGTCATGTCGACAATCATGTCGATGTTGGGAAAAGGAAAAACATCTTTAGGGAAATGCCTTATTTAAATCTTGGAAGTCAATGCATATCTATATGCCCCTAGCATACTTGCTAATAGGAACAAGATTGGAGATCTAGTCTACGTAATCAATAGGTTTGATAAATCCTACATCCAATAACTTCTTCAATTCTGCTTTGACCAGTAGAGCTATTTGGGGATGCATTTTTCTTAGCTTCTACTTAACTAGCTTCACAGCTGGTTTCAGAGGGAGGTGGTGAAGAACTAACTCAGGATCTAGGTCAAGCATGTCAGCATATGACTAGGCAAAATTGATCTAGCGCTCAAGGAAGAATTTGATAAACTCATCTTTCTCTTCTGGCGAGAGTGATGCTACAAAATGTATGATCTTGGGGTTGTTTGGTGTTCCAAAGTTAATCTCCTCGATCATTTAAATGAGTAATGCCAACTTCTCCTTTGTAGGGGGTATGTCTAGTCTTCCATCTTCAAGCACCTCAAAGAGGTTTTCACCCTCAGATATGTCCTTTGTTTTTACTTTTTCATGGTCAACTAGTGCCTTTCGGTTTTCACCATAGGACCTATTCTTTTTATTTTTTTATTTTTTGATTTTATCATTTTCAATTTTGTGACTAAAAGATGGAGTTGACTCCCCAAGATATGCAATAGCAACAAGTTCAATGAAGAATCATCTTTTGTGGCCACCAGATGGTATGCCCTCTCGGAGCTCAAAGAATTCTGCTATCGCTTTGTCATTCTCAAAGAAATCCAAGCTCGATGGTCCTTGCTTGTCCCATTCAATAAGCTCAGGGTAGACTAGGGGGATGTCATCGTTAGTGTCATAGAGGTGTTTAGCACCTAAGGTAATGGCAAAGATCTAGATATCAATTTCTTCAGAGTTAGAGAGTTCATGCACTGAAGGTTCAGGACTGGGATCCTAGAAAATTCTAGACCAGGGATCAGGATTGGTTGTGGGAGGAGTGGGGATTATGTTAACATGTTTTTCTACCATAGGAAGGTCTACAGGGTTAGGGAAGAAATGGTCAAGCTCATAAGGACTGGAAGTATAGGTGTTCCATTCCCATTCAATTGAATCAGTAGTGTATTCAGAAGGGGGATCCTCAAATGCCTTTTCATCATTTGAAACCTTTACGTTGTCACATGAGGTCATTTTGGCATTCGAAGAGCCAATTCGTAATGGTTTGAATCCAATGCCCAGATGAAGGGGGTGGCCTTTTGCAGTGATTGCTTCAATAATTCCTTTTTTGTGTACTCTGAGGCCATTGTGGCCATCATATCCTTTTTTCTGCATGAGTGTGAACCCGGGCTCGTATCTTTCAATAGGAATCTTAGTGGGCTCCTATTCTTGTTTTTGTTGATCTTGAAAAATCCAGCTGGATGCATTGTCATAAACATGCTCTTCATGCAAACCTCCCCATATATTGAACATAGGTGAAGGTATAAACTTCATGGTAGTCTTGGGTGGTTGTGCTTGCAATAACTTTGGGTTTCCATAAGACTTTGGGGAGAGAGGAAGCTTCCCAATATGAAAAGCTTGTGCCATGGTATACTCTCCACACCCTTTATCTATAATCTTCAGCTTTCCTTTGATCATTTTTCAAGGGTGGCTGCATCATATTTTGAAGAATTGGATGAAGTGGCTTCACTGTTGGTAGGCACCTATTGTGCGGGCCCTTCTCTTAGGTTGGAACAAAATTGGAAAGGGTTAGGATCACTAGGGATGGTGATTTCAACTCCCTCATGAAAGAACTTCAGGCATTGATGCTATGTTGAGGGAAATTCCTTTATGGAATGGATCCATGGGCATCCTAAGATCATGTTATAGGTCAAGTCAAGATCCAAGACTTGCAGTAATGTGTTTTCAGTAACCAGACCAGTTTTGATGGGAAGGATGATGACTCCCTTGGAGGGATGTTCAGCGTCATCATAGGCCTTGATTGTGATTCTCCTGGAAGGATCAATGCCACTCTCATTGTAACCAAGATCAAGTATGACCTTCAAAGTGTAGATTTTAAGTCCTACTCCACTGTCTATCATGACTCGTCAGACTTTGGCTTTATGGACAAAAACTTCTAGGTGGAGAGGGTCATTGTGTCCAAGCCGGTCATGCAGAACATCATCTTTGGAAAATGTGACATGCTGGGATGCAGAGAAGTGCCCCATCATGGCCTAAAACTAGTTAGTTTCAATGTTAGTTGGAATGGTGGACTCTTTCAAAGCTTTTTCAAGGACTTCCTTGTGCTGAGGGGATGTGTGCAGCAAATCAAGGATTGATATTAAGGTAGGGGTTTTACCCAATTGGTCAACAAGGTTGTAATCTAAAGATACCTTGGGTTTGGATGGTGCACCAGGCATGGTAATCTTGGTATGATAGGTAGCAACTACACATTAAGGGTTACTATCTTTATCTTGGAAGGTCAGAGTGGACACACGTGAGTCGGCCTTAGAGAAACAGTTTATGGTATAGTCATGGCTGGTCTGGGTATAATTGAAATTATTCTTGGAATTTGAATTCGATGTAGAGGCATTTCCCTTGTCACGATCAACAAAGGGGTTTGTGAACATAGTATGGTCAGTGTTGGAATATCCCACCGTGGGTTCAACTTCAATCACACCTCATCA
Source organism: Thuja plicata (assembly GCA_018584345.1). Taxonomy (NCBI): domain Eukaryota; kingdom Viridiplantae; phylum Streptophyta; class Pinopsida; order Cupressales; family Cupressaceae; genus Thuja; species Thuja plicata. Next base: position 949,667 of record MU228186.1, on the reverse strand, counting down.
ATAAGGTCTTGGACTTTGTGTTTTAATTGGAAGCAAGAATTGGTTCTGTGTCCCTTTGTTCGATGATAATCACAGTATTTGTTTTCATCCCACCAAGGGTGTATCACTACTGGAGGATCACAGATCTCGGGTAATTGAATGTAATTGTTTTTCAATAACTATTGCAGGGCCGAATGGAGTGGTTCATCTAATGGCATGAACTGTCTTTGTGGTCCATCTCTATTCCTTGGCGGTCGCTGCTGCCAATTTTATTGCGCGTTATCATTCATTTCTGCTTGAGGTTGTGTTGGAGCTGGCACTGGAGGTGATGCTTGAGTTTTTGTCTGCGTATTGTTAGTAGTGAGTCCTTTGAGACTTACTTTCTACTATGTCACATTAACTGTCTGTGCATCAACAACGCCGCCATTTGTGACATTTTTATTCTGAGACCAAAATTTTGGCTTGTCACTGGAAGTACTCACGGTTTGATTGTCCTTGTTAATCTTTAATACTCCCTTTTCAATAAGAGCATCTTCAATGCTGATTCCATTTTTCATGAGCTTTTGGATTGTTTTTGGTCATTTAATCTTGAGCTCATACATCATCTTAGGTACCAGATTTTGGATAAATAAATTTTTTTTTTGTTCTTTTGGCACATCAAAAGGACATTGGCTTACCAAATTCCTCCATCGCAATAGGAAGGTCATGAAGGATTCTCCAACCTTTTGTTTGGTCATACATAGGTCAGTCAACATAACCTCACTTGATATGTTGAATGCAAAATGAGAGATGAATTTGTCAGCTAGTTCTTTCCAAGATTTGATATTGCTAGGTAGTTTAGAGTACCAATCCATTTCTTGACCCCCAAGGCTTCGAGGGAAGAGTCTCATAAGATACATGTCATCATGGTTAACCTTGATGCAAGATGTATAGAATTCCTGAATGTGATCGATTGGATTTCCTTTCCCTTTGTATTTCTCAAACTTTGGTACATCAAAATTCCTGGGGAAGGGAGGCATGTAAATGCTTGGATCGAATAGATTAGGACACAAGTCTCATTCTATGTAGTGTCTTGGTGTCCTTGAATTACATATCATTCAGTTTCTTCTATAAGCATTGGATTTGTTAAAGCATTTCATCATTCTATGAAGGCTTCACTGCCTTTTTGCGTTTATCAGAATGATGTGTCTGTTTAGAAGCCCTTGAATGTTGACTATATTCTGAGGTATGATCTAAGTTTGATGATTCGGATGATATATCATGGACTAATGCCACATGTTGTTAGGCATATTGCTGGTGATCTTCCACATGTTGTTGATTTATTGGTGGAGGATTGTATTGTTGACCTTGTGTCGTATAATTCCGACCTCTTTCTTCTTCCTGTAGTCCATTCGACCCACTACTCTGTTCTTCTATAAATCCCACCCATTAAGATTTCCAATTCATTAATGGCCTGCCCTAGCATGGGATTGGAGCTTATAGGGAGTGGATTTATTTTCTCCAAATATGTACTATCATACATATGTTGACCATCATCTTCCAACTCCTCCACTTCAATGTTAACTTTGAACTTTTTGATTTGTTCAACTATTAACCTGGCGTAGAATCTCTCTCTGCTCTCTAAGTCCTATTTGCAATTAGCCCAGTAGTCTTCAATATTATCAACATGATGAATTGCGCTACTCATTTTCAAGGAATCTTGGGCATAATTTATAGGATCATACTGTAGCCTCAAGACATCATATGTCTCCAACTGAAACATCTTTGAGAATGTCTTCAAACCATTCTTTGCCTTGGACTGGGATGCACAACTGTAAGCTCCAATGGTCATCAGGAAATCATAGCCCTTCTTCTTAGCACCAACACAGATCATTTTCACTTGGAGTGCCTGCCTCATTAACTCGACCAGCACGATCATATCATCAGGATATCTGGGCAGCTTCAAGGGGAAGTCATCAAATCCTACAAGATGAATATATGAGAAATCTATAAATTGAATGAAAAGGCACCCAAACTAGCTGATAAAAGCCATGGCTTTAGGAGAAATCTCCTTTCTGGGAAACCTTGTAGCTCCCTACATAATCTCATTATGAATGTATCATTAACTCTGAGATACTCAGGATAACTATTATGTAATTGTAGATATGGGAAAAATTTATAGCTTTTAACATCAT
>MU228186.1:927620-939100 GCA_018584345.1 Thuja plicata | reverse complement strand
TCAGTGTTTATCAATTATTTATATTTCAGCCAATTAAACATATATCAAATGTGCATTCAAAGAATCATAACACAAGAACACATAACACAAGATATGATTACAGAGAACCTTGATCAGAGGAAAACTCCGGTGGGGATTAGTACCCATAAAATATTGTACTAGGTATAATGAACCTATTAAAGTTCCTTTGCCCTGTTAGAAGTAGTCTTTGCAAATTGAGTACAATGACCTAGTTAAAGGTCTGACCCTGTTAGGATTCTTTACAATAACCCTGTTAGGAGTGGATGGCTCACTGCCCAAATAATATGAAGGCTACAACCCTCTGAATGTTCATATGCACTATATCAAAAATGAACTACTGTAGTGACACTGTTGTCTGATCAGTTTTGTGTATGCGTGGATGCTCTTACTCCTTTAAATAGCTATATCATCTTCTGACTTCATTATACTGACCCTTTGTAACTTTTTCTTACTTTTTCATCGACTTCTCTTTTATGCTGTAACATAATAATACATTACATACTTATATCTTTACAAACGAATAGGCGTGACCCAAAACATAACACTTAGTCAGCCTCTTAACAAAATATACAATGCTTTCGAACAAGTCAGCTCAAGCGTGTTTACAAAAACATTAATTACATCATTACAAACTTATAACTAAAGGTGCTTAGCCTTAGCGTCACAAAATAATACACGGTGACCAACATAGTAGTCGGCTTTTGTGCTCTGTATTCTGGATTGTTTCCTGGACTGCAGTGTACTTATCTGTCTGTAACTTTTCCGTACTGATGTTCTGTATCTTGTGCATTTGGATATAGCATATACACACACCATAGAGTATATATCTAAGCACACCTGATCTGGTGTGGTCTCTAACATGCACGCTGATGTGCTAATTACTGTATCTGTCTGACTACTCTATATTCTGTACTAAGTATTTTTATCTCTTAAATTATCTTTGACAGAAACTTAGTATGACTTTGTTGCCATGATTGACAACACAAAATAAGCCATGCTTCCTCAGGAAGTCAACTTGCCAACACATATCACTTCCCCCTTTATACTAACTGAATTGTACATATCATTTCCCCCTTTATTTGATACTCATGACAAAAATGTACAACTTATAAGATGCCAAAGAATGTGACAAAAATGTGTAACTTACAATGTGTCAAGAATATGGGAATGGGTTGTCTTGATATCTTCGAGCAATTTCTCCCATTTTTCTTTTAGTAGTTCTAGTGCCATGTGCTCTAGCTCTACCCTTGCATGCATATCATAAATGTTGTCTAGGATAGACATTTCTGGTGTGGCAATTAGTGCATTTTCCTCTGTCATATGTTTCTGGAGTAGTGAGAGTGTCGGTAAGAGTTGTGCTTGTATCTGATTTACCTCATCTCTAAACTTGGTCTATGCAATTTGTATGTCTATTTGAGTTACTCATTATGCAATTTTATTGCCTCTTCACTATTCGTGAGACTTTGTGCACTTGTCTGAAGATCAACATCAATTTGTGCTATCTTGTTATTATACTCCTATGTGATTTTATCAAGTGTCCATAATTTTTGTATCAAAGTAATAGCTTTTGAGATGATTGGATCAATTGTGCTCACCAATTCAGAAAGCTTTACCTTTTTCAATGCCACTTCCTGGATTATCTTTTCTGCTAGCTTGAACTCATACTTTTGTTCAAGTCTTTCTTCCATGACCTTCTCAGCATCGATGTTATGAGATGTGATTGCCTCTGTGAGAACCACTAGTTGATCAAGCATTGGGGTTGTTTGATCAACATCTACATCTGGTACTATTTGTTGAAGTATACCTCTTGCTACTTTTAGTACCTTTGCCTCCTTTGTGGCTTTCCTTAATTTTTCTTGTATTTCTTTTCTCTCATAGAGTCTTTCATACTTGGTCAATTCAGTTGGATCCAATGTCTGCGGATCACAAACTGGAATCTCAATGATTACATCCAGAGTTATTGGATTCTTATGCTTGCTCTTCTTCTTCTTTGAGACTTGTGGGGATGCAGATTTATGAACCACCAATGCTAGTTCATTTTTCCTCTCTAAAGTGCTTTGTGAAGGCTTTATTGATGATGCTTCTTGAGTTTTCTACTCGGGATGTACCTGTCAGTTTTGTGAAGATGTTTCTCCATCAACCTTGGGCGACTCTGTAGATTTTTCTTCTATTGTCTTTTCCAGCTCATCTTTCTTTGCTTATTCACTCTTATCTTTCTACGTGTCCTCTTCTACCTTTTATGTTTCTTCTATACTTTGATCAGTAGACTTATCTTTTTTATCATCGGCTGCAGCTTGCTCTGCAGTTGTGTCCTTTGTATTATCTATTGTGTCTTTTGCTTCAGCATCACCCTTGTCCTCGGGTGTGCTTGTGTCCTCTGTAGTAGATCCATCATTACCCTCTAGTATATCGATTTCCTTCATTAATACAGGCATATTGCTTTGTGTGATAGATTGGGCTTTATCTAGAGTGGTGTCATACTCGTCGGTTTGATCTTTTTAAGCAGTGACATCCTCATCTTTTTGTACTTGCTATGCAGGGTCTAGTTATGTTATGTCCATGACTGAAGTGTCCCACCATGTCTCATCAGAAACATTCATTTCTTTATCCTCTAATGTCTTCAATTCTTGTTGCATTCCCTAATCCTTAAGTGTTATGAATATTACATCATCTTTCTTCTGCGGATCTTTATCAGAGTCATAATTGGTGATGTCTTGAATGTCAAGATCATCCATTACCTTGTCCAAAGCTATTTGCTCCATATCTTCAACATTGTCCAAAGCAATGTGTTGAGGACTTTCCTTATCTTTCTCCTCCTCTCTATGAGGTGTGTCGATGAGAAGTAAATGTTCCTCATGACTTGTTAACTCTGTTGGTAGATCTAGGGGTTGTCTCCATTTTTTTTTGGTCATTGTGTCTAGCTCTATAAACTTATCTTCAAGCACTTTGTAAGCCCTTATCTTGGCTACAAACTTGCCTGAGTGTTTCTTCATAATTTATTTGATTTCTTCAACATTAGATTCGGGAGGCATAAGTGTAACGAGTACCCTCTCCCTTGCTTCTCTTTCGGTCTATAGAGCATATGACCATTGTTGGGATATTCTATTACCCAGCTCTTTAGGTATTTGGTTGATAAATTCAACTAGTGTATATTTGAATTTTACCATTGACTTGATGATTGCCTCTTGTATCTTATTTTGGTTCTCTGGTTTGAGTGTATCCCATTGTCTAATTTTCTTATCAGTCACTATACCATGTGTAGCAATCGATTCAACAGCCTCATCAATTGTTAGATTTTTGAAATTCTTCTTTGTCCCATCAGGCTCATCATCTTTTGTGTCTTCTATGTCAGCTTTTGTCCTAACCAACCTTTTTCTTCTATTTGTAGGTGTAGTCTTCACAGTTTGTTCCTTTGTTTGCTTTTCTGGTTTCTTCCTCTTATAGGTCCTTACTTGACCTTTCTTAAGAGGTGTGGTATCGGTCTTAGCAATTTGACTCCTTTTCCTTTGCTTCTTTGTAGGAGGTGGAGGTGTATCAGATTCAGTTTCCTTGGAGTCTGATTTATGCTCATCTTGCCCTTCACCGATGGTGCCCTGTTCATCGGTTTCCTTAGTTTGTTCTTGTTCCTCCTCGTTTACTGATAGAATCTTTTTAAGATTCTTGACCATCTTATTTTTATTATTGACAGTCTTTTTTATTTCTAGGCCTCTTTTTATCTTTGACTTGGCCTCTTCATAGGTTCCAAACCTTAGTTTTTTTCTGTCAATGGGCTCATTGATCAATGCATCAATAGCATTAGTTTCTTGATCTATATTGATTTCATAATCAAGTGGGGCTAACCAAGCTATTCTTGGTACAACTAGTTTTATGTGGATGAAATTTGTATCCACCATAAAACATATTTCATCCTTATGTTTTTCTATCAGTTGCTCAAGGATAATTGTTCTTTACATCATATTTTCCTTGAATTCAAGGAAGTATACAGTCATAACAGATTCAAAATTATCTCCTAGTGACTTAATTAGTTCACTAATCTGTAATGTCACTGGCTTTGTAGATTCTCATTTTACTTTTCCTACTGAAGGAAAGTATTCTTGAAAGTAGAAAAATATGCACATGATAAGTGAGCCAAAATTACATGTGTTAGTCTTTGCAGACCTGATTGTATTCATGTTCTCATCAAGTTGTACCCAATCACACATGCACCGAATCTCTGTTCTTCGTCGGTGATGGTGTTCACTTTGAGACCTCTATTATCCCATTCAGCTTTTGTAAGATTTTCTACTTCTAGCCTGGAAGGATGCTTGTGTGCCTTAGGTTTTTTGGTTATTGGATAACCAGTGATAGCATGAAGGACATCCTTAGTGATTTATTTGGGATGATCCAACCATAACTTATGATCATGCATTCTACTAAGCACCAACCTAATCCAGTCGGTCTTGAATTTCCTTGGGAAATATAGGGCATTAGTTATCCCTTTAACCAATAAGTGTTTGTTCTCTTCCTTCAGATTGCCTCCTGTATCACAAAGCTTCTTGTAAGCTTCATCCATCTCTAGATCACCTATCTCAGCAATCTTACAGTGAACATAGGACCTTACGTCCTCTATTAGCAAAACCCTAGGTGGAATCTTGAAAAATGCACCAATTTCATCAGGTTGCGATGCAATCTCTGGACATATCTTGTATTTGGGTTCTACATAGGTGTTATTCTTGATTAACCTAACCACATTCTTCTTATCACTCTTGATCTTAGTGGTTCTTAAAGTGGTTTCCATCATTTTTCAAGTTTTAGGGCTTTCTTGAAATATTTAGGGCTTTCTTGATAAATAACAACAAAGTACTTTCAATGCTCTTGGTACTTACTTCGATCTATGATAATGGTGGATAATCTATTTGCGGTGTGCTTGGATCGATTTGAGGTCACTCTACTGAATGCTCTTCAATCGCTCTACTTTTTTCTCTTGTTTTCTCTTCAAATTGTGGGTGCAAAATAAAGTGCTTCCGTTGACTATTTATAGACTTTTTGCCCTAAGTCTTTGTCATAAATGCTCAATGACTCATTGGGACATGAAGATGGAGTTCGTCAGGAAGACTTTCACAATCATCATTGGTGTTGACATGATGCTCAGGACAGCTGTTAATAATTTTGCTTTTACCGACGAATATCGATATTTTGTCATGACAAATTTGTAACTTTGCTTCCTTACCGATGGGTGTCGGGTTACATTGGTAACTTAGCCATTTTATGTGTTGACCGAAAATTTTTGGTAAGTGTAAACAGTTCATCCTTTATATTCATCGATGATTTTTGGTATGTGTATACCGACGGGGTTGTTTTCTCAAAATTGAAACAAGTAACATAATATGCATCTTTATTTATGCAGATTTTGACTATCTATCAATTGTATAATGGAACTGATGCAAAATATGACTTGGTGTTGTGCAGTTCCATACTTACTTCTTCAGCTTAAGTGGGGGTGGTGATGTCACCAGATCCATTGGATGGGGTGTCATCATTTGCATTGCTTCGTCCAGCTTCATCATTGCTTGAAGCTTTCTCCACATTTTGTCTCTAGCCCTCTGGATATCTTCAATGGTGTTTCCATTGGGATATGTGCTTGTCTCTATCATTCGGTCTTTGCAATCTTTCTTTAGATGACCAACTTTGTGACAGTGTAATTAAGCATGCCATTCCAGGGTTTGACCAGCCTCTAGAACTTTTGGTCCATGCCCTCATGCAATTTGTAGCAATGTGACCATATCTACCACATCCTTTATAGTTTGTCCAAGTATTGTAGTCCCATACATATTGATTACCAATTCTCTTTGGTTGATAGGGAGTTTCTTGATCTTTAGGCTTCCATGCTTGCATTTTCTTTTTCCATCATTAATTAGTTTTGTGCCCATTCATCTTGCATGTAGGATAGTATTTGTCCATGTAGGTTTCCTTCTTGGGTTGATCCATCTTAGACTTACATTCATATGCTTTATGTCCTTTCTTGTTACATTTATAATAGAATCCTATGAATGAAGATGTAGATTTAGGAATACCTTTCATTTTTCCTCGGCATACATTTGATGTGTGGCCTTGCTTTCCATAGTGCTTGCATGTCATCTTTCTTGGTCTTGGATTTTCATAAACATTCTTTGGATTGGCTTGATTTTATGATTCTCCATTTTCGGTAAAGCCTGAACCATTGTTGTTTTTGACTCTTCATTGTCCTTCAAGAAAATCATCCATTCTTCTATTGCTCTCTTCAGCCTTTCTGATAACTTCATTCTTGTGTTGTTCAATTCTAACCTCATGCTTTAGTTTTTCATTCTCTTCTCTTAGTTTACCAATAGCCTATACTCTTTCAATGAGTTTTATATTCATTATGTTTGCTTCTTGTCTCATTAGAATAATCTGATTTGTAATCTCATGGTGATGCTCAACATGTCTTTGAATTTCTAACTCCTTCTCTTGTAGTTTCTTTGTAATCTTCCTTTTGTCATCAATAGCAAGTGTTCTTTCTGTTTCAGCTTGTCTAGAAGAACTCATCACATCAATCATTCTTACCATCTGGGACTCTTGACCAATTTGGATCATCTTTATTTTCTATGTCAGATGTTGATTGATCTCCTTCAGATTTGTGATGTTTTCTTTTGATGTATTACTTGCATTTGATCTTGAAGATTCAAAGAAATCTAGAATCTCTTCTTCTTGATAATCTTTTTCATTGCTCCGAGTTGCCATACCTTTCCTCTCATCTAGCAGTTCTCTCATCTTGATTCTGGCTTCTTTATACTATTCATAGAACATCTGTATCTCAAGATTTTTATTCTCAATATTCTTATCAAGTTTTTACTTCTCCATTGTATGATCTTTTCTCTTAAGCCTTTAAGATTTTTGAAGAAGAGACTTAGCTATGATACTAATTGTTGGGATTAATGGGAAGTAGTACTGAGAGGGGAGGGGTGAATCAGTACCTCTAAAACTTTTAACTCTTTTCACCATTCATCATTAGTAATCATTCTTTACTGTATTGCTGACCATTACTGTTGTTCTTTCTTATGCATGTAACTTTAATTCATAATTTTTAATTGTTTGCAACATTCATAGAAACATTCATGAAAGTAATAAACACATAACACAAGATATGATATCGCATAAAACTCCTGTTAGGAAATAAAAACTGCGGTGGGGATGGCACCCAAAAAACTTCACTATCTGCAGAATAGAAGGGAGTAGGTAAAGGATTACAATTGATCGCTTATGATAATCTACCCTGTTAGAAGTATTAAAGTGGATACCTATTAAGATCTACTCTATTAAGAGATTTAGCAACATTGATTTAAGTGTGCACTCAGTTAAGAGATTTACAATAGGACTGTTAGGTCCACCTTTCTTGAAAGGATTTCTTAAGTGTACTGCACTTGTTAGAATGAGTAAAAATGTTTGACCTGACTGCATACAATCTACAATTGCTTATTACAGATCCATTAAAGCTCTCATAATAATAATATCACCTTAAGTGATTGATTAATACCTTTCTTTGCTCATCGGTAGCCTGTGTTCTTGTTCTTGAAACTGATTTGATTCTTTTCTGTCCTTCTGCATGAAATCTCTTGTCTGGTTCTTAGATGCTCTCTATGGATACAATCTTCATTGAACAAAAACATGTTCACAATAAATTGAGCATCTGTTTATACAAGTATTTGACCTATTCTAGAATCACACATTACAATGTTAACTCTTAGATCCAAGGTTTACAACTTGACCTTGATCTTTAGTTTGCATGTTTTAAATCAATAAAACTAATTAAAACAATAATAAATACATTGTTTCCTCCACACATAATGGTTTTAAAACAAATCAAGAAGCTATATATACAACTTCAATGATTTATCTGACGTGGAAAGTCATATCCACTTTTTTCGGGATGTAACTTACTATCAGTTCTTGGTCGTTGAGTTGAACTAAAAGTCTGTCGGCGTTCCTTTGTTGAACTGATCATCGGGTTCCTCTCTTTGTTGTTTTTTCTAGTTGCATTGTTGCTACTCATTGGTTTCCTTTAATCTTTTTGTCATCGGGTAACATTGAATAGTGTTTGTTAGAATGCCTTGAACTTGGCAGTATCGGGTAATCTTGGCATCTGGTAGTGTTGTACCCTGTTTGTCAGTGTAGTGTAAACTGATGGTGTAGATCATATTTTTCCTTGTGTATACTAATGGAAAAATATAATGCCTTCAACATGGTAGAGCTAACCAAGAAGATTGAGGTTTCCCTAGGATGTTGCTTGAATGTAAACACTAAATTAGATCAACAGCAACAACTCTCTTTAGCCCAATTGCTACATAATCATAAACAAGCCTTTACATAAGATTATGGGAATATGAAAGGGTTAGATCCAAAATTGTGTACTCATAGGATATATCTCAAGGAGGATAAACCACCTGTCAAGTACTTTCAAAGAAGAGTCAATCCTTCCCTACGGGAGATAGTTAAGGTTGAATTGCAAAAATAGCTAAATTTTGGTTTCATCTACCCCATATCAGACAATGAGTGGGTTTCTCACTTAGTGATCATTCCAAATAAAGGGGTTAAATGGAGGGTGTGTTTCTATTATAGGGAACTCAATAATGCTACTAGGAAAGACCACTTTCCTTTACCCTTCATTGATCAAGTTTTGGACTCTCCAGTAGGCAAGAAGTACTTTTCAATCCTAGATGGGTAAAGTGGGTATAATCAGATCTGAATTCTTCCTGAAGATCAAGAGAAAACTAGATTTACATGTCCTTGGGGAACCTATGCCTATTATGTATTTCCCTTTGGTATTTGTAATGCATGAGCCAGACTTCATATAGAATTTATTAATATATTTTTAGATATTTCTCATGACTGCATGGAAATCTACATGGATGATTTCACAACCTATGGTGAAACCAATCTTGGAAAAGATCTGAAGAGATGTGAGGAGCAAAACTTATTTTTAAATAGTGAGAATTGTTTCATGATGATGCAAGAGGGATTATTCCTAGGGAATTACATATCTAACGTTGGCATTGAAGTTGATCCTAACAAAATTGAAGTAATCCTGAACCTACCCACACCAAAAAGGCAGAAGCATATAAGAAGTTTCTTAGGGAATGTTGGATACTACAAGAGGTTCATCAAGGACTTCAACAAGATGGTTGGCCCAATTTATTTTCTTCTTACAAAAGATTTTGATTTCCAATGGACTGTAGCTTGTGATGAATCCTTCCTACAGCTAAAGTTTGTTCTCACTTAGGCACCTATTTTAAGAGGTCCCAATTGGTCATTACCATTCCATATACACATTGATGCTTCTAACTATGTTGTAGGAGAAGTCTTAGGACAAAAAGATGGACCTATAGAGAACGTTATTTATTTTATTAGTAAGAACCTACATGGACCTGAATTGAACTATACTATCACAAAAAAGGAACTGCTAGTTGTCATCTGTGTCCTTAATAAATTTTTTCATTACATCATAGGGTATCATATATATGTCCATGGTGATAATGCAGCCATTAGATACTTGGAAAAAAAGCCTGCCATAATTGGAAGGTTAGCAAGGTGGCTTTTGCTACTACAAGAATTTGATTTCACCATAAAAGATAAACCAGGCAAGGATAATGTGGTTGTTGATTTCTTATCAAGATTGCAAAATATTGATGATTCCACTATCATTGATGACAGCTTCTTAGATGATCATTTTTTCTCTATCTTAGCCAAAAAACCATGGTATGAAAACATTGAAAATTATCTATCCTCTAACAAAGATACCTCCCTACTTTTCATCAAAGGAAAAGAGGCTTCTAGTAGAGAAAAATTTCAACTTTTCTTGGATTGCAAATTGACTCTTTTACATTGGCCCTGATCAAGTTATGATGAGATGTGTGAGGGAGGATGAAACATATGACATCCTTCATGCATTCTATGATGAACCATGTGGGGGTCATTTTGCGACAAAGAGGACAACCCTAGAGGTGATGCCAACATGGTACTAATGACCAACCTTACACAAAGATGCAGCAAACTACACCCAAAAATCTGATCGACATCAGAGAATGGGTAGACCTACCAAGTCTGATGAAATGCCTTTGTGCCCTTAGGTGGTAGTCACACCTTTTGATAAATGGGGGTTGGATTTTGTGGGGCCAATTTATCCCCCATCAAATGAAAATTCTTACATTTTGGTATGCACAGACTATGTTACCAAATGGGTGGAGGTACGAGCCATGAAGAATGTTAGAGACAAATGAGTTGTTGAGGTCTTGTGTGAAGAAATATTCACTAGATATGGATTTCCCATAGAATTGGTCACAAACCAAGGAGAAAATTTCACCTCTACATTGATTACTACCTTAATAAATGAATATAACATCAGGCATAGGAATTCTAGTCCATATCACCCTCAGGTGAATGGATAGGTTGAGATCATAAATAGGGAAATAAAGGCTATCCTCATTAAAACCATCTAGCTGCACAAGAAATACAGGAGTAGCCAACTCTCTGAAGTTTTCTGGGCTTACAAAATTACATGGAAGAGCACAACATGGTTCACACCCTTTGAGTTGATTTATGGAAATTCAACCATGATGCCCATAGAGTTTGAGCATAAAACTCTCTGTACAGCCTTGGAGCTTAACATTGACCTTCCTTTAGCACAATAGGATAAAATTTTATAGCTTAATGCACTTGATGAGATGAGGAAATTTTCCCTTCATAACACTAAGGTAGTTCAAATACAAATAGAAAAAGTGACACAAATCTCACATCAAAACTGTTGGTTAACAGTTTGTCCTCTCGTTAGATTTGTATTCTCTGACTCTTTTAGCACCCAAGGTGAGAGAACAAAAGGATGTCACCAACAAATGGGTCAGTGTAAGTCTTCTATCACTGCCCTCTGAATTGACAGGTACATCTCCCTGATTGTGTATGATATTCAATGAATGTGTCTTTATACTGATCACCAGGTCATCTCTTGTGTGATTTAACCAAATTGCTTGTAGACACAAACAATTCAGGCAAGGATAATGTTTAATCTATATTCAAATCTAATCTACCTACTCTAAAAATGCATATTCTACTGAGGAGAACAGAAGCAGAATCATACATGGACAGAAAATAGAATTGCCTACGCTGCAACTTCTAACATGAAATAGAATCCAAGCAGGAATTATAGTCCCACATACAATCGTACTTTCTATTCTGATGCACCTAAATTACTAAATGAATAGGAGAAGAATCATACATGACAGGTAAATAGATTACTTTCACTGCAATCACAGACATGAAATAGAATCCCACATGCATCTACAGCTTCACATATGACTGTTCTATCTATTCAAAATGCAAATGATTCACTAAAAATGGCGCAACAAACATGAGAAAAAGCCTCTGTAAATAGAATCACTTCTGCTTCATTAACAAGTTTGCCGACCCTGTAT
>MU228186.1:884326-918243 GCA_018584345.1 Thuja plicata | reverse complement strand
TGAGAAAGAACATCAATTGGAGCACAAATCTTTGCCGGGTTAGGATCTACAACCTACCCAAATATGAAAAGACCTCAGAACAACCCGCCCGGCTAAGAGAAGGAAAGGCAATGAGAGGGAAACCCGACAAAGATAGCCTACCTAAGAAAGACTTAGACATAGACTCAGACTGACCAGACTGACTTGACATGACCATATGACTCCAAGAATGCCAAAAAAAGGTGACTGAAAGTCAGACAACAAAAACCAAGAAGTTTTCTCCAAGTGACTGGGCCCTGTTATATGATTCTCACTTCCAAGACATCCAAGATAACCTGAGTACTCGTTGGCTAGGGATTTATGAAATTGAGACTATCTTTGATAATGATGTTGTGTAACTAACAACAATTCATATATTCACAACAACTGCCACTTCCTATAGCCAAAGGTAAAACCCTTCAGCTCATCTCTTGTCTTTAAATGCTGACGCCACATGTAGCTCATAATAAATGTTTCCTCTTCTTTAGGAAACCCTTTTCTTCATAATAAATTTTTCCATTCCATCTCATGCCACGTTTCTTTCATCCCACTCACAACTCCACTTCACCATCTTACTCAATCTTTCTTTCAGCACACGTCAGCAAAATATTTATGAACTGGTACATTCAGTTGGCACCACTCCTCTAGGTATGCGCATGTATTTATTTTCCACTTGGTTTATTTATTTCTTCATGATGTCATTTTTCTATATTTGTATATAGCATTTATTACACAATCACCATCCAAGATTTGGCATGTGAAGAAACCTGCCACATTTTTAGTAGGGGGCGGGGTTAGTGGGGTTTATTGAATGTCATTTGTGTCATTCATCACCTTTACATATTTCCTAAAAGGTTAAATTGTCTTAATTACTTAAAAGATGTCCTTGTCTTCATTAATCTGCAGCCTTAGTACACAATGATGTGATTGATACTACATCAGAATTTATATTGCCAACCTTGTTATTTGACTGTACTCATAACCAAGTGTGTCAACCTGACGTTTCTTTATATTAGTTGTGGTGCCTAGAATTTTTCTCTTCACCCTACATTTGGTTTCATAATTTATTTGGAGTAAAAATGATATTCAAGGGTACTCACAACAACTGCTTTTCAACGTTTGGAGTGACAGGTATTCACAGAGGAAGGGTTTGTATCTTTTTGAAAAGTTGACAGAGGAGGGAAATTCTCATAATAGGTGGCTCGCCAATCCTCCATGAGCCAGTGCACCATTCATCATTACTGCAGGATCCAACAAGTGTGTAGACGTTTAACAATGTGGGATGGTTAACCTATTTCCTCAGGATAAATGACTTTGATGAAGACATTGCATTTGAATTTTTAAATACACTTAATGTTGGAGAAGCCCAGTTGAAAGGGACATGATTTGATGCTTCAGAAGCAAGGATTACATAAGTTTTTGGCTTGCCAGCTTTAGGAGAGCCATACCCATATGGTCATGATGCCAGGTCGTCCAAGGCCAAGGCAGAATTCACAGTCAGGGGTGACCAATGACTAGAGGTAGAAAAAAAAAAAAGGAGCTAAAGGGTTGTCCCTGCCTCCACCATATCCTTAGTTGGCCACATATGTTATCAAGTATTTCACTTGTGAAGGTTGTTTTTCATATTTACATGCAACACATTTTAAGTTATTAAGTCATTTAAGACATGTCTGACAGATGAATGTCCCCAATTTCTTGTATGTGATGTTCTCTTTGAGTTCTGAGGAGGTCAAAAGGGGAAAATAGAATGATGTATCACATCAGGGATTAATTAAGCTATTGGTAGAGAGATGTTTGAGAGATGTGTCTCCCATGGGATGGGAAGAGTTTTTTTTTAGCTAGGGAAGTTCAATTAAGAGGTGTAGGGCCTAGTGGTAGGGTTACTATGGAGCAGGTAGACATTCCTAGAGAAGTTGTTAAGAAAACACATGAGCCTTCTACTTTGGAAGCTTTTCTTGCAACCAAAAGACCTACAAATAGGGCATCTAGCACCCAGGTCCCTAATGATGAAACATCTGATCAAGAAGTTCATGTTGCATCACAAACTCCTGCAGAAACTAGAGGAATTAGCAGGAAAGAAAGAGGAAAAGGAAAGATGAGTGAGGAAGTTCCATAGAAAGAATTGGAAAATAATCCTAAGTATGTTTCTACTAGTTCTAAAAAGAGGAAACACATAGTTACTCCTTCCCCTACTTCCCAATCTCTTGCAGCCACTACTCCCAAGAAGAAGAGTACTCCAAAGAAAAGTCATGCATCCACTGCAGATACTCCAATAAGGATAAGTTTTCGAATCCAAGAAAAAGAACCAATGCCATATAGTGATAACCCCAGTTCAATCCAGGAAGAAATTACTACAATTCATATCTCTAAAGGTTAACAACCCATAAATGAACCTCATTCTTAAGAACAAGAGGATATTGGTTGTCCTCTCAGAGATTATAGAGATGTGGGGGAAGAGATTCTTGCTGACACGTAGTTTGAGGAAATGAGTGAACAATGAATGGAAGACATCGCTCAATATCTAGATAGGGAGGAGTGTCAAGAGTTAAATGATTTAGCTACTGCAGATGATAAGTTGGCCGCCACTGAGGAAACCCAGAGCAGTTCATGGCAGTTGGTAATTTGGAGTCCACCACCTATTAAAATAGTGGAACAGGTTAATGCTAAGGAAAAGAGTGCAGAAGAGGACAATAGGCAGAGAATAGAGGATGAACATGTACCTCAAAAATAGGTAATATTCCATTCAATTTCTTTAATTTTTTACAAACATGAACATAGTATGTGGGAGTTAGAGAGGAGTAGAATGCAGAAAGAAATTGAAAAATAGAAACAAGAGGTAAAGTTCCTACAACAAAAATTGGATGCAATTATTGAGTTGATTCCTTGCTTAATGGAATGCAAACCACCCCCTAGGGTTTATGCATTGTGATTATAAGAACAATATCTCTTGT
Source organism: Thuja plicata (assembly GCA_018584345.1). NCBI lineage: Eukaryota > Viridiplantae > Streptophyta > Pinopsida > Cupressales > Cupressaceae > Thuja > Thuja plicata. Next base: position 915,274 of record MU228186.1, on the reverse strand, counting down.
TTAAATTGATGAGAATTTTTAGGGACATTGACCCTAGTATTTCTACTCCCCAGGAATTCTTGGACATTTTCAATAAATCCCTTGACTTTATTCTGAATTTACTATGTGAATTGTATCTCCACAATTGTGTTATTCCTTCATATACAGACTAGAACCTTTGTTGTTCATTTGGGATGTCCATTTAAAAGCCCTAATATCTTGGGCTAAAAATGAGATCAACTAAAATAAGAAAGTATAGGGAAAAGGAAAGAACAATAACTTTGCCCCTGTGGCGAGAGAATAGTAAGCCTGCAACCATGTACTTTGATTGGTTGCATATTACTTATGGTTTCCATCATCCAAAGTTTGGGATAAGAATCTTTGACATAGAGAAATGTTTACATGGAATTTGAAAGGATGTTATATCATGAAGGGAAAAGGGTTGCTGAAGAGATAATACAGAGATGGGAGAGACTCCCTATGATACTAAGGAAGACTGAACTTTGCAACCAGATCAATTTCAGAGAAGCCATACAATGTATGCACAGGTATCTACAATTAGGAAGACCGGAAAGGCCTGAACATTGGCTTCCCTTGACTTTTCAACCCCATGTTCTCATGTGGCCTCTATATAGTTGCATTGACAATGAATTTAATGAGCAGTTAGAAGGTAGTAGGAGAAGCAAGTTAGAGCCTACCAAAGGATTTTATTGGACCATAGGGAGAACCAATGGTGGAGAAGCAATTGTTGGACATTTTTGGATGAATGCCAAAATCAAGAACTTTTCAGTGCCAGAGGACCGACACTAGACTTAATAGGGGGCAAATGATAGGACGAGTATTTGTTATCATTTTAATAACCTCTTAATAAAAGTCTAGTATAGTCTTTTGTGCACCTTGTTCACTACTTATTACACTCTATTTCAATCCTCAAAAGACTTGGTTACCATTTGGTTTAAATAAGTGGCATGCAACCACATGAACTTTAGTTTCATGGTTTAGGGTTTTCATAAACTTTAGACACACATGGATGAGCATTAATTTCTTTCCAAAATGCTATATACTTATATGATAAATCTGAAATTATGTTTTAATGGATAATTAACCATCTGGTAAATGAATATGCGTGCATGCTATGTTGGATGTATGTCAGCTTGTTCCTATTTAAATGTTTATTATACAAAACAATTCGTCGAAGGAAGCCAAACCAAGCACGCATCTCTATGCTAATCCATGAAGACTCGGTCCTACAACTATAGGAGCAATAATGGAACCAGTTTGGGAATACAGTTGGCAAAATCCAAGGGAAGATTAAGTTAGGATGTTCTTCCTAATTCTGAGAAAAACTAGGAAGTAATGGGAAGTTGAATTTGTTCTTCATGTTTGTTGAAACAGTTCTTGTTCCTATTTATGTGGATAACTTTACTCCTAGTTCTTAGTTGCAATAATGAATCCACCTATTCTCTTGGAGTGATCAGTTAGTAGTTAGATTTCCTATTTTATAAATAATCTCCACCTTCCTGCATGAGAAGAAGGGCATTAGTTAATTTCGTTATACTAGATTCAGAGATAGTATATTTTGTTCTATTTTTCCAATTTTATGAATATAGTCATACTTGTTTGCATATGAATAAAATAATGAAGTGTTGAAGATCCATTTCGTGTAATTGAATTATGGATACTCATCCAAGGATGCCCACTTGGTGAGTAATCATTGGTAGTGTTAGTTTTATTTCTTCCAACTCGTTGTTTCAATTCCAGTGTTTATATGTTTTTGTAGCCAAAGTGAGCATAATAGTTAAAGCGTTGTGAATTGATAATCAAGCATTTTCCCTCAGCATTAGTATTTTGGTTCAGTTATTTTCGAAGTATTTACTTCCTACGACAATAGATTAAGTTTTCTTTCAACTCTTTATTTTCTGCAGCTTCATAGCTAGCGTAGCTTGAGCAGGCACTTGGTGCATATATCTTGAAGACCCATTTCAAGTAATACGTCCCTGGATTGATGATTAAATGAGCCTTCATAACAAGGAGGATAGTTGCTTGAATAGGATGTCCAATCCCTGAGTTTGGTAAAGAACCTAGTTATTGATCCCTTTGTGAAGTCAAGCAAGGTTCTTGCTCCTTGGAATGGGATTGGAGATGGAGGATCATTTCGTTCCTTCTTGCTTTGATTGGAAGTGTGGAAGCTCAAAATGAGGGAGAGATGTTGGATGTTCAAGGGTTGTTGTATACCCTTTTTATATTTTTCGTGCTGAGTTTGTTTTGGCAGCAAGTAAATGAGGTCATTCTCTAGATTTTACCGATGAGAGTAGTACATCTTGTACCATGTGTGAGATTTGGTTGCTTATTTTCTCTGTGAAGACAACTTTCTAGTTGGGAGAGTCGGTATGGTTAATAGGCCACTTGCTACCTGATGTTGTTTCTTCTTTTGTTGTGATGAAAGAGGTTTCCACTTTCAATTTTCTTTTCTTTTGGGTTGGACTGTCCCTTCTGGATAGTGGTCTTTGGTTCTATTGTGATCAGTGGATTTCTAACAATTTTAAAGGGCATGCTCTGGTCCCTTGTTTTTGGTTGTGTTTTGCAGCTAGTTGGGAGGTTACCTCTAACCCTGAGGACAAGAGGAGTGAGTAGTTATCTAGGAGGTGGGCTTCATTTTTGCGGTTCGCTTCTTCTTCTAAGGTTCCTATGGAGGTGGACGAGTCTCCAATGAAGGTAGAGACTTATAATATGTTAAAGAAGATTTGTAACTCTTTGTGGCTCCCCTTCTATGGATGTCCAGATGAAGGGTGGCTTAATGGTATGCTCCTTGTTCTGCTAGTCTATCTCTTAGCTATTCCTATTGAGGTGGGCCTATTTTATTTTGTAGTGGAAAGGGGTTTTACAGCTGAGGGATGGACCTACGACTGGGATTTTCCTATTCATCCTTTGTTGTTTGGTCAAACAGGGAGGCTTTTTGGTTGTGCACCATTGGAGGTCTATCTTGGCCTCTGTGTTATATGGTCTTATGTGGCCTTGTTTTCTTCAAGATACTTTCTGTAAAAGCTCATTTTTTATAGTGTGTCGCTTGTGGCATCATGTTGTAATTCTTGCACATTAGTTTGTGCTCCTGGTTTCTTGACAACCCTGTGGTTGTATCTCTTGTAAGGTTCGACCCCCTTGTTTGCTTGTTGAATTAATTAAAAAAATATATAAAATCATTCATTTGAAATATGGCTTCAAAAATCTATAATGCTTGGTGAGGTGAAGGGGATACCATTTTGGAAAAGTCAATGAAAACAAATAGAAGATGAAATAAATTATTTTTGGAATAAAATAACCTCCCACATTAATTCCACTAGTAAACTTAGAAAGTAAGAAAATCATCAAATGGCTAAAAATTATTGTTATCATATAAGATAGATTCTTCAAAATAATTCCAAATCAATTATTCTCGCCCAACTTATGCCATATATTCAAGTATCCTTCGAATCGAGCCATTAATATATTTCCTTTCATATGTCTATTTCACCTCAAAATGAATATAGTTTTGATCACTCACATATAAATATATCTAACATGAATCTTTGATTTCATTCACTATTTGGCAAAGTTTATTGAGGCTTTCCAAAATTTAAAGAATACCATTAAAGTTAGGGTTTAATTATGTTTCAGAAGCTTCCTTATATTTTATAGATCTAAAATGAAAAATAATGTACAACAATATAGTTATATATTTGAAGGGTACATCAGAGTATTCATTATATTATCATAATAATTTTATGGAAGACCATTTTTATTCATATTCATGGTTATGTTGATTTAGTTTGGGTAGGTGATATTGATAGCAAAAGATCCACCAATGCTTATGTGTTTTCTTTATTTGGTGGTGCAATTAATTGGATGGGTAAGCGATAAGTTGTGGTTGCTTTGTCCACTACTGAAGATTAGTATATAACAACTATTCATGCTTGTAAACAATCCATTTAACTTATCAGATTGTGTTCAAATATTTAAATATAGTAAGGTGCATTGATCATTTATTGTGAGAACATTATTTGCCTAGCTAAGAACAAGATATTTCATGTTATGATCAAGTACATTGAAGTTCAATATTATTTTGTTAGAGATATAGTTGAGGATGACAAGGTCAAGCTAGTTAAGGTAGAGATTTTATGAATGTTGCAGATTCTTTAACTAAGATTGTGACCGTAGAGAAGTTTAAATGCAATTCTAAATCTATGAGCATCATTAACCCTAGTGATGAAATTATGATGTAGACAACCCATTTTCTCTTGTAAGATGTTCAACAAGTGGGAGAATGTTAAAAAAATGGCATCTCAACATTGCATTTACATAAGGGTACTATTTATAATAAGTTTATGTTTGAGCACTGATTGGTTCAAAATATTCGACAAAGCTATGGATTGGCTAGATAAGCATGCCAATAATTTTTTGTTGCAAGTTCTTTTCTAGATTATGAGATATTAAAGTTTTTGTTTTTGATAGTTTTGTTTAAAAAATTTGAAGTAAAGCATTAGATAGTTTTTCTCTCAAAAGGGTTTTCCCCACATAAATCATTGCATGGTGGTATGCATGGTATATGTTTATTTCTTGAGTTTTTGTAATTATTTTAAAGATGTTTTTTTTGCATAACCCTCCTCTCAAGGTTAGAGTAGCAAGTTGTTTTGCTACCTTAACTTCTTTTAATTTTTTATAAAAATATATTCATACTCCTAAATCTTAGTGCCTAGAATTGGGAAATTGCATTTACTGATCCAAGAGTCAACAATAACTACCATCGTTATGCAACGAATAAAATATAGATTCCTAGGAAATCTAAATTACAAAATAATTTCCAATACCACTCTTGGCATCTAAGGATACTTTATATTAATTACACATAAGAATGCAATGTAAATGACACTTTAATCTCAACAACTTTTTGAGATAAATGTTTTCTTTAGATTTTGATCCTTGCTTGCTTCTTATAAGAGACTTTTCAAGCATGTAAGAATCTTATCCAATAGATCAATAACATCCAAATACAACTCAAAAACTTAGAGACCAATCAAAAAGACGTCACAAAAAAAAGTGAAGAATCTTACTAAAATGAACTTGAAAGCTACCACCCACAACAAAGGTTGTCAAAACATAACAAACTATGAATGCCTCAAAAACATTCATCCAACTATGAATAAGATGACAAATAAAGTTAGAATTCATAATATCACTCCCATTGTAGATGAATGGTAGACTTCAATTAGTTTTAAAATATGAGTTCAACTAAACCATACTTTGTATTACAAAATTATATTAAAAATTAGATCATATTTTTATTATTTCACTACTCTTTATAATATTCTACATCTGTAATTTTATTTATTTTTAATTGTATTGAAAATATTATTAATTTAATATGTGAAATCATCATTTGTCATAACCATTTTTTTTTAAAAAAATAAGAAGAATATTATTTTGTGAACATCCCTTCAAAAGCGAACTATTTCCATATTTATGAGTGTTTCTAAAATCAAGGATTTCTTTGGAAGAAAGGAAGGGAGATAGCACGTGGAAAAGGATAATTAAAAGCCTAAAAATGTCTCTTTTTTCAAAGCCATCAAAGACGATTAGACAAAACCTGCGTGGGAAGTGGGCCCTGCCAGCGCAGTATTTCTTTGTTTTCGTACAAGGCAAACGGTTAAATTCCATAGAGGGTTAAAAAAGTGAAGCAGAGATCAGGACGGTTGGTGTGTAATGTTTAGCAATTGGACCGCTCCACATCACCCTTACCTTATTGCTGTATACTTTTGACTATATCAGTTGCTTGCTGTTGCTAATTGTCTGTAGCTGTGAATGTGTTCCAGCTGCATTCTTCTTCCTCTTTGTATTTTTTGATTTCTTTGTCCAATCAAAAATTGCTTACGTATTTGAAATCTTCCAATTAATTGATAGGAGCAATGTTTCTGGCCAAATTTGCAACTACCAATCTATTTAGAGCCAATTGAAAATTATCTCATTAATAACATTGACAAATATATCTGTTTCTATTGATGAACGCTTTGATCATGCAGAATATAATATATGGCAATCTTCTCAGAATGCTATATATTGGGTATATACAGCAAGTAGAAGCGAATCATATTAAAAGAAAAAAAGTCAACTTTATACTGCTTCCGTCTTGATCTGATAGGAACCCCATTGGAATCTTGTAATGGCTTGCCGGCTGTGCTTTTATCTGACGGGCATCAGTCTAACTACAATGGCCACTGCTTTTTAACTCTTTATCCTCAAATTTAATGAGAAAAGATCCAATACTAAGCACCGGTATGGAATCGATGAGATATTGGACTGTGATAAGTATAAAGTATCAAATATTTGCAAGTATTCAAATAAAATCTAGTAGAAATTAAAGGATTGTAATTTAATTAGTTGAGTACTGTTGGTGAGGGTGATAGATTTTGTTTTTCACCAATGTCGAAAGAGTACAATTTGTAAAAGAGACCTATTTTACATATGTACTCCAACTCCAGCATCAAGCTGGAGTAAATATTGAAAGACAATCCAAATTTAATATAGAACTAAATTACTATTAAGAAATTAAAAAGTTACATAGAATAATCCTTATACAAGATACGAGTAGTTAAATTAATTAATTATGTTTTACAATCCAGACCATCTGTTTTTAGATTTACAAATGACTGATGGTTTTTAGATTTACAAATGACTACTAGTATATGGGACTCCCTGTACTCCCAATATGCACAGAACGAAGTTCAGAACCTACCTCACTGTTAATTTGTTAAATGTATACACAGCAAGTTCATGATTTTGTAGATACAATCAAACTGCCAGAAACTATGAAAAAAATGTTATAAACATGCACTGGGCCCTGTTGTAAAAGGTCTATATAAAGTTTGACGGTCTAGTTAGGAATATTAATTAACTGCTTGTGAAGATTGTAGTAGAATAAGTAACCAACAAGGCTTTGGATTCTTTCTACCAATAATTACTTCTGTGATGGCTAGTGGTGATAGAATGCAATGCAGGCAAACTAAAATTCTTTTCTTTGGTCCTTTACTGCATTTTGACAAATACCCCATGGAATCAATTATAATTCCTGTGTGAACCGGGACTGCCTGCCATCAATCAAATTGCAAGACCATAAATAGAGAATTAGTTGTTCACGAGAATCATGCAACTCAGAACACAGTCTGCAACGCACTGAGCCCCTTATTTTCTTAATTATCATATATAAAGCAGAAATTTCTGAAATAGCATTAAATATTGATGATAGTACCGAAAAAATTGATTTCTGCATTGGTCTTATTTCGAGTTTTCTATCGAGGTTTTGGAAAAGCACTGTTGTTGAAAAAAAAGAGCTGCGCCTAGTCAGGAAGCGTACTTCGAGGCAGTCTCAAATACATTACATGTATTAATATTATAATATATATATCCTTTGTTTCTAAGGTAGACATTCTTACCCAAAATCTGGTGCAGTGCAACTTCTGTTTAACTGTCACTTGGAGAGCTTTCTCTTCTAGTTCCCGTCTCATCAGTCACAATTGTCAGATTTCTGTAGAATTGAAATGGGAATGCAAATGAAGAGGCAGTTATCCCACTACATTGTTGTAATTGGATTTCTCTGCTTCGTCATTCCAAAATCTTCTTCAGTAGATGATCCAGAAAGAGTAGTTGAGATGGTCCAAAGGTATTCATACTTTAAACACTGAAATTTGTAAATAAGTAATCTTTGGATTCATAGATGACCCTGCATTATAGGCTTTTCAGTTTCAACTAGTCAAAGATCTTCCATTCATTTTAATAGGATTCAGATGACTTTAATGCTTATCTAAGATCAATGCAGGGGTATAGAAATAAATGGGTAGAGTAGAAGATGGTACTGTTAACTCATAGCTCAGGGATTAGCAAGACGAATTAAAAAATAAGATCTAAAATGCAGCAGGATAGAAATAAATGTGTTTGTTTGTTTGAGAAGAAATAGAGATGAAGATAATGTAAGAGAACTACTAATATAATTTATTTGTTCCTATTGAAAGCCTGCATCTATTATTGGAGATAAAACAAAAGTACCAAAAATGTCGTTCCTGCGATCTCCTTTTCTATTCACTGTCTAGGGAAGTTGAATGCGATTAACCCTCAGCAATTTGGCAATGCAGACTCTGAGTTCTGTGTATATACAGGAAAATGAATGGGCGAAGTACCTGTATAACAGATATCATCTCTTTTCAAATCCTTAACAAACTGCCTACGTACCTGTCTATTTTTACCCAGCTGTTCATTTCATTTTCGATTTGATCTTGTTAACTTTTTTCTTCATTAACATTTCTACATTTTTTATCATACTTATGATCCATGCTGCATTTTAGTCCCCTGCATAACAATTGTATTTAAATCTCCTAATCGATTTGATATTTGATTATAATGTTGAAAGCGTTACTCTCGCTGTAGTTTGTCTTGTGTCGTTTAAGGTAGTTGTGCCCTATTAAACCCTTATTGTTTGGTGGACAGTTTGGTCTTCCACTTCACTGTAATGATGTAATCCTCTGTGGTTTCCCATTCGTTCTTTTCAACCTCAACTTCACCGAAAACCCTACTTTCAAGCCAGATTTCTGTGCTCGAGCTTTCGTGTGCTCAGAAACCCTAAATCTGCATGGTTAAACGTAGCTATGCCCTAGCAAACACGCATTATTTGGTGAAGGGTGTAATCCTGTGTGATTCCCCCTTATCTTCTACCTCAACTAGTCAAAAACCCTAAATCTCCATGAATTGCTGGAACCATATATCTTCCACAATGTGGATTTCGCTCCAACATCAAAACCTAATGTCTAGACTGGACCATTTGTATCTAATGGCCTTCAATTAACAGAAAATTATATACTACTATACCTGCATCTAACAGTACTCGTGTTGCGAAATGGCTGTGCAGGAGCATTAACGATTCACGGCGAGAGCTGAGCTATGTGAACTGCGGAACAGGAAATCCAATCGACGATTGCTGGCGGTGTGACCCTAACTGGCAAATGGACCGGCAGAGACTTGCAGATTGCGCCATTGGCTTTGGCCGCGGAGCCCAGGGAGGAAAGACCGGCCAATACTATCTCGTCACCGATTCCAGCGACAACGATCCAGTGAATCCCACGCCGGGAACCCTGCGCCACGCCGTCATTCAAGTGGAGCCCCTCTGGATCATTTTCCAGAGCAATATGCTCATTCAGCTCAAAGAAGAGCTCATAATGAACAGCTACAAGACAATCGATGGCCGGGGCGCAAATGTTCACATCGCTCACGGCCCCTGCATCACGATCCAGTATGTGACAAATATAATCATCCACGGCGTTCATATTCACGACTGTATACCGGCGGGAAACGCCATGGTGAGGGACTCCCCTGTTCATTACGGTTACAGGGGTATTTGCGATGGCGACGGCATTTCCATTTTCAGCTCGAGTTTCATCTGGGTCGACCATTGCGAGCTCTACAACTGCGCAGACGGCCTAATCGATGCCATCATGGGTTCGACTGCTATTACCATCTCCAACAACTATTTCCATCACCACAATGAGGTCAGTTCTTCGATTCCTCCGCGCTTTCTTATGCATTTGAGGATTTTGTGCTCTTATTAGGGTTCAGTGCGTCTAGAAATTGTTGATCTTAAAAATCAATGGCTCACAATAAAGAGTTCAATTTACATATATTGTCTTGATCCTGGGGGATCTTACGGCTGAGACTAAATTAGCCGAATGGACCGTTCATTTTACTTATTTAGATTAGGGAAGGGTGAGGAGAGGAAAATAAATTTTTAAATATTTTAAGTGCTCAAGGGTCCTTCCAGGAAACTTCCAGGACGCTCATATCAATTTTCCTTTGTTAAATCAAAAGCCGAAATCCAGCGCTTAGTTTGAACCAAGTGTCATTGTTATAGATAAACTAACAAACAAGTGTCAGTTGCGTGATGTGGATCCTAAATAGTTTTTTCGCCCCAAAGAAAAGGTCATGAATAAATTACATTAATATGAAATCCTCCATTAAATTAACCATGTTGCTGTGAATTCTTGAATGATTGATGGCTCAGAGGAGTGTTCTTTCTGGTAATACAGGTGATGCTGCTCGGTCACAGCGACAGCTTTACGGGAGATCAGATAATGCAGGTCACCATTGCATTCAACCATTTCGGCGAAGATCTTGTCCAAAGAATGCCTCGGTAAGTAATTGTGTATAAAAACCTCACATACGCTCATCAATTATAATTTTTTCATGGAGTATTATCATTCATTTTGTTCATCAACAGATGTCGTCATGGATACTTCCACGTAGTAAACAACGATTACACGCACTGGGAAATGTATGCCATTGGCGGAAGCGCGAAGCCGACGATAAACAGCGAAGGCAATCGTTACTTAGCTCCCACGGATCCCAATGCAAAGCAGGTTCAAATTTTCGATCTACTCAAATTCTGGCGCATTCTCAGAATTAAATTCTGGTGCATTCTCAGGATTTAAACTCGCTTACCTAACTCAAACTGTCAAACTGTCACTGAACTCTTAAATGCAAATACTGCAGATAACTAAGCGGCTTGATGCAGAGGATGGTGAGTGGATGTACTGGAACTGGCGAACGGACGGAGATCTATTGTTAAACGGCGCATATTTTGTCCCGTCGGGCGCAGGGGCAGCTGACAGCTATATGCTGGCCTCTAGTCTCGGAGCAAAGCCCGCTTTTCTGGTCGGAACCCTAACTGGAGACGCCGGAGTAATTCAGGACGGGTAAAAGAAAATCATTTTCTCGCTCGCAGAATCTTTTCTGTTGTCTCGTACGAAAATGTTTTAGGTAAAAGCCACAAATTCTTTGAATTTAGCCTGAAATTTCTGCTGCATAATGTGCAGGGTTAAATCTGGAAGCGGAAATATCGACGGTGGGAATGGAAGTACGGGAATAGCGGGCAGTACAGGCGTAGGGGGCCGCATTACAGTGTCAGACGCAGAGGCCTTGTCGCCATTGGTCTGTATAATGTACTCCATTACACTCTGCGTATTACTCTGCCTTGTACTGAGACTATAGCCATAGGTACTCGCTGGTTAATGGCGTATAGGATTCATACGATCCTGAATTGTGTGGATCGATGAAATTTTGGATACCATTGGAAAAGTTGAAGTAAGGATAGCTACGCAGTGCGGGGCCACGGGCCAGGGTTTCGGGGATTCAACCATCGAAATTGGGGAAGGCACAGAAGAATACCTGTTTTTTTTGGGTCCGTCGGTCATTATTGATTCGGAAGGGAAAATTCCGCCGGCCAAGAATGACGAAATTGAGGATAATGCCAATTCTCTGTCGGGAGTCTTTGGCAAGATCTTTCAGTCACAAATTGTTTTTTGTAAAGAATTTTCAGGGTTTATTCCAAATTGTATTTTGTTGAAATCTTTCAGCATAGGAAATTGTCCCTTTGTTAATCAAAGCATTTGCCCGCCCTTGCTTGAGGGGAGCGGCTGATCTTGTCCATCGCCAAACTGTAAATTGTGATAAAACGAGGACCCATCAATGATTTATGGGCGTCCATATTTAAATGTGTATTTAATTCAGAAATTTTATGAGTTTAATTTGTGTATAAATTGTATATCATTTTTTTTTATTATATTCTTGATTTAGACGTAAGTAAAAAGAAGGTAGTGCGAGATAGGGGTGTGATTATGAATACAGTTCAAGGTTTTCAAAATTTAGAAAGAAAAGAATGTGGGGAGGGGAGAACGGGAAGGGTTAGAGGGAATTTCGGTTCAAGGTTACAAAAATATCGAAGAAAAGAAAGGAAGAAATTTAATTTTAACAGTAAAATAGATAATTGAATTTACAAAAAAATTTAAAAAAAATTAGAGAGAAAAAAAAAAAAAATCTATACTAAAGAAAAATATAACAATGAGTAACAATTATCTTAAATTCAAAGAAAGTAATTGAAAGAGATAATAATTCTAAGTCCCCATGCCCCACTTAGAGTTTTTCCATGTAATTTTTCAATTATGGAAAAAAGATAAATTGTAATCTTTTTTTATTTATTGTCTTTTTATGTGGCTTTTCTATCCAAAAGAATATTATTACTAATTTATAATTTAGAATCTTTTGCTATTTCAGTCACTACTATTTAGAAATTGAAAGTAATATCATGTATCCATGCTCCCCCTTCAATCAATTTTGTGCTTAAGCTTAAATCAATTTTGTGCTTAAGCTTAAATCAATTTTGTGCTTAAATTTAAGTAATTTCTAAAATATCATTGAATTGAGAGGAGGTAAATTTATTTTTGCCACATGTTAATCATTCTTTAGTTTAAAAATTACATTAACTCTAGCCAAAAATTTGAGAGGAAAATTAGAGCCAAATTTTTTTGAAGGAAATATTTTTTTTTAAATTTAGAAACTTAAATTTTTAAGTTGAAATGCGTTACAAAATTCATGGGACCCCTAACTTTAAGCCTTAGCTATCTCCTTTGTTTAATTTCTTTGAATCATATTTCTTTTAAAAAAGAGAGTTGATAAATTAGATGGTTAAATATAAAATGAAAAGGGCAATTCAAAGGAAAGAGAAAAAGAAAGATAGTTTAATAAAATAATAATATAAGATGTTAAAAAACTAAAAAGAAATGTTAATGCTGTCTATTTGATGCTATTAAGATATGTAGTTAAAAAGGGTAAAAAGAAGACAACTAAAAGATATCATTAAGGTATCATAAATATTAAGAAATTAAAATAAAAAATGTTTAAGAAATTAAATTGCAAGAAATCATTATGTTCTAAGAAATTAAGTTCTTACATATTTCTTTAATTTTATTTCTTGAAATTAAAATTAAGAAAAATTTAAGAATTTAATTTGGTATTTTAAGAAATGAGATTCTTAGACATAATTAAATAAAAGACAACATAAAAATAAGAAATTAAATTCATAAATAAGACTAGGGCTAATTTGATTGGCAAGAGCTTTCCTACAAGTTTGATTCCTAGAGTCAAAATTCTTACACACCTTCCTAGATTCAAAAAATTAATTAGATAAAATAGATATAAAAAAGAAATTTGTTTTAAATATTAAAAGACTAAAATTAAGAAAGATACTAAATTCCTTTTAAGACTTATTCGTAGAATGATAAATAAGAAAATTTAAGATTAAAAATACAAAATACAAATAAAGCAAATGATATGTTTTTTTGATAAATTACTTAGAAAATAGTAATAAAAAATAGGATAAACCTTGCATGCTAGCAAGAAAGCCAACCTTGTAGCTCAAAGGGCGGGCACCGGTAGGTAGGAAAGAATGAGGCGAAGAAAACCTCAATGCATGAAATCCTAACTAAACAGTTCATGAGAAGAGCAACATACATCATATACTCAAGAGATTATTTAACATTAAACAACCCACCCCCCATGCAGAATTGTCAACAAAAATAGACAAGACCTCCCATAACCAAAGTTGAATCATAGACATGCAATAACCCAAGACCCAAACCATCTCGAATAGAGGATCCCAACCAGATAAAAAGCAAAAGAATATTTATGCCCACTGACATTCCATTTGTAAAAGAGTGAAGTGATACACACTACCAGACAAAAATCCAAAACAAATTTTGAGACAAGAGGGTCCAATAGATCCAAATGATGAAGTCAATATCCCCCACCCTGCAAGAAAATCTCACAACAAGCAAACCTCATAAATAAGATCAACTCTGTGAAATAATCCATAAATAGTATGAAAAAAAGGGTAGTCATAACAAAATGTGGAGCTTGTTAATTCATTGTAATCCTGAAGCAATATTTCAACATGTATCCAATATGTTACCACTAACACATCAAACCAAGCCTCACATTAAACTCAAGCAAAATATGCATACAACAAACAAATTGTATGCACATGTAAGTAATAACAACAGTTCTTCTCATCAGTGTGTGTAGGGGATTTAGAAAAACAAATAAACCAATAAAAATTCCTGAGTATACCATCAAATCATAATTAACCCATGTGCATTTGTCCCAATGGAAACCCAATATGAAAATATTGTTTAGTGCCACACCCTCTAATGTACACCCAATAATTATAATATATTATATTCCTTGTATTTTAAATTTTAATTAATTAATAATTACGATCAATAGTACTTTAAAACTAAAATCCATGTGTTATCAAGGACACACTTAGTTTTTTTCATCTGTCTTTATGACATTTTAGTTGGCTATTTAGCCAATTATCCTTTTAGATGCCAAATGACTATGCAGCAGCCAAATTGTATCTGATCCAACAACTTGTTTACATTTATGAAATAAATAAATAAAAAATTACAAAATAACTATATTACAATTTTTATAAATGCAATGAAATTGTCAAATCAAATCAAGAGCAATCTGCTATATAGAGATTAGGACGGTGATAAAGTGGAGGGGACAGGGCGGCTGGCGTGTGATGAATTTCCATTCGACACTTTTTGACCTTTGCCCAGTGCTGTCGAGGCATGACTAGATTTATTCGGTTACTGATTTGAAAGCTCCAATTAATTGATATGAGCATGCAACACATTTATGATATATTTTCAGTTATCAGATCACTGCAATCGATTTAGACCCACTCGAAAATCATCTCATTAATTACACTGACCTATATCTGTGCTACAAATCCGATCATAATAGCAAGAGTTGCAGTTGAAAAGGATCTCTTTGAAAAAAAGAAAAATTTGTTGGAATCATTAAATAAAAGTCATACGAACATGGTAACAAAAGTCAGCAAGGAATCACTCCGCGAATCTGAAATCAACTGAAAAATTCTTCAGCACATTACAGAGAATCTTTAGCAATAATTCTACATAGGGTTGTAAGAGTATTTGATCTTGATAGTACAGCAGGCCTACTAATTGTACTCTGAATTTGAATAAACTTTGAAGTAATCTGGAGTCGTGAATATCTCCTCCTGTGACGTAGTAAAAAATTAAAGTTTAATTGCGCTGGCCTCCAAATGCTTCATGTTAATTTAGTTTTTTCAAAACTCAGATTGATTGTGAATGGAAAAAACAATTTGCTCGGAAAATGAAAAATTTACATAGATCTGAGACTACAAGATACAGATTGTTAGATGAACAAAGTTCAGACCCTCATGTCACAGTTGAAACAATGAAATACATACGCTGGAAGTTAAAGAATTTGTATAATGAAACTGCCTGAATCTGAAAAAATAGTCTGTAAAAAGATTAAATAAAAAATTTCCATAGAGCTGAGATCTGTTCACCCTCGATACAGGATACGAATTGTTAAAAGAACAAAGATCAGAATCCCACGTCACAGTTGAAATATATACACTGCAAGTTAAAGAATTTGTTTAATGAAACTGCCTGAAACTGAAAAAACAATCTGTAAGAAGATTTTTGTCTACAAAATTGAACTACCTGAAAGTATGAAAAGAAAAAGAAATGGATGTAAAAAGTGCCCTGGATCCTGTTGAAATTCCGGTTGGGAATTTAAATTACCTGCCGGCGAGGGTTTAGCAGAATGAGTAATCAACAAGTCTGGGATTTCTTTTGTCAATTGTTACCACTGTAGATGCTCGTGATGAAAGAATGTAATGCAGGTAAACTGAAAATGCTTTGCTTTAGTCTTTTACTACAGTTTGACAGAGACCCCTTGGGTAAAGTGGAATCAATTATGATGCTTTTTCAAGGAACATGTGTGGATAGGGGACCGTCTCTATCAAATGCAGACGTAAATAGAGAGCTAATTCACTAATTGTTCCCGAGCAACACAATTGTGTGAGAGTCATCTAGAATTGAAAATGAGAATGCAACTGGAGAGGCACTTATTATTGTACATTTTCGTAATTATAGTTCTGTGCTTCCAAATCCTCATTCCAAAATCTTCTGCAGCCAAGACCTTTGGAATGTTAAACAATTTGCTGGATTGTTCCAGAGGTAGATCCCTTGAACAAATGCGGAACAAATCTTCTTCAGTACATGATCCAGAAAGAGTAGTTAAGATGGTCCAAAGGTAATCGTACTTCAAACACTGAAATTTGCTGACAGTATTTTTGGACATTATAGACTTTTCGAGATTCAAGCTCTTCCATACATTTTACTAGAATCCAAATGACTTAAATGTTTGTGTATGATTAATTTGAATTGTTAGCAGAGGCATTAAATGGCTAGAGCAGCAGATTGTAATGTTAATTCACAGCTCAGAAATTGGCTAGACAAATTACAAATAAAGATATAATCTGCAGGAGGACAGAAATAAATGTGTAGATAATGTAAGTTTCTTTCAGAAGAAATAAAGCTGTAGCTAATGTAAGAGTACTACTATTATCATTTATTTGTGGCTATTGAAAACCTGCTTCTATTATTGGAGGTAAACAAGATAAAAACCCAAAAATGTTTCCGGTGATCTGTTTCAAATTTCATTTACTGTTAAGGGAAGTTAAATGCAAAATTCGTCAGCAATTTGGTTATGCAGACACAGAATTTTGTATATACATGAGAATAAGAAATCTGAGCTGTTAATTTCATTTCAGCATTTAAATTCAAATATTTCTTAATATGACTAAATAAAGTTTTTCCTTCATCAAGATTTCACACTCTCTATGACGATCCATTTTATGGACTTTAAACGCCTGCATAAACTTGTTATTTAATTTTCTTAAAATAGTTGATATCGATTACAATGTTGAAAGCGTTTCTGTTGCTGTAGTTTGTTTTGTTTTGGTTAAAAGTAGCTATGCCCTAGTAAATCCTTATTATTGCTGGACGGTGTAATCTGTGCGATTTCCCGTTCCATTTCTTCAACCTCAACTTCACTTCAAATCCTTCACTCAAGCCACGTTTCAGTGCTCAAGCTTTTGTAATGTTAGAAACCCTAAATCTCCATGAATTGCTTCTTCCACAATGTGAATTTCGTTCCAAAATAAAAACCTAATGTCTAGACTGAAGCATTTGTATTTAATTGAAACTGAAAATTCTACTATTTTACCTGCTAACAGTGCTAATGTTGCAAAATCGCTGTGCAGGAGCATTAACGATTCACGGCGACAGCTGAGCTATGTGAACTGCGGAACCGGAAATCCGATCGACGATTGTTGGCGGTGTGACCCCAACTGGCAAATGAACAGGCAAGCACTTGCAGACTGTGTCATTGGCTTCGGCCGCAACGCTATGGGAGGAAAGAACGGCCAATACTACCTCGTCACCGACTCCAGCGACAACGATCCAGTGAATCCCACGCCGGGAACCCTGCGCCACGCCGTGATTCAAACGGAACCCCTCTGGATCATTTTCCAGAGCGACATGTTCATTCAGCTCAAGGAAGAGCTCTTAATGAACAGTTTCAAGACAATCGATGGCCGTGGCGCAAATATTCACATAGCTCACGGCCCCTGCATCACAATCCGCGGTGTGAGTAATATCATCATTCATGGCGTCCATATTCACGACTGTATACCGGCGGGAAACGCCATGATAAGGGACACCCCTGTTCATTACGGTTACCATGAAAAGTGTGACGGGGACGGCATTTCCATTTACAGCTCGAGTTTCGTCTGGATCGACCACTGCGAGCTCTACAACTGCGCAGACGGCCTCATCGATGCCACCATGGGTTCTACTGCCATTACCATCTCCAACAACTACTTTCATCACCACAATAAGGTCAGCTCTTCGACTCCGGCCGCTCTATTTCCTTTGCGTATGAGGATTTAGGGTTCGTTTCTCTAGAAAATTGTCGATCATTTTTTGGTAAATCAATGGTTCATTATAAAGAGTTAAATTTACATACATTGCATCTTGATTCTGGATGATCTTACGCTGAGATAAAATTAGCTAAACGGACCATTCATTTTACTTTAGATTAGGAAAGAGTAAAACCCTGCGGACCGCAGTGCGGAGGTAAATTAAGTTGTAGGTTTTCAAGGTTTAAGTATTATATGACAGTTTCGTCGGAAACTTCCACGAAGCTGCCATCGAATTTCCTTTGTTGAATTGGGGCAAAATCCAAGATCCAAAATCCAGGGCTTATTTTGAACCAAGTGTCATAACACTAAAAACCCTAACGAACCAGGTGTCAAATTCATGCTTGTCCATCGCTAAACAGTTATGTTTCGTCGGGAACTAGCTGCCATCAAATTTCCTTTGTTGAATTGGGGCAAAATCCAAGATCCCGAATCCAGGGCTTATTTTGAACCATGTGTCATAACACTAAAAACCCTAACGACTTTAACATCCAATCCTCCATTAAATTAACGAAATTGCTGTGAATTCTCGATGATTGTTGGCTCAGAGTAGTTGTTCTTTCTAGGAATGCAGGTGATGCTGCTCGGTCACAGCGACAGCTTTACAGGGGACGAGATTATGCAGGTCACCATCGCATTCAATCATTTCGGCGAAGATCTTGTCCAAAGGATGCCTCGGTAAGTAATGGTGTCCAGAAACCTCTCATACGCTCATCAATTATCATCATTCATGGAGTATTATGATTCATTTTGTTCGTCGGCAGATGTCGTCATGGATACTTCCACGTGGTGAACAACGATTACACGCACTGGGAAATGTACGCCATTGGCGGAAGCGCGAAGCCGACCATAAACAGCCAAGGGAATCGATACTCTGCTCCATCGGATCCCAATGCAAAGCAGGTAAATTATTTTCTAAAAACTCAAATTCCGGCGCATTCGTTGAATTTGACCTCTCGAACCTAATTCAGTCTGTCACTCAACTCTTAAATGCAAATACTGCAGATAACCAAGCGGCTCGATGCAGAGGACAGTGAGTGGATGAACTGGAACTGGCGAACTGACGGAGACCTATTAATAAACGGCGCAGTTTTCGTTCCGTCAGGTGCAGGGGCAGCTGACAGCTATATGTTCGCCTCTAGTCTCGGACCAAAGCCCGCTTTTCTGGTCGGAACTCTAACGGCGGACGCCGGTGTTCTTCAGGACGGGTAAAAGAAAATCAATTTCTCGCTAACAGAATCTTTTGGTTGTCGAGTACGAAAAGGTTTTTGGTGAAATCTTAAAATGCTTGGAATTTGGCCTGTTTTCTGTTCTTATTTCTACAGGGTTAAAACTGGAAGCGAAAGTACCGGAATAGCGGGCAGCACAGGCGTAGGGAGCCGGAATACAGTGTCCGGAGCAGAGGCCTTGTCGCCATTGCCTTTTATAATATTCTCCATTACACTCTGCGTATTGCTGTGTATTGGATTGAGACTGTAGCTATAGGATAGATCGATACGGCATTCAAAATGAGTGGATGTAGAAAAAATTGGATCCTTACCTATTGAATGTGACGCTGTTTTTCAATGGACGGAAAGTTGAAGGAAGGAATTGATGTGCAGTGCGGGCCATGGCTTGGGGCATCGCCCTTGGAGTAGGCATAGGAGAATCATTTTTTTTGGTGCGTCGGTCATGATTGATTTCGGAGGGGACAATTCCCCAGCCAATAATACTGAAATCGATCATAATGCCATTTCACATGTTGCAGAGATTCTTCGCAAAGGTCTTTCGTGAGGGATCACTAATTGTTTGTTGCGAAGATCTTTCAAGATTTGTGACAAATTGTATTTTGCCCTAAAGTCTTTGAGGATAGATTACAAATTGTCCATTTGCTGATCAAGCACTTGCCCGTCATTGCTCCAGGACAAGATTTTTAGTCTCTTCCGAGCTACGAATTTTGTCCATCGCGAAACTGTAAATATGGTTAATGACGACACCCGATTTTGTTTTGCCGTAAAGTTCGCCTGCTCGTGTATATGAATGATTGATGGGCGTCCGTATTTATATGCTTATTTAATTTTATTCGAGGAAAGCTTAAGGCAAAAATATACTATAAAGTGTATAACACTAATTATAATTTGAGCCGCTTAATATTGTGCTACCATCCATTATTGTTAGCATTGATTAATTTTATTGAAAACATTTTACATAGTACTTGACATGGTAAATATATGAATTAGATACTTCATGCACATAATTCTTCCAATCTGGTATCTCAATAGGATCATAAAGCAGATCGTTTAGCAAACTTATTTCTGTAACTTTTTACCTTTTCTTATGCAGTTTGATGATGAGTGTCTCCAATTGCTTAATTGTTCCTTCGTTGAATAAACCAACACAAGAGTTAGCTATCAAGATGTTTACATTAGTGTCAAGATGTTGTCTTCAAAGACATCACACTCTAAAATGCTTTTCTATTTTTCCAAAAGTGCAAAAAATACAATCTTTTCTCCCAAGCTTCTTTTGGTATTTTTCAATGTCCAATTTCATATATCTTAGAGTCCCATAACAATTGCCTCTATAGGAAGAGTATGAACATAATATATCAATGAAGGAATAATATATAACTATACAATCTTTGTAAAATGGGAAAAGTGAAAAGTGTGCCATTTAATTTAATTAGGTGCAATTGACGATGTATAGCTTGTAACTATTTTTCATATAGACAAAAAAAATTAATTATATTCTAAGTTTCTTATTTTTTACAATAGAAATAATGTTGCATTGATTTTTTATTGTTAGTTTAATGAATGAATATAAATATATATAGATATTTTAACATGTTATATCTTCAATATAACTTTTAAAAAATGTTATTTAAGATTTAACATACAACTTTTAAAAATATGACTAAACATATTTTAAAAAAAAACCTTTTATAACACCTCAACAAAATCATACATGGCATAATTTTTCAAAATATAAATCTAAAACAATTAAATAAAAAATAAACTTAAATGCATAAATACTAAATTGTATTCCCTAAATAAATTCTCAACCCCTTCAAAACATCCAATCCGTGGGAATCTTGAGTTTTATATTAAAATTACCGAGAAATAGAGCTAAATTTGGGAAGAGAGGAATCTTCCCTTTGAATGTTTACGAAATGGACTTATTTTAAGCATTATTCTCTCTTGATAGAGATATTTATATTCGTGGATGGTGATTAACAAAATAAGCGACAAGGGAGCTTTCATCATCCACGTTCCACCAAGATGCTAAAGTTCTATTTCCTCGTTTTATCATCCTCTTTTTCTATTGAAGTGACTTGTTAATTTTAGAAAATCACCTATAAATTGGTCTCTTGATTCATAAAAAAACACATATTTCCACCAATAATAAGTCTGCACAACATTGTGTCGGTGCAACAATTTTCATTTAATTCATGGTAATTTGTAGTTATACATGATTTATTTGGGTGTTGATAAATTTGTTTTAGAAAGAAATTACAAATAATATGTGCTCGCTTAGTAGATCTCTCTTTCACTTAGAAATAAAATATTGGAAACTCATTCTTTTCTCTCTACGATAACAAGAATTCCATACTACTAACAATAAGACTATCATAATATTATTCATCCAATGTCCTCTTCTTTTTGGAATAATAAGAAAAGCAAATCATAAAAATAATGTTCAGATAGTATCTACAAAAGCTCAATTAAAGAATTGGAAAAAAGAAAAAAAACATTGCTTGAAGACAAAATATTTCATGTGTCCCGTGCAACTAATTTTGTAAACGATCACAAAACTAATTTTGTGAAGTTCACCTAATCGTGCATGTTGATGATGCAAAACCATTTTATATATCACTTCAAAAATATAAAATGTAATTTAAAATTTGTAGTATAAAATGGTCGGTTAGGATACTTTATTTATAAAAATTAAATGTATTTAATCTTTGTATTATACTGCTTTACAAGTGTAGTGGATGACTTCAAAAGGTGAAGGTTTTAATTAATAGATTGTATTATCACTTTCAATTATAAATTTTATATAGGAGACAATGTAATGTAAGATAGATCTTTCGGTGACAATTCTCTTTAAAAAGATTGGGAATCTTAATATAAAAGCAAATTAATAGGAAAATAATATTTTATTTTAAGAAAAAGAATATAATTATTGAATTTGTTTTATTTGTTGAGATAGTAAGTGTAGATTTAAAGATTTTTTATGATAGATAATTTATGATTTTTTAGTCTTTTTTAGGTTAGGGCCTCATTTTCAATATGAACATTCAATATTAATGCACATCTTCGAAATTGATAGTCTAGTAAGAACTCAAAATCTACAAGCACGCCAACTCAATAAGGGTTTGGAGAGAAATGCATCTTATGTCAATACCTTCAAAATGAAAGTTCAAACCCACACACACAATAGATCAATGAAGGAACATACTCTCGATCATAATAGCTTATAGGATTTTGAACCTTAATTACAACAATAATGCCACAATTTAACCATTGTACTATGTCATGAATAAGTATAGATTTAAAGATTATTATTTTCTATCGTATAACATTATTTATGATGATTCATAGTTATTAATATTGACTAAATTATTAATGATATTCAAATAAAATTATCTAAATGTTTCTTCTCCATTATTTCTAAGTTTGTTGAGAATTTAGGAAGAATTATTTTTGTTAATTTTAACAATTATATAATTACATTTATTTTTTAAAAAGGGCAACATGGGTCCAATTCTGCATATAGCAACATGCTTGAAT
Organism: Thuja plicata; assembly: GCA_018584345.1. NCBI lineage: Eukaryota > Viridiplantae > Streptophyta > Pinopsida > Cupressales > Cupressaceae > Thuja > Thuja plicata. The sequence goes on along the minus strand of MU228186.1, from coordinate 892,798 downwards.
ATAAGTGGTAAAGTTATACAATTTGCATTTATTCTTCATATAAGCTAAGAAATGATTGATTCATAACAACACACAAAAAATATTGTTTTTTTCCTAAGGAATGTAGAATGTAGATGTAATGAGATATATGATTGCATATGATTTAGGTATTGACAAAAATTAGAAGATATTTTAAAGGTTTGGTTGGATAGTGGATTTAGGCATGTTTGCATATCCCAAAGGATTATGTGGTTTAATAAATGATAAGTCTTTAAGGCTACATTCATAATTCATGGAAGATCAAGATTGATAAAATTTAGAGTTGTTTAAATTAAGGAAATGGATATAATGCCGTTCCTTCATTATCAACTTTAAAATAGTACATCACTTGTGGATAATACATACTTGGATAGTTAAATGAATACAAAGAGTGATTTGTTGATAAATATGATTAGTTTATATCTTTATTTTAGAGGTCAAATTTTCAATGGTTCTTAATCAATATCTGAGACTCTATTTTATTACTGAAATATCACATCCTACAAATTGAATTTAAATCTTGTTTAAAGTTTGAAAAGATATTGTAGTAGGGGTTTTCTGTACAAGTTAAACAAGAAAGATTAGTAGTACGGATTATTGAAAATGCTAAACTACTAAACTAGTTAAGCCCTACAAACAATAAAAAGAAAACATGGATGATCAAAATGAAATAAACTAATTAACTCAAAGAAAACTATCCAATACTCTATACTTATGTTGCTTCTCTTCTCTTTGTTGAGGTGTGGCACTCAGTAGTGATTGATTACTTGATAAAAACCCGCATCATAAGTTCGATATGAAGTTGATTGATGATATATGAGAGAAAATGAAGGTTTATATTGGAATTCCAAGTAGGATGAACGATCAAGATTAATATGGGAAAATCAAGATCGACGGATGAGATTTAATTAGAGACTGAGAAGATTTGGGTAACTTTCCAGAATTGCAGATTTATTTCCATTTTAAACTAAAAAATAATGGGTTATTTAGAAAATAAAGGAAATAAGATTTAGAAAGATTTTTTTTATTTTCAAAAGATAAAGTTTCCAAAATTCATTTTTTGAGAAAATAAATGATTTTTTGATTTTCAGAATTTTGAGAACTCACAATTTCTGATTTATGAGAAATTTTGAATTTTTTAGAAATTTGATAATCTCATAAATTTGATTTTTCTGATTTTTAGAATTTAAATTCCATTTAAATACAATTGATGAGAAAGCTGAAATTAATCGAAATTAGATAAAATGAAATTAATTGGAAATTGAGGTGAAATTAACTTGAGAAATAATTTAATTTAGGAGGAATAATTAGATAATTTGAATAATTAAATATAATTATTCAAACTATAGGACTTAGGAAATTGAATTTAACTAATCAGTGAAGACCAATCAATTAATATTAGAGGATGGTTAAGTGATTAAGAGGATGGTTAAGTGATTAAGAGATTGGACTATAGAAGAAATAAGGTAAGTAATTAATGATTAAAGAACCATTAACTAATAGAGGAATAATTAATAGTTAAATGTGAACTTGCATGTATCTCCATTTTTTGGTGCCTACATTTGCCCCCTTTTGACATAATGTGGCTTATCGCGTTGTGTCAAAGAATATCTTATTTGGTTCTTGCCCCAGCTTGCCTTGAGGATAATAGGTGGATTTTATGCCTCCTCAACAAATTAAGTGAAATAGTGCAACATTAGCATTAATTTGTTGAAAATATTGTATTTCTATATGATGATGATGTATGAATGCACTGATTATATGATTTCTATATTTTTGTGTTTTTTTATGCAGTAGATTAACCATGTATGCAAGACCTAATATGATATGTCTGAGCACTATTAGGACTAACTAAGTTAGTTAGAAAAAAAATAAGTAAGAAGAATGAATTAGTAGAATAAATTAGTGAGAAGAATTGATGAGCTTATGCTATCAAAATTGATGATGTACTAAGTCGCTACTGAATATTTTCACCCATTTTATCATTGTGCCTTATTTTGAAAAGAAAGAGATACAAATGAATCCAGATATTGATCATCTGGTCACCTCTATAATCTTTGTTGAAACAAGCAAAAAACAAATAACGAATGTTTGAAATCGTTCTAGGGTTGTCTCAAACTTGGATGTGTGTGGCTGCCATATGCATGATAATACTTATCACATTCACCCTAAATCAACCTTGCCCCATAAATTTATCAAAACACTAGATATAAAAAATAAACAAAGAAAATTGGATCATGAACCATCATACCCACTCTCACTACTCAATGGTATCCTTGAGGAGCATAATAACACAATCATGAAAGGTAAACTGATAAAAGACTAACAAGATTGGCTTTGTCAACAACCTTATTGATCATTGTTTGGATTGATTTTGATGTTTGATCGGATGTAGATGTGTCTAGTTTCAGGAATGAATTACCCGTATAAGACTGATTTGTTTGGTTTTGAGTGTATCCATCACTGTATAAGACAATCAATTCGCTGATTGATTTGATTGATGACATTAAATTATTGAAAAAGATGGGTCTCATGAGTCCATTGTCGATTTATGAAGTTCATTGCTTTGATTTTTTATTTGATGTTTGGCGCCACTTTCTTCTTGTCATGACATAAATGATTTTATTGCAAGGGTTTTTGACATGCTTTGATTTTTTTGGATTGTTGGTTTGTTCATGACATTTTCTAATGTTTTTAGTCCATCAAAGGACTCATATCTTTGCAGTCGAGGTATGTGCGACGTATCACATAGGTGAAGGCCCTTATGACAGACACCCCAAACATGGTTTCCTTAGATGATTTTTTTATGTTTTTTGAATTTTAGGAATATTTCAGAATCTTATGTGATATTTTTTATCAATGTTTTAGGACTTTTTACAAATTTTTTTGGATTTTTCAAGGATGTTTTGCGATTTTGTTTGGATTTTTTCAGGACCTTATTCAATTTTTTTTGGATTTTTTAAAGATCTTTTAGGCTACCCCCAGTGTCTAGAAAGGTAGGGACATTATGAATGGAAGAATAAGATGATGGAGTGACAATGGATAAAGGAAGGATGGTGGAAAATTTATCGCAGTATTGAGGATCATTTTACTCCCAAGGACTATCCAACGAGAGGAGAACATGTTTTTTTTAATAAGCCAAGGGATTGGATATGACCAGATAAGGTTATGACATGGTGCGCTAGATTGCATATGGTTCATAAGAGTGGATATGTCAAGAGGTTGTTGAAAATATATTTTTTATTTTATGTCCTTATTTTCTATCAAGACCAAGAGAGGGATTTGATAGGACAATGATAAGATATGAATAGGGCAAGAAAGACCAAGAATGGATGAGGGGAAATGATATGGATTGAAAGTTGTGATAAGATAGGAAATACAAACAAAAGGATGCAGACAACATGAAGTAGATAGGCCATGTGATGCTTCTAGGGAGGTGTCGAGCCTTGTTAAGATCAAAGTTGGGAAAAAGGGAATATGGATGTTGATAAGATAAGGGATATGAGGGACATATGATAATGGAGGAAATGAAAGGGATATGCTATGATAGGGAAATATGGATTACATATTACATATGATGCATGTTTGCTAGGTTTTCATCACAGTACTTTGCCAAAGCACCTTTTTCCAAGTTTTCACTACTAGAAGAAATTATTTCTCTTTTTTTTTGTGTTACCAAGTCGCCTATTTGTCAAGTTTTCATCAAGGCAGTGATTTTGTTTTTTGACTTTTTGACTTTTTAGGAAGGTGATAGACTCAAGATAGGACATAGAGGAAGGACTTGAGAATCTTTTTCCTTGGATAGTGTTCTTGAAAGATGTGAAATAATGGACCATAGATTTTGGTGGTATGCTCAAAGATGTTGGTAAGGTAATGACAGAGGGAGATAAAAATGGATGGTTGGGTGAAGTTTATGCAAAGGATTAGATAAGGGGTATGGAATGATAGAACATAGTAGTTGAATAATAGACAGGGTATTGGAAAACTTGTGTAGGATTATATGGAAAGGGTGAAAATATCAACATTGGCACACACCTTGAAGGGTGGTGGAGGAATGGAGGAAAAGTAGATTTAGAAGCTTTAGATTTTGATGGCGAAGTGAAGGTGGATTTTGACTTCAAGAGATAAGGAACCAAAATGGATTTGGAAGTGGATGGAAGTTTTTTGGATGGTGGATTTGAGGAAGCTTTGGGAAGCTTGAATGCCAATTTTGATTTTCATTTAGTATGCAAGTATTTTACAAGAGACTTGGGAATTCACATATTTCTTGACTTTTCTTTGCTTTGTGATTCTTTAGAATGCATTGCTTTGATGAGGGATTTAGGAACCCACATTGTCTTTGATATTTATTTTGTTTGATGGACCTTTGCACCATGGCATTTTGAATATTGATATTTTATTTGTATCTATATGTCGATTAGATTGGACATGTTGATTCTTTGATAAATTTGGATTTTTGTACTTGCAATTTTTTATGCTTGGCATCCAAGTTGCTTCCCAAGGTATTGGTGTTAGAATAACTGAGAGGGAGTGGGGGGGGGGGGGGGGGGAANGGGGGGGGGGGGGGTGAATCAGTGGCCTAAAAAATATTCCAATAAATCTACCAAAAAAATTAGTACCACAATATTAAGCCTCTAGTTATCTTTAGTCCTACAAGATGTATGCCTTCAAATAAACTTATCAAATAACTATTGCTCGGAGTTCACTGTTAAACCTTATTCTTAATGTTTACCGATTAGCAGTCTTTCATTTACCGAAAAATAGTAAATTTATTAGTCTATACTGATCAATCCAGATTAGTTATGTGTAAGGAAAAATACTAAAGTAATGACTCATAAACACATGGATTTTTAACATGGAAACCCTGTTAAGAGAAAAACCACTTGGGACCGGTAACCCAAAATTTTTACTCTTCTAAAGTGAGCTCGGTGAAGAGCCAACCCTGTTAAAGGTTACAAACACACTGTTAGGTGTGACCCTGTTAGAGGATTTAAATAGAATAGTTTGTCACTTGATATCGGGCATCTCTATGCTACCTTTTATGACCAAACCCAGTGTAGTTTGTCAAATGGTATCTGACATCTCATGCTATCTTCATGATCAAACTTTTTGATACTCCTTGGGATGTATCTCAATATAAAAAAGATTGTTAAGTCCTGCTCGGTTAAGAGACTTTTTGAATCAATGGTTAAACTGAAATAGTAAATGATTTGTTCACACATACAACTTAGACTTGCAGATTTTTAGATCTATTGTAAGCTCGTAATACCTTTCTGATCAATGTTTCTTTTCAATGCCTTTGCTCCACTTCTTTCTTCTTGGTGATGTTGTGCTTCTCTGTTGCCAGGTGTCCGCAGAAATCTTTAGCTCTTTCCTCAGCTTGATTGATTAGGACTGTATGAAGTTGTTCTTCATCAGTTTCTCTTCAGCATCCTCTTTTTCTATTCACCCCCCTTAATTCATAATGAATTAGATTGTCTCTATATATACATGATATCACCATTTCTCACTTCTTGATTTTCTTGTTCTTGGCGTCATCCGCAATCTTAGCCAATCTTGCTTTAAAGATTAACTCAAGTTTTATCCTATAGATTTCTCCATGATAACTAGATAAAACAACTTTAAAAATTTTACTTATCTTTGGCTTTAACTTGTTGATGAAAACAATATTAAAAACCAGTTAAGTCTATCTTTAGCTCTGCCAGCTAAGTATTTTGTCATTTCTGAACTTTAGTTAATTTCAGTGTTTTAACTCTTTGATAGCTTTGGTCAACACTTCAGTTCTCCTTGGGCTTCTTGGTCGGTGTTTTCTGTCCGTCGAGGTTGTCTATCATTTGGGGTTGTCTGTCTGTCGAGTAACACTATCATTATGGCCATCGGTAATGCTTGTGATTTTTTCATCGGTAATGCTTGTCAGTTTTCTTGCTTGGACATCACTGTGAAATTTCTCTATCTGTTGGGTTCCACTAACCGTCGGTGTTTGTAGTCACTTAGTGAATGTTAGCATTTTTTGAATTTCTGAAAGCATAATATTTATCTCTTTGATTCTCTGAAGTCTTTGCACTTTGAATATAACTGATCAGCTTATATCAAGTTGACATCAATGACAATACAATCCATTAACTGATTTAATATCTTGTATAATTATCTTTCTGCATTTTGGTGACCACCTTAACGTCTTCAAACATTCAATCAGTTATATTTCATCAATCTCTCCCTTTGGCATTGATGGCAACACATTACATTATCACACTATATTATTACTAATACAATATGAAATATATCAAGTGTATTTCATCCATCTTTCCTAAATATTTTGTTCTATAACTAATACAAATGTCTGGATCTCAGTAAGCTCAAAACATCTTAGATTTGTTTCTTACAGAGTGTGTTCTTCAATCTTCAATCCCTTTACTGGATAGATGTATCAACTTCTGGTTTTGTTCCTGATATGTGCTCTGCCTTGACTATTCCTCTCGTTGATCATCTCTTTTTCCTTTGACAACAATCTCTCCCTTAGTATGTATTCTCTCCCTTTGATGGATATTTCATATGTAATCTCTCCTTTGGATAATGATATATTCTCTTCTTGATAATGAGATAATCTCTCCTTTCGAATCTCTTTCCCTGATAATGTGAATGAGATAATCTCTCCCTTATAATTCTTGATAATGAGATAATCTCTCCCTTTGACAACAATGCCAAACAATTATTCCATATCATATTCCATCCTTTTTATAATATACTCCTTGAATTTCCCTATCCATTAGCAATACAGTGAATCTGGTGTTCGGTGTAGATATGTACCTTGCTGTGTACAAATGTATCTTTGCAGTCCATCTCGGTGCTTGCATCAACATGAATGATCTTATTTTTTGTGTATAGGCTGATGCATCCTCCTAGTCAGCTTACTGACTGATAGACAAGGGTTGGACCCCTAGTCTCTGTCTCAGGTACTCAAATGTATCTTTCGGTAATGACTTCAGCTAATTGTTCCTTTGATTGAACATATTCTAGTATCACTTCTTTTGCTTGCGCTTGTTGTCTTAAGTAATGATACTTGATAGCAATATGCTTAGTCTTAGCATGCATGACTGGAGTTTTAGAAATGTTTATTGCACTGATATTATCACAATAGATAATCACTGGTTCAAGAATATTCATATTCATACATTCTAGCAAATGTTTGATCCATGCAATATTAGAGCAATTTGCAGTAGCAACCACCTATTTTGCTTCTACAGTAGACTGTGAGATACATTCTTGCTTCTTGATGATCCATGTTAGAAGTCTATTGTAACACCCCAAAATTGGCATCTTGCAACCCTAACCAATTTTGTTACATTTATCATTCTTTTGAATTGTCAAAGTCCTATTGCACTAGGCAATTCTGAGTTTTAACTGACTCTACTCGACCTAAGCGTCAAATGCAGAAAATCCTAAATCTGTATTAATCATACATCATATTTAATTCCTAAATATCTATTGGCTAAACAAACCCTATGATTGAATTAATTTAATTATAAAGTCCTAGCACTTTAATTAAATTAAATTCACCCCTTTTAGCTAAGACACATAAAAAGGGAATTAAATGATATTTAATTATTAAATAAATATCCTCTTTTTCAATAATTGAATTTAATTATTTAGATAATTGAGAAAAAGCAATTATGAGGTCATATTTATTTAATTAATTAAATATTGTCAACAAAATCTTCTCTCCTGTTCATAATTGGAAACTTCTCTTTAACTGCGCTTTAAAGAGAAATAAAATAGTTAAATCATAAATAAAACATTCAAATCAAAAGAGAAAAGAATTAAAATCAGAGAAACAAAACAATTAAAATCAAATAAAACAGTTAAAATAAAAAAAGAAAATAGTTAAAGCAAAGGGAAAACAATTTATTGTTTTCTTTTAAATAAAGCATTCTAATTTAAAATGGCTTTTCTATATGTTTTATTTCAAAGAGGAAACTTTCTATTTTGATCACCTCTGAGTCTATAAAAGAACTCTCATTCCTCATTCAAAACCCCTGGAGAAAATATGCATTGTTAGAATACTGAATTGTTCCTACATTTTTATCATCTCATTTATAGTTAAAAGCTTTCGTTTGCAATAGAATAATTTCCATTTTTAGAATAATTGCATTGAAATCATGTCTTAGATTAAGCTTGCATCTTTCAATTCTTAGAATAACCTTGCAATGCATTGCATTCATGGAGAAAAATCCTTCGTTCTTAGATTGGTCTATGGTTGTGAGACTCTCTTTCTGAGAGCTATTTTGAAAACCCTATCTGGATAGAAGGCAACAGGTCGAATCATGCAGACAGGCAAGATGAATAATCTCATATTCAGTCTTGTGTGTATCTGATGAAGAAGGACTATGTTGAAGTGTATGGTGAATTAACAAGGCCAAATTTACCACATACATTTCTGGCGCCCACCGTGGGGCA
>MU228186.1:857911-877879 GCA_018584345.1 Thuja plicata | reverse complement strand
GAGAAACTTCTTAAGGCAGTGTTTATCAGAGTAATTGACTATGCAGAATGGATCTCTAACATTGTTCCAATATCAAAACATGATAAATCCATACGAGTCTACACAGACTTCAGAGACTTGAATCTGACATGTCCTAAGGATGACTTTCCATTGCCCAATATTGATATGATTATAGATATGACAGCAGGGTATGAAATGTATTCACTAATGGATGGTTTCTCTGGCTACAATCAAATAAAAATCGCTCCAGAGAACCAAGAGAAAACTTCTTTCACATGTGCATGGGGCACTTTCTATTGGAATGTCATGCCCTTTGGACTCAAAAATGCTGGTGCTACATATCAGAGAGCTGTCACTACTATATTTCATGACATGATGCATAAAACAATGGAAGATTATGTGGATGACACTCTAGCTAAGAGCATGCACCGAAAGAAGCATCTTGTAGATCTATGTCCTATACTAGATCGTATGGAATAGTTCAGTCTGAGGCTCAATCCTAAGAAATGTGCATTTGGCGTAACATCTGGAAAATTGCTTGGCTATATCATCTCTGCCAAAGGCATTGAAGTGGATCCTGTGAAAGTACAAGCTAGCATGGAAATGCTGCCACCAAAGTATATCATACAAATAAGAGGACTTCAAGGCTAACTGTAGTCTATCCGACATTTTATCTCACAACTGGCAAACAAGTCACAACCATTCACCAAGACTTTGCACAAGGGTGTGGCTTATCAATGGAATAAAGAATGTGATGAAGGGTTCACACAAATCAAACAGTACCTTGCGAACTCGCCAATCTTGATGCCTCCTATTCATGGGAATCCACTTATACTTTACATCTCTGCTACGGATACATCATTAGGTATGCTATTGGCTCAAGAAGATCAACACAAAAAAGAAAGGGCTATCCGTTACATTAGCAGAACTCTGGTCTCATATGAAACAAAATATTCTGCTATAGAGAAGGCTTGCCTTGTAGTGGTATTTGCTTCACAAAAAATGTGGGACTACATGCTGGCTCATACTACACACCTAATTGCTAAAATTGATCCTCTGAAATATTTGCTTAGTAAAGCTACCCTCACTGGTAGACTAGCTAAATGGGTCATGCTTCTCAGTGAATTTGATATTGAGTATGTAGAAAGGAAAGCCATCAAAGGGAAAGCAATCGTAGATCAGTTGGAAGAAGCACCTCTAGTAGATCATCAACCATTGCACATTGAATTTCTAGATGAGTCCATATTACTTATCACACATCGATCATGGACTATGTTTTTTGATGGTTCATTTACCCAACAGGGGTCTAGTGCTAGGATTCTGTTCATTACACCTCAAAGATACTCTTTACCAAAAGCATATAAGATGTTATTTCCTTATACAAACAATATCAGTAAGTATGAAGCCTTAATCAATTGTATGAAGATCACCCTTGAGTGGCAAGTTGATGAACTCAATTTTCTTGGAGATTCACAGTTAGTCGTCAATCAAGTAAATGATATCTATCAAACAAAAGATGACAAGTTGGTGCCTTATAAACGGTTGGTTGATGACCTCAAAAATTATTTTGTTCACATCACATTTCAACAAGTTCCATGGGCAGATAATAAACCAGCAGATGCCATGGCTACTCTTGCCTCCATGCTATAAATGCCAGAAAATGATTTTTGACATGAATTCCTAGTGGAGACGTTACGCTACCCAGCCTATGATTCCCCTGATTCCCAGATGATTTGTTCTATCATTGGACATGACTCATCTCACTACCATCATATCTTTTCCTACCTTCATGACTAGATTGTTCCGGACACTTACACCCGAAATGAGAAACATCACTTAATCCATAGTGCTTCACATTTTGTCATCATAGCTAATGACTTGTATAGGCGCAGGCTAGACAGTACCCTCTTTAGGTGTTTAGAACTCGATGAGTCCAAACGTGCATTAGTAGAGGTGCATGAAGGCATCTGTGGGTATGGCCTGACATTGGCCTGTAAACTTATTAGAGCTGGTTACTATTGGCCAGATATGGAAAAAGAAGCTGCACAGTTTGCTAAGTCTTGCAAAAAATGTCAACTACATGGTAATATGATTCATGCTCTAGCCAAGGAGCTTATTCCCTTCATTACTTTCTGGCCATTTCAACAATGGGTCTTTGACCTGGTAGGTTAGATTTATCCCTCGTCCTCAAATGGACATAAGTTCATAATCATAGCTACAGACTATTTTACCAAGTGGGTGGAGGTAGTCCCTCTCACCGTTGCCAATGGAAAATTAGTAGGTATGTTCATTCTCAACTACATCATCTGTAGGCATGGTGTACCCTCAGCAATAATCACTGATAATGGGGGCAAATTCAAAAACAAGGATTTGACAGAGCTATGCTCTATGTTTAAAATTACTCGGCATTGGTCTTCCATCTATTATCCTCAAGGTAATGGATAGGTGGAAGCATCCAACAAGACGATCCTTAAAATCCTGCATCACACAGTGCACAAATCTGGACGAGATTGGCATCTCCAAATCAATCTGGGTCTCTGGCATACAAGACAAGCATAAGAACACCAACATGGGCAGCTCCCTATGCTTTGGTTTATGGAGCAGATGTTGTGTTACCAATTGAGGTTGAGATTCCTTCTCTATGAGTCTCCCTGAAAGGCCTCATTACTGATGAAGATAACAAAATATCTTGGCTACAAGAGCTAGAACTACTTGATGAACGTCGACAAGTGGCATTCGATCACCTTAGAGCATACCAGAAAAGGATGTCCAAGAGCTATAACAAGAAGGTTAGACCAAGGGATTTTCAAGCAGGTGACCTCATTCTGAGGGACAACCCTAAGAATCAACAACATCAGACCCAGAAAGGGAAATTTGAACCAAATTGGCTCGGTCCGTATGTTTTCACTGCAATGTTTGGGTTTGGCACCTATAAACTTTCTACTACTGAAGGAGAACAACTCAAAGAGCCCATCAACGCACTTCATCTGAAATGGTTCTACAGCTGAGACATCTTCAGTATGCTCCTGTATATACTAAAGTCCTGAAAAAAATTCTTAAACTCTGAAAAAGTCCTGAAAAAAATGATCATCTTAGTGAAAACCTAGTGATAGGTGCTTTGATGTATCTCCAAAAAAATTATATATTCCAAAAATACAAAAAAAAAATGAAAAAAAAGAGAAAAAGAAAAAAGGTGCCATTGATGAAAACTTGGCAAACAGGAATCATGGTAGCAAAAAAAGAATTTCTGCCAAGAAGGTGAAAACCTAGTAAACATGCACCTCTTGTTCCACATTGCTATATCTATCACAACACCACTTGGTTTTATGCATTTAATTTCCTACTTTCCTGCTTGCATTTACTTTTCCGCATACTTTCAGTTTTCTGTCAAGACACCAACTTACATGGATTGAAACTGGTCATACTCTCACGGCAACCCTCCTGGTCTTGGGGGCATTGTCCTATTTCCTTTTGGGGTCTACTTCACGACAGTCACCAGTGGTTCTCACTACATCTGCCTACTGTTGCTTATCTTATACTGAGTTCTCTCTTCTTGAGAATCTCCCTAACATCAGTTACCAGTGGTTCTCACTGCGTTTGCCTACTGATGTCTAGCTAGTCATATGATCTCTTTACCTGAGCATCTCTCTTGCGTCAGTCACCAGTGGTTCTCATTGCGTCTGTCTACTGTCGCCCTACTATAAAGATTTCTCACATCCGTTATAGTTGGAGTTATACTCAAACGCTCTATCTATTTATACTTAGTCTTGGCATTCTTTTCTTTAGGTTGTACATAGCTTTCGGTCACTTTTGTGACACTTTGGTTCCTTTGCGGACCCTCCTGACTTGACATTGATTCAACACCATACGCGTGGGGGCAACCAACTCTTGTTTGTCCTTGCAACATACGTCAAGTCAGTCATCATTACTTGGGGGCATGTGTCCCCATTTGATCACATTTTTGATTTACACCCGAGTCAGTAATCTTGTCACTTCTCAAGGACAACTATCTATTGACACAAACTGGTGTTTTTTAACACCACCATAAACAGTGTTTTTTTAACACTATCTTTGGATACATCTGTGTTTTTCAACACACATCGGATATCTCAAACATAAACATCTATCGATAACAATCAACCATAATGCACTCACAAGCACAATGGTGTTTTTCAACACCCATATACACATACATTCACAAAACTTTGCAACTGGCTGAGCTATGCTTGAATCTTTCTTTATATGTTGTCTGTTCTTATGGATTTCATTGATATTTTCTTTGTCTACTACTTGTTGGTGTAGTCCCGATGATCTAGCAACGTCAAATAAACAGGGTGTATGTGATAAGAGCTCCTGCATTAAGGTGGAAAAGCCTCACATCCCTCGATCTTGTTTATTTGTATGCCATGGTGAGGTCGGTACTATCTCCTTGCCTGTTGTTTGCTCTGTTTGTTACTACTTTGTTTGTTATTTCTCTGTTTGTTTACACACAATCACACTCATGGTTATCTTGGCTTTGAATGCCTTGATGCTAGTGTACTTTTGCAACATTAATTGGAAACAATGTTCAGGTCATCTTGGCTTTTGTGCCCTGGTGCTTACGTTCGTTTCCTACATGTTATCGGATGAAAGGTCATATTCATATCCTTATGGTTGCATTGCGGTGCCAGTAAGGGTTGTATCGACTTTGATGTTCCAAACAATGCTCAATGATGATGATTATACAATGGGTCTCACAACCAGTTCCTAGGTATTGCATCTAGCATAGGATTGTATTTTCATTCTAGACTTGCATTGTGGCAGTGATTCGGTGTTCTCTTCATTGCATTCTCCTAGGTTCATACATTGGGGAGTTCTTCTTCACTGTCCTGGATTCAGCACAACTGCACAAGTGGTCGATCCTCGCTCTCTATCTTCAGCTATCTGCTCAATCCATTTTCGTGATCAAAATAAAAAATCTGACATTCCTCTATCGCTCAAAATCGCATTTAATTTTTTTTTGGGACCGGATGCTTGTGCAGTCGACCTTCTGACGTCACTTTCTTGTGAGAATCATATGTAATCAACATTTTCTCAAATCTTTGACTTTTGCCCTCAAAAGTCAACTCTAGTCAACCCTAGTCAAACTTGGTCAACTAGACCTCAAAATCGCTCAAAATTGATTCTGGATCTTCTAGATTCTTCCATAATCGGTTCTGAGTTCTTCTTAATCTCCGATTCAACATCTATCTGTGATTTTTTTCTCTCCATCATCATTATGACATGTCATCTTTCCATTTCGCTCCCAAGGGGGCAGGATGATTACATCATTGAATCTATTCCAATTAATCTGATCTGATATTCAAAAGTCCTCATTTCTAGGGGCATCTCATCACTTGGGGCATGTTTATTTTTTTCTACCTCACAGTCAAAACTAGATACTCCACAATCAATAGGGGCATCTTTGTCCCCTACATCTCTTCATCTTTTAAGTATCTGAGCAATCTAACTTAGATTCTTGAGGATCAAGCTTCGTTCTGGAGATGATTCTTGAAAACTCGATCTAACCAATGTTTGGGCAATCTAACCTAGATATTCGAGGACTAAGCTCCATTCTAGAGATAGTCCTAAAACCTCTATTTACTATCTTTTGAAATAGGTATCGGGGCATTCTAACCCTGACTCATGAAGGTTAAACCTCATTCTGGGGATAGCCTTGTGAAAGATGTCAATCTAACCAGTGTCTTGGCAATCTAACCTAGATATTGGGGGGATTAAGATTCGACCTAGAGATAGTCCTAAAATCTCTATTGATTATCTTGTTGGATAGGTATCGGGGCAATCTAATCCTGACTCATGAAGGTTGAGCCTCGTTCTGGGGACAACCTTGTGAAAGATATCAAATCTATTAGGTATCGGGGCATTCTAACCCAGATCCCTGAGGATCAAGCTTCGTTCTGGAGATGATTCTCAAAATCTTCATCTATTAGGTATCGGGGCATTCTAACCCAGATCCCTGAGAATCAAGCTTTGTTCTAGAGATGATTCTCAAAATCTTCATCTATTAGGTATCAAGGTATTCTAACCTGGATCCCCGAGGATCAAGCTTCGTTCTAGAGATGATTCTCAAAAACTCTATTTGACTGTCATCTTGGCAACCTGACCTAGACTTTGGAGAGTCAAGCTCTGTCCTGGAGATGGCTCTGAAATCTTCATCAATGAATCTTTGCATCAACAATTTTTGAAATCTATTCTTCTGTGCTTCAGGCATTAGACTATTCTTTGAATCAATGCGCTGCTCGCACATCAATTCAAAGAGGAGCAAAATGTAACACCCCAAAATTGGCATCTTGCAACCTTAACCAATTTTGTTGCATTTATCATTCTTCTGAATCGTCAAAGTCCTATTGTACTAGGCAATTCTAAGTTTTAACTGACTCTACTCGACCTAAGCGTCAAATGTAGAAAATCCTAAATCTGTATCAATCATACATCATATTTAATTCCTAAATATCTATTGGCTAAACAAACCCTATGATTGAATTAATTTAATTATAAAGTCCTAGCACTTTAATTAAATTAAATTCACCCCTTTTAGCTAAGACACATAAAAAGGGAATTAAATGATATTTAATTATTAAATAAATGTCCTCTTTTTCAATAATTGAATTTAATTATTCAGATAATTGAGAAAAAGCAATTATGAGGTCATATTTATTTAATTAATTAAATATTGTCAAAAAAATCTTCTCTCCTGTTCAGAATTGGAAACTTCTCTTTAACTATGCTTTAAAGAGAAAGAAAACAGTTAAATCATAAATAAAACAGTTAAATCAAAAGAGAAAAGAATTAAAATCAGAGAAAGAAAACAGTTAAAATCAAATAAAATAGTTAAAATAAAAAAAGAAAACAGTTAAAGCAAAGGGAAAACAATTTATTATTTTCTTTTAAATAAAGCTTTCTAATTTAAAATGGATTTTCTATCTATTTTATTTCAAAGAGGAAACTTTCTATTCTGATCACCTCTAAGTCTATAAAATAACTCTCGTTCCTCATTTAAAACCCCTTGAGAAAATATGCATTGTTAGAATACTGAATTGTTCCTACATTTTTATCATCTCATTTATAGTTAAAAGCTTTCATTTGCAATAGAATAATTTCTATTTTTATAATAATTGCATTGAAATCATGTCTTAGATTAAGCTTGCATCTTTCAATTCTTAGAATAACCTTGCATTGCATTACATTCATGGGGAAAAATCCTTCGTTCTTAGATTGGTCTATGGTTGTGAGACTTTCATTCTAAGAGCTATTTCAAAAACCCCATCTAGATAGAAGGCAATAGGTCGAATCATGTAGACAGGCAGGATGAATAATCTCATATTCAGTCTTGTGTGTATATGATGAAGAAGGACTATGTTGAAGTGTATCGTGAATTAACAAGGCCAAATTTACCACATACATCTATCACCCATGAAGAATGCTCCTCTAGTTGTGATCTTTTGGTCATCAATGTTTCCAACCCAATCAACATCTGTATAGACTTGAAGCTAAATTTTTCCTTCTTTTTAATACCATAATCCATAGTCCTCGGTGTTCTTTAGATATCTCAGAATTCTCTTGACAATAGTCATATGTGATTCTTTGGGATTAGCAGAGAATCTTGCAATGATTCCAACTACATGTGCTATATCTGGTCTAGTATGAACAACATACATTAGTTTGTCAATCATTGATCTATACAAGGTCTGATTTACCTCATTTGATTTATCTTCCTTTGTCAGCTTATATTCGGTAGCCATAGGTGTTCCAAGTGGTTTGAAATCTTCCATCTTGAATATCTTCAACACTTCCTTGATGTATTTGGACTGAGTGATATATATTCCTGCATCTTGTTGAAGAATCTGTAAACCAAGAAAGAATTTGATGTCCCCAAACATAAAAATTTCAAATTCTTTGCTCATTTCATTAGCAAAGGATTTACATAAAATTTCATTTCCCCCAAAAATGATATCATCAACAAATCTTTCACCAATCAGAATATTACCATGGTATCTTCTTTTAAGTACAAATTGATATTTTCACTTGTTCTTACAAATTCAATGCTTATGAGATAGGAGTGAAGCCTTTCATACCAGGCTCTAGGTGCTTGTTTCAATCCATACAAAGCTTTATTTAGTCTACATACCATGTTTCTCTTGTCTGGATCAACAAACCCTTCTGGTTGTTCAATGTATACCTCTTCTTCCAGTATTCTATTTAGGAATGCAGATTTGACATCCATCTGGTATACCTTGAATCCTTTGAATGCAGTATAAGCAAGAAGATTTCTAACTCCTTCTAGTCTAGCAACGGGCACAAAGGTTTCACCATAATCAATACCTTCTTCTTGTGCATACCCCTTGCATACTAATCTTGCTTTGTTTCTTGTGACTTCTCCATTCTCATTTAGCTTGTTTCTGAATATTCATTTGGTAACGATGACATTCTTGTCATATGGTCTCGGTACTAGTGTCCATGTACTTTTATTTTCAATCTGTTATATTTCTTCATTCATAGCACTGAACCATTCCTCATTTTCAAGTGCAATAATAACAGATTTAGGCTCAAAATCACAAAGTAAACATCTAGTGTTTAGTGACTTACTTCTTGTTCTCATTCCAACCTTCTTGTCTCCTATGATATGATTTTGTGGATGATGTCTTCTGACATACTTGGAAATTTCTGGTTCATCTCTTTGTCCATCATTATGATTATCATCTTGACCTTTGTTCTGATCTTCATCGCTTGGTACATCATCTTGAGTATTTTCCTAATTTTTAGTAATTGCAGCCTGATGTTTGGGTTCAATGTTATGTTGCTCAGGAGCGATACACTATTTCTCAGGTAGAGTGTTAGGTTCTTTAGTGTAAACAAACCTGTTGTAGTCTTCTGGTTCTTTTATGCTTTCCTTATCATTCTTCTCTACAAATTCATCTATTATTACATTTGCACTTTCAATGATTTGGTTAGAGGACTTGTTAAGACATTTATAAGCCTTGCTTTTGGTGGAATACCCTAAAAAGATACCTTCATCACTTTTGGAGTCAAGCTTTCCATTTATTTCATCTTTCAAAATATAACATTGACTACCAAAGATTCTGAAGTAACTTACATTAGGTGTGTAACCATACCAAAACTCATATGGTGTCTTCTTTGTGTCTTTCTTCAATTGCACTCTGTTCAATGTGTAGACAATAGTACTGAGACAACTTTCCTTCAAAAATTTTGAGCGATGATTTTCTCAATCATCAATGTTCTTGCACAATCAACAATGGATCTGTTTCAACAATTCCATTTTGTTGTGGTGTTCTCGGTGTAGAAACCCATCTTTTAATTCCATGCTCATTGCAATAGTTAGTGAATTCATTAGAAACAAATTCCCCTCCTCTATCTGATCTTAATCATTTCAATTCCTTACCACTTTGTTTTTGTACCATAGCCTTATACCATTTAAACATTTTGAATGCTTCTGATTTATCTTTTAAGAACATAACTGTCATCATTCTAGAAAAATCATCTACAAAGAGAATGAAATACCTATCTCCATAGTATCTCTTTGTCCTCATGGGTCCACATAAATCAGTATGGACTAAGTTTAGAATTGCATTAAATGTATGGGATTTACTCTTGAAACTAGACTTTGTCATCTTACCTTTTTGACAATTCTTGCACATGATATGCTCGGGCTTTGACATGCTCGGCAAGTCTCTTACTTTCCTTTTATTTCTTATCTTTATCATGTTGTCAAAATTCATATGACATAATCTCTTATGCCACAACCATATGTCTTCATTTATAGCCATTAAACAAGTGGTTTTAATGTCATCAAGATAGAAAAGGTTACCTTTTGTCTTTTCACCAGTTCCGATCAACCTTCCTGATTCATTAAAGATCTTTGCCTTTTTATTTTCAAATGCTACTTGGTGACCTATATTACTCAGATGTGAAACACTCAATAGATTATAATTTAGTCCTTTTACCCAGTAAGCATTTTCACGTTTGACAAGGTTATTCAACATTATGGTTCCTTTACCTTCAACTGGACAAGGTGTGTCATTACCCATTCTTACTAATCCACCATTATAGTATTCAAAAGTTTCAAAAAAAAATTTCATCAGTCATGTGGTGAGTGCAGCCACTATCTATAATCCAGACATCATTCTTACTAACCTTAGATATGAGTGCAGTTTCTACATAAATTTCTTCATCTTCGTCTGAATCATCCTTCATGGCTACAAATACCATCTTAATGTCTTCTTCAGATTCAGTGTCAGTATCATCAGCTCTGTTCTCCGGTAGGTAACAAGCTTTCTTTCCTTTGTCCTTGTAGTCTCGGGTATCTCTACTGTCAGATTGTCTGTTGCTTCAGTAATCTATGTTATCACCTCGGTCAAACT
The DNA here is from genome assembly GCA_018584345.1 of Thuja plicata. NCBI lineage: Eukaryota > Viridiplantae > Streptophyta > Pinopsida > Cupressales > Cupressaceae > Thuja > Thuja plicata. The sequence goes on along the minus strand of MU228186.1, from coordinate 867,461 downwards.
TCTTTTCATATGTTCTGTCATTACTTCTGTTATCTTTTCTTCTATTAGGACATCTTGCAGCAAAGTGTCCAACCTCTTTACAATTAAAACATACAAGTGGTAATTTACCTTTGTATCTACCTTTTGGCAATCTTCTTGCCATTAGTGCTTCAATCTCATCAAGTCCTTGATCCTCATTATCACTTTCACTATCATTCCTAATAGTGTTTCTATGACTTGAATTACTTATTTTCAAAGAAGATTTGAATGCAAATGTAGACACCTAAAACTGGGCAGGTGTCCTAGAATCATCCAAATCTGCAAATCTCAGCCAAATGCTCTAATTTTCATCAAAATGGATCAAATCAATTCAAATGGACATTTATCAATAAAAATGGACAAAATAAAGTTAAATCAAAGGATTAATTAACCATGACATCAAATAATCAAATATAATCCTAAAATGATCAATCAAAATTATATAATTGATTTTAATCAATTAATTATATAGTTTTAATCAAAAATAGAATTGAACGTATTCATCCCTGCATGGCTAATTTAGTTAATTGATTGAATTAAATAATCCTAATATCTTTCAACATAAATTTGAGTAACCAATGGGAATTGAGAACACAAAGCACATGGATCACTCCTAAATTTGAATCTCAATCACTCATTTTCAACTTTGAATCTTAAACACTCAGATTTGTCCCTTTGTCTCAACCATTGAGATAATCATTTAAATTGTCCCCCCATTTTAAACCATCTCAAATCTTTTCACCCAACGAAGGCTTAATCATGACCAATTAACTCTACCCCCTACACTTGAGAATTTTCTATAAATACAAGCCATTTTAAAGCATAACATATCCTAGAAAATTTGAATGCAAAGCATCAAACCTATAGGCAATTTTATAACAATCTTGAGCATATTTGAGAGTTTTATAGAAAATTGAGCATTATGGAGAGCATTTCATGAGAATTTGGATTACAAATCATCATTTGAGAGAGAATTGAGCTAGATTAGGCATATACTTTTATCAATTTCTCATTCTAGGATTGTCACTAGTAGAGATTAAGGCTGAGAGATTTACTAGCATACTAGTTAGAGAACCATGAGATGTTTAGTGATTTGATTACAATTATTTAGCTTAAATTGTTTATGTCTTTCCATAGAATTGTAGTTAAATAAATCAATCTCACAAAGGTGTAATTAATTCACACACAAATGACACCCATCGTGGGGCTTTAGGCCTCTCAATCACCATTTTTTCAAAGTTTTATATGTGTTTTTCTTCACTTTTGTGCAAATTTTGTAGATTTTCAGGGAAGTGACGCCTATGCACATTTTAATGACACCTACCAGAGGTTAACTGACACCTGCATAAATCCTTCTATTTCTGTCTTTATTTTTGTGCCGCCTGTGAGATAAATTTTCACGCCTCTGACAGTAAAGCCTCGCACATGATTTGGGAAAAGCCGCCTGCAAACTGTTAAATGATGCCTAGTAGCTTTTATTTTGTGCAATTTATAGTTTTTGTCATGCCTGTCATTTAAAGTTTTACGCCTAGTAGAGTTAAATAACACTTAGTTCACTGGAAAGAAACGCCTATGCTATTATAAATAACGCCTAGGAACATTTAAATCACGTCTGCTAGCTATTAAATATCGCCTACTACTTTTTATATTCTTTTATTGATTAATCATTGATTTCAGATTTCTAACTCTCTCTCTGTGTGTTTTCTGCAAATGAATAGGCATCCGAAAGTGTAGAAACAAGAAAGAAGAGTTACAAAGGAAAGCAAAGAGGTAAGAGCCTTTAAGAAACACTCTAAAGATTTGCATAATGCTTCTATTTTAGTGAAACTAGAGGTATAAGAACACTTTTATGAGCACTACATAAAAGTTAGTATTGCATACAAGAAGAAATTTCCAACTCTCAATTAGGTTCATGCTTTAAGTTCTTAAAAGTTGGTTTTTGCTAATTTTAAAGAAAGAACGTAATTGCATTTGTGCTTTTGCAAGTTTTTTTCACTTTGATTGTTTGTGTTGACTAACTTGTTGGAGGAGCTGGAGTGGGAACAATCGCCACTAGGTGAGTGAAATACTAAGCAAAAAACTTCAAAAAAGCACCTAGCCTTTGCTAGCTTTGAAAGAGGTAATCTTCTCATCAAAATTGTTTTCCCTTAACTTGCGACATTTCATTTAAACTAGTATAAATAGGGAAAACCCTGTTATTGTCCATTTCAAACAAAGCATTAGGCATATGCTCTCAACTTCTTGTAAGTTGATCAAAAGCCAAACATGTTGTGATTGAAGCGGTAGAAAGAAAGGGAGAATAAATTGAACCACACACTTCATTTTTAAGAACCAACTCGTCAAGGGGTTGAAAAAGAACAAAAAATGCTTGAAGTGTTTGGAACGAAGATAGGGATATGCTCTTCACTCTTTGAGTGAATCAAACTCCCAAACTTGTTGGACTAAGTTCATTTTTTGTTTTCCATATACATGCTAGTTAAAATAGAGCTTTAGAGGGCCTGCCTCTCGATAATTTCCTTACGAGGACGGTGAGAGGGAACAACCCAAAGTGGAAGATAATTTCTTTTTTTGTGATACTATCCAACCCACTTTAAATAAATGCATTCTTCCTTAATGGGAAGGTGACTAGATTGTGTGCAAGTTTCTTCACTTCCTCGAGTAGTCCTTCGGGATTGCACAAAATTGTACTTTTGTGCGTGTGGGAAGCACACAAGGGGGTAAAAGAACTTGGAATAGTTTAGAACGGTGGTGTTCACTAAATTCCAAATAAGTAGCAATCCTACCTTCTAGAGCCAAAAGTGTTTAAAAGCCAAATCTGACTTTAGGTAGATTGCGTGGAAGATTTTCTTGTTATATACTTGTTAAAATGGCTGAGAACATACACATTTAGTGTTGTTTTAGGGACATGATGCAAACTTGACGTGTGTGTTGCATTTGTTTCCATTTTTCAAGCAAGAATATTCTGCAGACTAGATCAAAACATTAACACTTTTAAAAATCAAAAAATTCCAAGAAAAACAAACTAGATCTGTAAAGTGCCGCTTGTGAGCAGTTAAACACACCTATGATACTTTAAACAACGCCTGGCAACATTTAAATACCGTATAAGTCACTGGAAATTGATGCTTGGAACTTTTTAAACAATTCCTATCAACAGGCAAAAGCTGCCTGCTCCACTACAGAATGTCGCGTACACAAATTCCAGTAAACGCCTATAAATATTTAAGTCATGCCTACACACAGGCAAGTGACGCCCAGAAACAAAGAAGGGAAAATAGTGGATGCTTCCCAAATACTTGGAAAATATTGGATTTCATATCTGAGTACCCTTTTGGGTTTTCCAGCTGTTCGTAAGTTCAAATTGATCAGAATCCCTAGTTTTGGACATTTTTCAAAAAATCATAAGGGATTGATAAACTCAAGTGAGAAAGCCAACATTCTTAAACGCAATTCATGTCCATGCTGACTTTTACTCAATCTCACTACATTAAGAACACCCTGAAATCAGATGGTTCATGTGTAAGGCAGGAGCTTCCTTTTCCAAGTGACATGTTTACTTCTTCAAGACAAATGCAAGAACCTATAAGAGAAGAAGAACCAATTATGTCTTTCCCCTTTGGAAACATGGACCCCGATCAGATCAACCATGATAATAAAGACATGAATAACAATGGAGGTGGTGTGGTTGATAACAATAACAATAATGGGGGAGGAATTGACCCTAATAACCAAGGGTTAAACAATAACATTAATGGAGGAGCAATGGACCCTAACCACCAAGAGTTAAATAACAACAACAATGGGAGCAACGTTGACCCTAATGATGAAGAAGCAACTGAAGAGAAGGTTAACGAAGCCATGCAAATCCAATTCTTCATGAAACTTATGGAGAAAGTGTTGGATAGAGATAGGTAGAAGTACTTTTTAGACCTTGCTCAAATGGGTCTTAAACTCCCTCATGATTATGATGTCAATCAACTTAAACAAAAAGAAGCTGAGGCAAATCCTATTAATGTCATGAACAAATAATTCAAACTATTCCAAATGCAATTGGATACAATGAAAAAAAGTGGGGCTCCTAAACCCTTTTCCATCGAAGTGTTGTGTCCTTTTCCATTCGATAAAATCCTAATTATGGTTCCATTCCCAAATAATGTTGTTTTCCCTAAATACGATAAGTATGAAGGAGCATCTGATCCCCAAGATCATTTAAGAGAATTTTGTGCATTAAGCCTTGAGTTTATGCATGATACAACATATTTAATCAGGTTGTTTCCTAGGAGTTCAGGAGGCATGGCAATGGAGTGGTTTTCCAAGTTACCCTTCGGCATCCAAACTTTCGAAGAATTGGCCTCCAAATTTGTGACTCATTATTCCTACAATATCAAACATGAGGTTACAATGATAAATTTATGTAATACCAAGAAACAAGAGGGAGAAGGATTCCTACTTTTCTTACAAAGATGGAGAGCGGTATTTGTTAGATACCCTCGAAGTGTACCTAAAAAAGAGAAGATGGACATCTTTATTAATAGCTTGACTAATGAGATGAATTACCGGTTAAGGCTACAATGTCCTAGGTCTTTCCAAGACCTAATTAAGAATGGGGTTACCATGGAAGAGGCATTGGTAAAAAGTGGAGAACTTAAGTTTTATAAAAACAATAACAACAATACCTCCAATAACAACCAAAATAGAAATCCTCCTAACAGTAAATGGTTTTGGATGAGGAATAACAACTAAGGAGTGGTCAATGATGGAGTTGTAGAGGCAAATAATTTTAAGGCCACTCCTTTAAATCTTACAAAAGGATTCACTCAAGCTAATAATGTGACTCAAAAACCCAAAGTACATTTCAACAATAATATTAACAATAATAACTTTGGGAACAACCAAGGGGCTAACAAGCCTAAGCCATTCTTTACATCAAATCCTAAAATAACATTCACACCTTTGGGTGAACCACTTGAGAAGGCATTGAGAACCCTCATTGCTAATAATATGATTGACTTACCTAGAGCTCAACCATATGAACCACAAATCAAACCTACATGGTGGAGTGAGTCTAGTCATTGTGAATACCATAGAAATCAAGGAAATAAAACAAATGATTGCATGCGTTTAAGACACATATTGAAATATCTAATTGACAATGGTGTGATAAGGTAGAAGGACCGCAAAATAAAGAGGACCACACACCATTTAAAACTCCTTTTCTAAAAACATGAAAAGGGTGAATTTTCCAATGCTCACAGTGGAGGGAACAATGGCAACAATTTGAGAGGCAACAATGTAAACTTTTCCCATAGCTATGAAAATACTATTAATGCCCTATCTAAAAATGATAGTACTATCAATGTTGTGGTAATCAAAGAACAACCTCATCAAGAGACCTCTAATGTTGTAACTAGGGGGCAAGCAACAAGAGTTACCCTAAAAGGAAGTGCCCATAAAACCTTTGGTCTTACTTCAAAAACTACTTTGGATAAACCAACATATTCTTCAATAAAGCCTTATAGTTTGGTGGATCAATTGCACAAAACTCCAGCACAAATCTCTATCTTGGAGTTTTTGAAACTATCTCCTAATCACAGAGAAATCTTGGAGAAAGCCCTAGTGGAAACTAATGTTCCTATAACCTTGGAAGAAGATATGTTTCAAAATATGGTAGGACATCTCATAGCTCCTCATTGCCTTTTATTCTCCGAACAAGATGATATGTCTATTACCCACCCTTGAAATTTTCCCCTACATATAGAAGTGTTAATCCAAAGGCATAGGGTTAAAAGAGTTCTCATTGATGGGGGAGACGGTCTCAATATTTGTACATTAAACCTTGTCAAGTATTTAGGGATATCCAAATCATCCATTGACCCTAAAAACAAAATCACCATTCAAGCTTATGATGAGGAAGAAAGGTCTTCAAAAGGCATGATTGTTTTACCTATCCAAGTGGGAGCTATTAAAAAGATACCATATTTCAAGTTCTCGACATGAAATTAACTTATAATATCCTATTGGGAAGACCTTGGATTCATGAGATGCAAGCGGTACCTTATACTTATCACCAATGTATGAAGTTTCCACATAGGGGTGAAGAGATCACAATTGGAGAAGATTCTAATCCCTTTCAATATTGCAACACATTGAAGCCAAGTCATGAATTATTTATTCCTCACAATAGGGAATGAGTCATCCCTAATGACACTAATGAAGAGCATAAAGAGGAAAGTTCAAAGTTGACATCAAATTCTACCTCCATCTCAAACCCTAATCAAACTAACTCAACTACATCAACTAAGGGAAAGGAAAAGATGAGTTATGAGGGTCAAAATTCACATGATAACTCAGTTAAGACTTCTACATTGAAGATGGAAATTTCAAAGCCTTCCAAGGAGGAAAGAGAACAAGCTAAGAAGGATCAATATCAAAAGATGAGTGAATTGATGCATACCTTTGAAAAGCAATGTAGAATCAAATCCAAGGGAGTGGAGGAATATTCCATTTCCCTATTTGATTTACCAACCTCTCCTAGGACACATGGAAAACCATCAAGTGCTCATCCCCCTTGTAAATATAACTCTCATTTTGTGAGAGAGAGTGACAAATATGCCTTAGAGAAGGAGGATAATGAAGTAATACAATGGATCTATAAGGAGGAGGACACTTCCAATAATCCCATGGAAAGAGTACAACACATCAACATTCAAACCGATCAATATGGAAAAGGGTATCAAATTATGCAAAAAATGGGATATAAGGGAAGAAGACCCTTAGGAGTTCGAAATAGAGGATTGTTAGAATCCATTGAACTAGCTTGGAGATAAAAAGAAGAAGAATCTAGAATAGGTTTTCAACACAAAGGAGAAATTTCAAGTCCAATGCATGATTTTCATGAACGTGTGCACATGGTAGGTTCCGAGAGTGAAGATGATTCTAGGGATTATGAGTGGGATTCTTTTTCTGAAGAGTCTTGTCATGACATAGAAGTTTATGTTATTCACACATAGACAACTATTCCCAATGTCACAAGTCAAGACAATGAACATCAAGGTTTGAATTCTACACAAGTGTCAAGTGAACCTCAAGAGTCAAACATAGGTTAAGCATCTAGGACTAGTCAATGGATAGGTGAACCTTGGGTACCTTCGTGGGGGGTGATTCAAACATTGTATTTAATCCACACACATTCTTTCCCATGGAAATCAAAGAGGACTCCAGTGAAGGATATTTTGATCCTACTTCCATAGAACATCTTGAGGAATCCCATGTCATAGACCTAAGTGATACAATGTATGAACCTTCAAATGAGGTCATGTCCTGAAACCCTTCGAATGAAATTTTTCCAAATGAATGCTTATCCTTAATGCACCCCAAACTCATTGATTGGGATTTATCCAAACCAAATGACTTATTATACTTTCCCAATGACCTTGAAATGGCCCAATACCTAAATGTTGTTGAGCCATCTTCTTTCATCAATGAATACAATCCAAATATAATGATAGAGGTAGGGGTCCAACCTCTCAATCCACAAAATAAAACAAAAAAATACAAAAAAATGAAAAGGTCTAGTGGTGAAAACCACCATGTGGCAGTGCTAGAACCTAAAAAAGTCAAAATATCAGATGTTTCCAAAGGTGAAAACCCAATTGTAGAACCTAAGGAAGAGAGTTTGTATACCCTACCCAAACAAGAAGATGAAATATCACCCATCCTTATTGAACCAATGGAGAAATTTAACATTGGCACCGAAGAGGATCCCAAGTTTATTCATTTAGCAGCATCTTTGAGTCCATCTGAAAGGAAGGAGTTCATCAAATTCTTTCAAGAAAAGAAAATTAACTTTGTGTGGTCTTATGCTGACATGCATGGGTTAGATCCAAGCTTTATAATGTATCATTTAAATGTGAAACCTGGTGTGAAACCCATAAAGAAAAAATTGAGAAAGATGCACCCTCATGTGGCACTTTTAGTAGTAAAAGAAGAATTGGAAAAGCTACTCAAGGTTGGATTGATAAGATTGATTGCATATACAGAATGGATATCAAACATTGTACCGGTCACAAAACATGATAAATCCATTAGAGTTTGCACAGATTTTAGAGATCTCAATCTTGCTTGCCCAAAAGATGATTTTCCACTACCTAGCATTGATACTATAGTGGACTTAACAACAGGTCATTCTATGCTTTCCTTGATGGATGGATTTAGTGGATACAATCAAATTCAAATTGCACCCGAAGACCAAGAAAAAACAACTTTTACATGCCCATGGGGAACCTTTTGTTGGAATGTGATGCCCTTCGGTCTCAAAAATGCCAGAGCAACTTACCAAAGAGCAATGACCACCATCTTCCACGATATGACGCTTACCTTTTTACAAGACTACGTGGATGATATTCTAGAAACATCACATGAAAGAAAGGATCACTTAACAATATTAGAAAATATCTTCATAAGGTTAGAGCAATTCAAAGTGAGACTCAACCCAAAGAAATGTGCTTTTGGGGTACAATCCGACAAACTGTTAGGTTACATTGTTTCTGCAAAAGGCATTGAAGTAGATCCCAAGAAAGTAAAAGAAATTATGGACATGGAAATTCCTAAGAATATTAGCCAAATGAGGTCTCTTCAAGGAAGGCTTCAATCTATAAGGAGATTCATTTCCCAATTGGCGAAAAAATGTCATTCCTTCACAAGGTTGCTACATAAAGACACCATTTTTACGTGGGATGAAGAGTGTGACAAAGCTTTCATGTTGTTAAAAAAATACTTGGTAAACCCACCCATATTGATGTCACCTATCAAAGGAAAGCCCTTGTTACTTTACATATCAGCAACAGAGAAATATTTAGGGGTCATATTGGAACAAAATAAGACAATGAAGGAAAAGAAAGAGTCATTTACTACTTGAGTAGAAAATTGATAAAATATGAATTGAACTATAGCTTCATGGAAAGGGCTTGCCTAGCTATGGTGTTTGCCTCTCAAAAGCTTAGACAATACATGTTGATGCATAAAGTGAAGTTAATTGCCAAAATTGATCCTTTGAAGTATCTACTAAGTAAAATAGCCCTAACAGGAAGGATTGAAAAATGGGTGATGGTACTTAGTGAGTTTGACATTGAGTACGTGGATATGAAAGAAATCAAGGGACAAGTAATTGCTGATCAGTTGGCTGAACATCCTTTAGAGTCTACACATCCAATTCAAGTGGAGTTTCCTGATTCAGAGATTGTTAATGTGGAAGCATAGACATGGAAATTATATTTCGATGGATCATATACTCAAAGTGATTCAGGGGCAGGAATTATTTTGATAACACCTCAAGGTTACACAATTCCCAAGTCTTACAAACTATTGTTTCTATTGAAGTACAACTCAACATCTATGATGGAGATTGATGTAATATTGGCTTGCACTATTTTATTTCTGTACTTGCCTTCAATCAATCTATTTTGGATTATATGTATATGAGTGAGAAGACATATTGATGGATAGACATGTCTCCACATATGTGGAGACATGT